>CM040809.1:5825000-6324123 GCA_022829025.1 Squalius cephalus | reverse complement strand
ATTCGTGAGTGGATGATTTCCTCTTGAACCAGCGAATCGAGAGAATCAGAAGTAGAAGCAGGGGAGATTGTCACAATTTGCCTGAGCCAACGCGACGCCAGGGTTGGCCGAAACCGCGCCGTGAAGCGATCAGATACCGTAACCTGTGACCGAGGATGAGACCTGAGAGCAGCTAAACAACCAGCTCTCACAAGTGTCTTTATTCTGACAATCACACCCCCGGGTTTACCGCGTCTTCTCCGACGCTTTCTTGATGAGACAGACATCCAGAGGCAGTCGCCTGAGATGAGCCGGGATATCTCGTAGAATGGATCCGTATGTATGGTCGGCTAAAAAGCCCAATTTAGTGTCCAGAACTCCTACACAGGAACTGCGTATATCCAGGATAGTCTGGCGATCATATGTGAGAGACTCAACATAGTTGCGGGACAGAAGATCACATAAAAACAGCCACATAACAAACAAAGCCGAGAGCAGCAGACGGCTCGCCGTGTACATAGGCGCCATCTTGAAATATCCTTCCCATATCGTGTCCAGTATTTAGTTCCAATCACCTGGATTTGCTAATTCAGCCAGGAGAGATAACTAATTAGAACTGAATCCCTTCATTTCTCATTGCCTAGACCATGTTGTCATGTATAAAGTACTAGCTTTCAATATTGTTCACTCAAGTCAGCACAGCTTCAGCTCAGTTGGCACACAATTACCCAAGTGGAAACACTAAGAGTCCAAATTTAACACACATCAATCAGATCCTTCAATAGATAGATAAAAGGGCCAGAGTCCTTTCATTGAGTTTTGGAACAATGGATCCAGAAAGACATGAAGGAAGAGACAGAGGAGGGATAAGGAGGAGGAGGAGGAGGATGAAGGGCAAGAAGACAAGCAGTCTCAGATGAAATTCAAGCCACTCTAGTTGCCCATGTCTTTGTCAAGGCATGACTATGAGGGAGGCTGGGCCACGAGTAAGGCCAAATTTGAGTCGCTTTACCGTCGCCTCGAGAACCTTCATGGAGGTGTTGTGGCAAACACAATTCTATTACTGAATAAAAGACAAACATTTCCAAGTCTTTGATGAGGTGTATTTTCTTGCAAGAAAAAGCCAGCAGTCGTACAGTGAAGGGAGGGCATCCTTCATCCTTTATAGTCTTGACTCCCAGAATGTTATCTTTCTAGGCCAATGATGGTATTTCAACCATATGTGGAACATTCTTAGACGTGTTCATCATATTGTCTCCTTGAGTGGAGGCCCTCCTGTCACGACCAACACTCTTTACCATTCCAATGCAATTCCATATTAGAATAAGGTTTGTGTGTGCTCTTTTACTGTCATATGATGGTCACACTCATCTTACTGTAAGTAAATATAAAAAAAAATAGATGAGAGAGTAAATGAATAAAATGAATAAAATGTGCCAATGTATCCATTGGTTGTGTCTTCTGTGTTCATCATGTGAAAAGTTTGTGAGGAGGTGGGGAGGGGGGAACCACAAGCAACATAACTTGCCAGTTTTGGAAATGTTGTTTTGAATGTATTGCACCAGTGTGTTAGACTATGTTGTAGTGTGTGTGTGTTTGTGAGGGCTTGTGTGTGATGTCTGAGGGCAAAGTTTGTTTTTTCAGCAAGAGTGAATGGTTTTGAGTGTAGAGCTTCATTTTCACCTGAATATATGATATTTGGGAACTGGGTGAGACATTATGGATTTGTGTTTACAGTTTTGAGAATACGAGACATAGTTTCAAGAAAAACTGTAAGAATATAGTAAATAAGGAAGGGCACAACTCTATGTACTTTTTATGACTGTTCATTGGTTACTTCTTAGTTATTTTTCTTGAACCTTAATTAGTAGATAAGTAAACAGAATTCATTAGTTATTGATTAACTAACTGTTACTTGCAGTTTTTTCTCAATTGCTAGAACACAATTTCTGAAACCTTGCTCCATTTTCTTAAAACATTAAACACAAAACCTAATCTTCAAGCACTATTCACAAAACCTCAAAACAGTTTTACCTGTGTTCAAAATCAGACACTGCTCTCAAATCATAGACAAAGTGATCAAAATGATATACACTATCAAGCAGTCAGTTAACAATACACCAAAAAATAGAAAACACATTGTTCGAAACATATAGTTTCGAGTACATTTCTAATCTCAAAACCAATTTCATATTTTTCCGTCATTGTCTTTTGATGAAAGAAAACGTACTCGGTTACTAACGTAACCTCGGTTCTCTCTAGAAGAGGGAACGAGTACTGCGTTTTTGTAAAAACGCTACGGAAAAAGTCTCTTTTCATGAAATACTGAAGCAAAAATTATCCTTAATTTTCATACATGTAAAGCGCGTTGCAGCAGTACACAGCTATGGCGAGACGGCTTGCTCGCTCATTGGCTGCTCTGCGGCAACTGCATAAGCCTATCGAGCGAGGCCTGAAGTGACGTCAGGCCAATGAGGGCGCTTCGCGCCCTCCTAGCCATTTCCCGCCGTGACGGGCGTGGCTAACCTCTATAAAAGGAGCTCGAAAAGGCTGATTCACTGATTTTGATCGACGAAGCGAACCAGAGTGAACCGTACGCACGGCAGAGAACGCAGTACTCGTTCCCTCTTCTAGAGAGAACCGAGGTTACGTTAGTAACCGAGTACGTTCTCTTACGAGAGTCCTCTCGTACTGCGTTTTTGTAAAAACGCTACGGGAACCCCTTGTAAGACGCCGTGCGTGCTGGGATAAAACACCGATCACTGGAAGCTAATCCAGACGTACAGTGCATAATCACCAGATAGACTCACACAGAGTCAGGGAATAAGGGGGGATCTTAATTCCCTATACTACAGCGTCCGCAGACTTTAATGTGACCTCACAGAGAGAGTCTAGAGACAAGAGGGGATTCCCTCTGTCCATATATGGCCGCGCCCGCAGACGCGAATATGACATCCCATAGACAGGGTAGAGAGCCTGAACTAAATGTGGGAAATGTGGGTCTTACACAATTCTGCCCAAGAGATAGTCGGCAGCGCGTTGCGCCTGCGATTTCAGTGTTCTAGTTAGACAGCTGAATCGACTACACCGATAAGAGCTTAGCCTGCAAGGCGGGAACCTCTAGGTTATAAAACCTGATAAATGTAGACGGTGAGGCCCAGCCCGCCGCCGTACATATATCCTGTAAGGAAATCCCGCTAGACCAAGCCCACGAGGAGGCAACGCCTCTCGTGGAGTGCGCTCTGACTCCCAACGGGCACTGGATGCCCTTGACAGTATAAGCCAGCGCTATGGCGTCAACTATCCATCTGGATAGACTCTGTTTCGAAACAGCCATTCCCTTGGAACGTCCACTGAACGAGAAAAAGAGCTGCTCTGTCTGTCTGAAAACAGCAGAGCGGGACACATAAGCTCTTAAAGCCCTAATAGGGCAAAGAAAACTCGAGTCCCCTTCCTCACTTGATCCCGGTAGGGCGGACAGGGAAATAACCTGAGCCCGAAACGGTGTGTTGAGGGATTTTGGCACATAGCCGTGCTTAGGTCTGAGTATGACTTTAGAATCATTAGGCCCAAACTCTAAGCACGCTGGGCTCACGGAGAGCGCGTGCAGATCGCCTATGCGCTTCACTGAAGCGAGAGCCATCAAAAACACTGTTTTGAAAGACAAGTGTTTGAGGCTAATAGACTGGATAGGCTCGAAAGGGGCACCTTTCATGGCCGCCAGGACCGTAGAAAGGTCCCACATCGGGACTGAAGGAGGTCTGGGTGGATTCAGCCTCCTAGCTCCCCTGAGGAAGCGGATGACTAAATCGTTCCTTCCTAGTGACTGGCCCAGCGTTGACCCAGAGAACGCTGAAATAGCCGCCACATAAACTTTGAGCGTGGAAGGGGATCTACCCTTATCCAACAGCTTCTGTAGGAAGGAGAGAACCTCCGTTACCTCACAATCGAGGGGTGATAGGCCTCGAGCTGTACACCAGCCGGAGAAAACCGACCACTTTGAGGCATAAAGCCGCCGGGTCGACGGCGCTCTAGCCTGAGTGATGGTATTCATCACTCCCTCTGCGAGACCCACGGATATCCGTTGAGGGCCCACACATGAAGGGACCACAGCTCCGGGTGTGCGTGCCAAATCGAGCCCCTGGCCTGCGAGAGGAGATCTCTCCTCAACGGCACTGGCCATGGAGCGATGTCTGCTAACTGCATCAGGACTGGGAACCGTGCTTGGTTCTTCCAGAACGGTGCTACAAGCAGCATTGGGCATTTTGTTTCCCTGACCCGCTCTAACACCTGTGGCAGGAGGGAGACGGGGGGAAAGCGTATAGCGGGCAGCGCGGCCACACTCGGGACAGCGCGCTGTCGCTCTTGGAAAAGGACGCGGGGCAATGAGCGTTTTCGTGGGACGCGAATAGGTCCACCTCCGCTCTGCCGAATCTCTCCCACAACAGCCGGACTGTTTGTGGGTGTAGAGACCATTCGCCCGGGGGAACGTTGTTCCTGGACAGTCTGTCTGGGCCCACATTCTGAAGCCCAGGCACATGCACTGCTCTCAGCGAGCGCAAGTTGTGCTGAGCCCATATTTCAGAGGCGTTTCGCCAGCCTGTACAGGGATGTGGATTTCAGACCGCCCTGGCGATTTATGTAGGACACCACGGCCATGTTGTCCGAACAGACTAAGACGTGTTGGTCCTTGATATGGGGACAAAAGCGCGTCAGCGCGTTGTGTACTGCCAGCATTTCTAGGCAGTTGATGTGTTGGAGCTTTTCTCGTTCCGACCACAGGTCTAAGAACGGTCTGCCCTCGAGCAGCGCTCCCCATCCCGAGGTGGATGCGTCTGTCGACACCATCCTCACCCTCGAGGAAGTCCCCAGGCTTACACCTGATCGGTACCAGTCGTCCGCCAGCCAAGGTATCAGGGCTGTCACACAGTTCTGATTGATCTTGAGGCGTAACCGACCGGACCCCCACGCTCCGCGCGGTACTCGCGCTTTCATCCAGAACTGCAGCGGGCGCATGTGGAGCAAGCCCAGCTGGAGAACTGGTGATGCTGAAGCCATGAGACCTAGCATCCTTTGAAATTTCCTGAGCGGGGTGGTCGCGCCGCGGCGGAATGATCTCGCCGTGCGCTGAATACGCAGCGCGCGTTGTGGCGACAGCCGCGCTGTCATAGACTGTGAGTCCAGAACTGTACCCAGAAACGAAATTGTTTAACTGGGGTTCAGTGAACTCTTCGTCCAGTTGACCGTGATACCAAGATTCTCGAGGTGATCGAGTAAAATGGTTCTGTGCTCCACGAGCTGTGATTGTGATTGAGCTAGGATCAGCCAGTCGTCCAAATAGTTCAGCACTCGCATGCCTCTGAGTCTGAGAGGAGCGAGCGCTGCGTCCATGCATTTCGTAAATGAACGAGGTGCCAGGGACAAGCCGAAGGGTAGGACTGTATACTGGTATGTCTGACCCTCGAGGGCGAATCTCAAGTATCGCCTGTGATGTGACGCTATCTGTATTTGAAAATACGCGTCCTTTAGATCTATCGACATGAACCAGTCTTCCCGGCGAACATGCGCGAGAATTTTCCTGGTCGTGAGCATTTTGAAACTGCGTTTCACTAATACTCTGTTCAGCCGTCTTAGATCCAGTATGGGTCTGATACCGCCGTCCCTTTTTGGGGACTAGAAAGTATCTGCTGTATAGCCCCCCATCGCTTTGAGCTTGGGGTATACGCTCTATCGACCCTTTGCTTATCAGTTTTGATATCTCGGCGCGAAGTAGGTGTGCTACTTTCAAAGACACCTTTAGTTTCGACTTGCGCTGTGAAGCGGGGAGGGCGTCGACAAAACTGTAGCTAGAAGCCTCTCTTTATAATGCCTAGCACCCAGTCCGAAACCCCTGGAAGCGCTGTCCATGTTTTTGCATGGTTGGCTAAGGGCCGGATACGGAGCGCGCTCTGTTCGCCGTGCGACAGAGGCGCTTCGGGGCTCAGTAACATAGGCGTTATGCCTGTGGCATTTGAGGCGGGGGCGCGCTTAATACAGCAGACGGAACGCTCGTCCTCGACCTTACTACAGTGCTTAACTGAGTGCGGGAGGACTGAGAAAGTCTCGTGGGACTCAAGTGTGCGAGTAAATGTGGGCGGGGAGCGGGCACATTCACTGCTTTGGGCGCGCTGTCTGCCTGAGCAGAGCGCGCGCTCACAGGTCTCGTTTTTACAGAGAGCCTGTGATCTGTGAGACATAGTGTTCGTGGGCACTGGGAAGTGGGCACTTTTACTATGTTGGAAGCGCAATCGACCTGAGTCAATTTTATGTGCGCGAGCCCTGAGTGTAGGGCTGTGCTAATGTGTAGGGATGGGCACTAGGCAGTGGGCATCTTCTCTACACATATAGCATTATCGGCCGTGGCCGGGACTTCGGTAGAAGTCCGGCCATGTACCACGTGCTCGTGGGCTGCAAAAAACACGTCTGCAGTTGCCTCTCGGGGAACAAACAGAGTGATTTGCATTCGGCGGCATAAAAATTTTCTGCCGGCAGACCCGGGATTCGAACCCAGATCTCCTGCGCGAGAGCCTAAGAGTCTACCACTGGACCACAGTGAAGATACATAGACAGAGTCAGCGCGAGTATTATACACACTGGCGTTTGCTTGCAGGCATGCGTGTAAGCACAACATGCAATACTAACATTTTCAGACGCCTGAAAAATGCCAGAATGTGAGAAGAGTAGATATCGCCCAGTTTCAGCGGGGCTGAAGACACTCCATTCTCCTTTCGCCGGGAACCGTAGAAACGGTGTTCGGTTGCAGGCAAGCGGGTACTACGCGCTCGTTGGCTGCAAAAATGCATCTCTGCAGTCGCCTTCAGGGGACTGACAGAGCGAAGCATTGGCGGCATAAAAATATATATGCCGCTAGACCGAGATTCGAACCCCGATCTCCCATGCGGAAAACATACAGTTCCACCACTGAGCCACAGGGGGATATAGGCTTTGAAAGCGGCGTCAGCATGTATTCTTCGGCGTTTGCTGGCAGGCAAGCGTGTTAAAACAGACTCACTTGCTGCCATAATATTTCCAGTCGCCAACAGGGAACTGAGAAATGTGAGAGGAAAAAAGGTCAGACCGGCCAACGGTGGGACTAAGAACACTCTTTTCTCCTTCGCCGGTGAATGACGCGCCAGTGACGCACGGGAACCGTAGAAACGGTGTTCGGTTGCAGGCAAGCGGGTACTACGCGCTCGCTGGCTGCAAAAATGCATCTCTGCAGTCGCCTTCAGGGGACTGACAGAGCGAAGCATTGGCGGCATAAATATATATGCCGCTAGACCGGGATTCGAACTCCGGTCTCCCATGCGGAGAACCTATAATTCCACCACTGAGCCACAGGGGGATACAGGCTTTGAAGCGGCGTCAACGTGTATTCTTCGGCGTTTGCTGGCAGGCAAGCGTGTTATAACAGACTCACTTGCTGCAATTATATTTCCAGTCGCCAACAGGGGACTGAGAAATTTGAGAGAAAAGAGGTCAGACCGGCCAACGGCCGCGTGCAGAGGCAGGGGTAGGCAGGGTAGCTTTTCTTGTAACGTAAAGAAAAACTAATCCCGCCATCCGCTTCCAGGAAGGGCAGCCTCGGAAAGGATGCCCGGCGAGTCCTCAGAGTCACCGTAGGCAATTGGCTCGGAGTGAAGGCGTTTCGCCGTCAGCGAGCGCGAGCGCTGCATGAGAAGGCATCTTTAAAAAGACGCAGCTCTTTTAGGGGTGAGTGTTCAGCGAACACACACACACACACACACAAAACAGAGCAATATGCAAGAAAGGATATAGGCGTCGGAAAGCGCAGCAGGTACGGCTGTAGAAGGCGGCGTTGGCCAGCGGCTTCGAGGGCTCGTCCCGCTGAGTTGCTTGCTTCGAACGACGCTTGCTTCCGTGATCCAGCGATGCGTGAGCTTCGCTGAAGAGATTAAAATCAGTGAATCAGCCTTTTCGAGCTCCTTTTATAGAGGTTAGCCACGCCCGTCTCGGCGGGAAATGGCTAGGAGGGCGCGAAGCGCCCTCATTGGCCTGACGTCACTTCAGGCCTCGCTCGATAGGCTTATGCAGTTGCCGCAGAGCAGCCAATGAGCGAGCAAGCCGTCTCGCCATAGCTGTGTACTGCTGCAACGCGCTTTACATGTATGAAAATTAAGGATAATTTTTGCTTCAGTATTTCGTGAAAAGAGACTTTTCCCGTAGCGTTTTTACAAAAACGCAGTACGAGAGGACTCTCGTAAGAGAACATGTTCTATCATAGTAGCTCAAAACTGATAATAAATTACTACTCTGCTTTGCTCTTTTTGTTCTTCCTCCTCCTTGTCCCCTATTTTTACAGAACTTTACCCTGCATCTCACAAACGTGTCCTTTGTCTCTGTGATACTGTAATTCTTGTTCTTTGTTGATATGAACCTGCAACCAGTCAAAGTCTATTGAGCAGTCAGTGCTGTTACAGTTTTTCTCAATTGTTTACACACAAATACTGGTACTTGAGACACAATGGCCCTCATTTATCAAAAGTGCGTACACCAAATTCCCAGCGTACACCTGGCGTACACCCAAAACCACGGAGACTTTGAGATTTATCAATATGGACGTTGGCGTACGGCACTCTCAAATCCTACGCCAGCTCAGGAGGTGGTGTACGCACGTTTTGAGTTAGTGCGGGAATGCGCAGAAAAACAATTCCTAACACCACAAAATGCACTGACAAACTAAAAGATATGATATAGTATGACCCGTTGTAAAAAACAACAACAACATAGTAATTATAAACTTCAGTGTTTATTTTTGTGCAACATGGACTTCAATGTTTAATTTGTGTGACTTTACCAAAGCATTTGAATTGTAGGCATATGTATTCTTAAGTTGCGAGCCTGTGTGCTTTACCTGACGTTTCAAGCCTTGTTTATACTTTGGCCTGGCTCCGCAGCGCGAGTCTCCGCATGCGTGCGCACCTCCCCAAGCGGACGAGGCAATTATTCTCGACGTGCTCGCCGTTGTACTATTCTATAAAACGATGGTTAGGCCAGGGTTAGGCCCGGCAGGTGTGCACGGACTGGGTTTAGTAATGAAAGGCTTTCAATGACCAAAAAAATTATTCAGACTGACAAAATAATAAAAATGACATTCTTCTTTTAAATAATAATAATAATAATAATACAAATAATAATAATAACGACATTCTTCTTCTAAATAACAATAAGCGTCATTACAGTTTTTCTCGATTGTTTACACACATATTTTGAAAGCATGCCTCATATTCTCAGAATTCTACACACAAATCCAAACAACACACACACAATGGGCAAAACCCCTCAATTCTCCTGCGAAATGAAGCTTTACATCCAAAACAATGTTATTTCTTCTCAAAATGGTATTGTGTGTGTGTTGTTTGATTTGTGTGTAGAGTTCTGAGAATATGAGGCATGCTTTCAAAAAATGTGTGTTAACAATAGAAAAACTTTAACAAATGGAAAGCACAATGTTCAGGGCCATACAATGTGTTCATTGTACAGTATAGAGCCTACAATACACTGTACCACAGTATTCACTACTAAAATCAAAGGAGTAAACATGTGATCAGTGCTTCTTCTTGTCTTTGGGCATATTTTGAAACAGGTTAAATCAGTTCTGAGTGGTTGTGTTCAATCAATGACGTGTGTTCTCTATTTGTGTTTGATTGTTGCCACTTGTGTTTACCAGTGTGGATGACGTGTGCATTACAGTGCAGAATGTGTTTTGAGAATGAGAATGTGTTTAGAGTTTTTGCTGAAAAGTCTAAGTGAGATCTGCAAATTGTGTTTTATCATGTGAAATGGTTTAAGGTATTGACAACAGATGCACAATTGGCTAAATGAGTTCAGGCAACTGAGAACTTTATTCAGCCAATGGGTTTTAGTGTTTTAGCAATTGAGAAAAACTGTAACACAATCATAAAATTATATTACATACAGATTAGTTAACACATCTTCCTTAGTAGTTAACAGCAGTGAAGAAGTAGTTAATGAAGAATTACATATTAGTTCTTCAGTAATTCCTTATTAGTTATGCAGTAAGAAACAGTATTCTGAAGTGTTACCACATTTTAGTCCAGTTTAGTAAGGGATATTAGATTGTATGTTACATGTTTACTTACATTATAATAATTAATTAATTCATATCATATTAAATAAAGTGTGTGAAAGGTTTGATATTGTGTAGTTTGTGATCCTCCATCAGCAGCTGCAGTTTCTCTCAGCTGTATCAGTGCAGTCACTGTGACGTCTGACTGACAGAGGTTTTTGTACGACTCTTTATCACTGTGTGAACACCCATTTACTGTTTGGATAGTGTAAACTCTTACAGTAATAATCTCCTGTATCTTCAGTCTGGACTCCACTGATGGTCAGAGTAAAATCACTGCCAGATCCACTGCCACTGAATCTAGATGGAGTTCCAGTATTACGGTTTGTTGCTCCATATATGAGGAGTTTAGGAGCTTCTCCAGGTTTCTGTGAGTACCAGGCTAAACGAACACTAGTAAAACCATAGTTAGTCCACACATCACTGCTGGTTTTACAGTTTATTCTGACTTCTTCTCTTGGTTGAACTGCTGTTATTGATGGACTCTGAGTTACAGTATATTGTCCTCTACACTCTGAAAGAAAACATAAACAAAAATGATTAATATAAATTTCACATTTTAAGATAATAAATAATCATTGTAAAAGCTGTATTACACAAACCTTGAATAAACAGTGCAATGGTCCAGATGAAGATGTTGATTGTGTTCATTGCTGTAGTTTAGTCTTGTGTGATGATGAAGAGTGTGTTCTGCTCTCAGTCATGAAGTGTTAAACTCACAGCACTATAAACACTCTCAGAGCACTGAAGCATGTGCTGACAATGCAAAGAAGTGGGCAGGATTTACAACAGCTTGTGCTGAGAACAAACTCATATACACTAGAGTTACAGAATCATGACTTTATTTAGTATTTTTATTGTGACTCCTGAGACACTGAGGATGTGCAGATGAACGTCCATCTCTGTGTCCATATTCAGTCATGTGACCATCATCACTGCTACACTTCCACTAGATGAAGCGCCATCACTAAAGTAAGATCATGAATCATGAGTCTGTTCAGAAAGTATCAGGACTGATTGTGAATCTCTAATCAGAGTTCATGGTGTCACTCCATCTATCATGAAGCCTCATGTGTGTCTGAAATCATCAAATGGAGAAGAAACAGGCTGTTAAAGATGGAGACATATTAGAGCTTGTTCACGTTTCATGATCTTGTGTGGAGATTCATAACCAGTCCAGATACTTTTAGAACAGACCTTGAATATGAAAACATGCTTGACTGTGTAGAACATGCAAAATACCTTTTATATTTTCATTGTTGACACTTTCTATTGACTTTGGCTCTAATATTCAATAAACTCATTATTTGAAGAGATTTTGACTGAAGATTGAAGTCTGAAGCTGCAGGTTTTTCTGTGAATCATGATGATTGATCTGCATATGAAGAACAGAAGCATCATTATGAGAAACTCCACAACATCATCCATGATCAAAGAGGTCAAAGGTCACCTCAGAGGTCACAGCTCATCAAATATATTTCTTTAAACAGTGTTATATCAGAAAGCATTTAGTCAAATCTGAATGAGTGAGTGTTGAGAAGAGCTGAGGATCTTCTAATATCAGTGTGTTGAAGTGTTGTTTCTCTCTCTCTGCTGGAGTGTGTGTTCACTCGAGTGGAATAGAGGTTTTTGTACGAGCGTTTCATTAGATTGTATCACTGTGGTACACATTCGGTGGAGGAACTAAACTGGTGATCAAATGTAAGTCTATTTAATTACATATTTAAAAAAAATACAATTTAGATTTAAGAAAGTGTTTTACAGTGGAAACAAGAACAACATTTATTAATAATAATGATTATTAGATATTGTGGTGACACTTTATAATGCATTATACATAAAGGCTTCAAGTAAAGGTATTAATAGCGTATGTTATAATGTCATGTATGTTTTCATAAATAACTGTGACCAAAGTTAAAATGTTTGGTAACACTTTTACAGTGTCCGCGTTACAGAGTAATTACTTAAAGCTTCAGTAGGTAACTTTTGTTAAAATGTATTTTTTACATATTTATTAAAACTGTCATTATGTCCTGACAGAAGAATATGAGACAGATAATCTGTGAAAAAATCAAGCCCCTCAGGCTCCTCCCAGTGGTCCTATTGCCATTTGCAGAAATACACCGCTCCCGGTAAGAAACAACCAATCAGAGCCAGGAGGAGTGTCTTAGGAGTGTCAATCATGCTCGTGTGCGCGCTGATCACCCCCCTCTCCTGCACAGCGCGTGCGGCCATTCAAAATCAATACTGCCGGTGTGCCGCAGCTGTGCTAATGACGGATAAACAATCCAAACTGCCAATTCCTCGTGTGACACCAGCTCATAAAATAACGGGTAAACGGAAAAAGACAGATGACGATGAAAAAAAATCCAAAAAGAAAGAATTTGATAGAGTCCGAAATAAAACGAGGGTAAATATCGGAGCGGCTTTTCAGAGGTGGAGGGAGCTACGTGTCCTGAGAGGATTTAAAACCGATGCCGAGTTAGCCACATTTCTGCTTGACAAGTAAGTTAAGTATCCCTGCTTGATTTGTTTAATTTTTTAAGAACTACACAACTAAGATAATTTCAAAACAGGCCTGACAAATTATGCATGGCATGATTTCTTGTAGATTTCAGGGTTGTGCTTTGCATTATATAACATCAACATTTTTTTATTACATGTGATTCTGTCACGATGTCACTACATGTACTGCGCTCCTTCCTCTCCGCTCGTCTCAGGTAAATAATGCGTCTTCAGCTCAGCGGTCGGAGTCGGGCGTTCATGTGTTTTGGGGGCGTGGCTTTCGGAAAGAGCCCAGAAGGGAGAGGGTGGACTGAATGGAAATAATGAGCTGTCTTAAAACAGTCGTGAGAGGTCTACATACACTCGATTTTTATAATTTCTTTTTCAGAATACTTACATTTAAATTATGTATTGATATATACATAAAGTTTAAACAAATTTGAAAAAGAAGTTTTTTAGACCATTCCTACCTACAGAAGCTTTAATTAATTACTTAGTAGTAGTCGTTGTAACAACATGTAACAAAATGTACTTAACATGTAACTAAGTTATGGAACAGCCTGTACTTACAGATTGTAATTACGCACATGTAATAGGCAGCTACTGTTACACATGTGTAATAAGCCGAGTCGGATACATGCGTGTCACAGACTTGGTACAGTGTAATTATATAAGAAAATACTTAGTACTACACAATGTAACACAAGTACTTAGGCTACTAAGGTCGGGAAAAGCCTTCAGTTACACATGGTAATTTTGTACGTTCTGTAGCATGACACATATGTAACATAAAATAAAGTGTATCAAGATTGTACTTAAGTGTACTTTGTGTATACATACCTTATTCATCTCTGCCTTACTCTGTAACACAGACACCGTAAAAAGTGTTACCAAATGGTTTATAATATTTACTAGGGGTGTGAACCGACACTGGTCTCACGGTTCGGTTCGATTACGATTATCATGTCATCGATTCAGTTCAATTTGATATCACGATGCATCGCGATGCACCGCATCCTCAATTTTAAATTTGACTTCAAAATTGATGTGTGCGCTTGTGTGCGCGCGTGTGTGTTCTCGCCTGTTCGGGAAGTCGCAGTGACAGAATCAGTGACATTCCAGTTCAAGTTTCAAGGGAGTAAAGCTTGTTTATGCCATTAAGAAAAGGAAAATCTGTCAAATAAATTTTGTTTTAAAGAAATGTTCATTTAAAAGCAGCGCTCATTAATCAGTGTATTATGTTACCTTACCATTAAAGATGCGTGCATCAACCGTCGCCGAGTCCGCTGTTGAAGGTGACGATCATCCATATATAATCACGTGTATCAACACAGAATATTTGTAATTTGACCATCGGGTGCGGATACTTAAATCAGAAAGTTATTGGGGCGGGTGGATGATTTGTTTTTGGCTGTGGATTCGGCGTTGGAGCTCATCCGCGCATCTCTAAAGCAGTCAGACTCTGCAGGCGCTAACAGCTCGGGGACGGGCTGAAAACGGCTAACGTGGTTTATCAAGTTAGTGTATTACCTCCTGCATATTCTATCTGTGCGTGACATGAGTGCACACAGCGCGTCTTCTGCAGGTCGTACTTACCAGGCTGTTCATCAAAGCCGAAATGTGCCCAGATGTCGGCTTTTAAAGTAGTTGGAGCATTTTTTATTTTCTTGCACTCGCGTCTCACCTCCCTCTGCCATTCAATGCTACCGCGACAAAGCACGGACGCGACAAATGACGTCAGAAAAGCGTCAGTACATGATTATAATCGGTTATGGTCTATTACTGAACCGATACCGAATCGTCCTCGTCTGCATCGCGATGCATCGTAGAAACGATTAATTTTGACACCCCTAATATTTACTAATGGTTGTTTGTCATGAGTTTTGGTGTATTATAATTTTTTGAAGGTGTAACAATAATAGATAATATTATAATGTGTTATAACTGCAGTTATAATTAGTGTTCAGTAAGTCTGTCTATTTAATTCTTATAATATTCCTAAACACAATTTAAAACAAGAACAACATTTATTAATGATAATTATTACATATTGTGTTGAAACTTTACTTAAACTTAAAGCCTTTAACACATTATAAAGTGTTTCATAATGTGTTACAATGCCTTATATCTTATCATAAATAACTGTAACCAAATCTAAAATGCATTATAATATTTGCTATTTCATTGTTTCATCTCAAAAGGGTTGTTCTTCATAAAGGATGATCAATGAATAGATAATATGTGTTATAACTGCTGTTACACTTATTGATTAGATCATACATGCATTTTAATGTATATAGCAGTGCATAATTAATGCATTAAAATACTTTTATAATGTAATATGTATGAAAGTTTTAAATAAAGTGTTACTG
Organism: Squalius cephalus; assembly: GCA_022829025.1. NCBI lineage: Eukaryota > Metazoa > Chordata > Actinopteri > Cypriniformes > Leuciscidae > Squalius > Squalius cephalus. The sequence goes on along the minus strand of CM040809.1, from coordinate 6,309,117 downwards.
ATGTTGTTTTATATTGTTTTCATCTAAAACTAGAGCAGCATTACTCCTATGCTGTGAATGTGCAGTGCAGTGTGTTGTGTGTGTGTGTGTGTGTGTGTGTGTGTGTGTGTGTGTGTGTGTGTGTGAATGTGTTGTGTTTGTCTCCTGCAGCTGGTCCCACAGTGAAGCCCTCAGTGTCTCTGCTGCCGCCCTCTTCTCTGCAGATCTCTGGAGACTCAGCCGCACTGCTCTGCCTGCTCAGCTCTTACTCTCCACAGGGGGCGCTGGTGAGCTGGACACTGGACGGGTCAGAGGTCACCGAAGGGGTTCTGACAAGCGCAGAGAGCCAGCAGGACGGCCGCTACAGCCGCAGTAGCGTCCTGACCCTCAGCAAAGCACGCTGGGAAGAGGGAGAGCTGTACGTCTGCAGAGTAACACATGATGGAGCTCCTCATGAGGTCTCGTTCCACAAGAGCTCTGAGTGCTGATGTTTCTCTCCTGAAGATGAGCCGTATCTGAGTGTCCTGTGTCAGGCAGGATTCACATGAGTCTAGTGCTGCAGCTGTAGTGATTTACAACTCAATACTGAAACTGAGTGTGTGTGTGTGTGTGTGTGTGTGTGTGTGATCTTTCAATCTGCTGTGTTTGCTGCAACATTCAATAAAGCTTCTCAACAAGTTCACTTTGTGTCTGACAACATCATTCAACTAACAGATGAAGATGCAGGTGCTTTTCAGAAGGTTGATGTAGCAGTAAATGTCAAATAAAGCTCTTGGGGTTTGAACATGGTCTCTGGAGACAGAGCTGCTCTATTCTGAGAGGATCACAATCACTCCACCCTGACAATGCAAATGGGGTTTTCAGTCTCACTCTCTGATTGGTTACATGATCTGGACTGGAACACTTTCACTTCTGCTTTAGTGAAGCAGCGCAGACAAACTCATCATTTATAGGGGATTAAAAACTTTATTATATAAAAATATAATAAAAAAACGATTAAAAAACTAAACCAATAATTAACAGTTCTGACAGTAATTTTGACATAATCATTACATTTACAGGCAATGGTGTAAATATATATAAAAATGTTATGAAAATCATAATTAATACATGAAGAGTCAAGAGGAAGATGATGCTGAAAGTCATGTTTGTTGGTTGATGAAGAAGAGCTCTTGATCATGTCATGTTCAGTTCATAGAGCTATAAACACATGCAGAGTGAAGCATGTGCTGATCATATAAAACACCATCTGAATGCAAAAGCTGCTGTAGACTGTGAGCTCACGACGAGACCGAAGAGAGATCAGGACGAGATACAGACTCACCTCAGACTCATCAGAGTCAAAGAGTATTTTCTGGTGTCCCGGCCACGGCCGATGGTGCTATATGTGTAGAGAAGATGCCCACTGCCTAGTGCCCATCCCTGCACACAAGCATAGCCCTTCACATAGGGCTCATAAATTCGACTCAGGTCGATCGTGCACACAACATGGCAAACACCATGTTCTGCATGTCTCATGGTTTCTGTAACGAAACCTGTGTGCATTCGCTCTGCTCAGGCAGACAGTGCGCTCACTGCAGTGAATGTGCCCGCTCTCCGCGCCCACTTTCACTCACAGACATTATATGTCCCACGGGACTCGCCCAGCCCTCCCTCGCTCGGTTAAGCACCGCAGCAGGGTCGAGCACGGGCAGTCTGCCCGCTGTTATCAGCTCGCTAAAGCGCCTCTGCCGCCAAACGTGCAGAGCGCGCTTCAAAAAAATAAAAAAATAAATAAAAAATCCCGGCCACGGCCGATGGTGCTTAAGTGTAGAGCAGATGCCCACTGTCCAGTGCCCATCCCTATGCACAAGCACAGCCCTTCACAGGGCCTGCGCTCATAGGATCGACTCAGGTCGATCGCGCATTCAACATAGTAAACGTGCCCACTGCCTCAGTGCCCACAAACACTATGTTCTGCAAATGCCATGTTTTCTGTGAAACGAAACCTGTGCGCGCTCGCTCTGCTCAGGCAGACAGCGCACCCGCAGCAGTAAATGTGCCCGCTCCACCGCTCCCACACTTACTCACAGACATCATGAGTCCTACGGGACTCGCTCAGCCCTCCCTCACTCGGTTAAGCGCCGTAGCGGGGTCGAGCGCGAGCATTCTGCCCGCTGTGATCAGCGCGCTCCCCGCCTCAGATGTCACAGGCATGACGCCTATGTTACAGCACACCGAAGCACTTCTGTCGCCCAGCGACCAGAGCGCGCTTCGCATCCAACCTTTAGCCTACCATGCAAATGCATGGGCAGCGCTTCCAGGGGTTTTGGATTGGGTGCTAGACATTATAAAGAGAGGCTACTCGCTACAGTTTTGTCGCCGTCCTCGCTGCTTCACAGCACGAGTCGAAACTACGGTGAATTCGGAAGTAGCACACCTACTTCGTGCAGAAATATCAAAACTGATGAGCAAAGGGGCTATAGAGCCTTTATCTCAAGCTCAAAGCGAAGGGGGGCTGTACAGCAGATACTTCCTGGTTCCCAAAAAAGGCGAGGGTCTCAGACTCATACTGGATCTAAGACAGCTGAACAAAGCATTAGCGAAACGCAGTTTCCAAATGCTCACGACCAGAAAAATCCTCACGCATATTCGCAGAGGAGACTGGTTTATGTCGATAGATCTGAAGGACGCGTATTTTCAAATACAAATAGCGTCACGTCACAGGCGGTACTTGAGATTCGCCTTCGAGGGCCAGGCATACCAGTACGCAGTCCTGCCGTTCGGCCTGTCCCTAGCGCCCGTACATTTACGAGGTGCATGGATGCAGCGCTCGCGCCTCTCAGACTCCGAGGCATGCGAGTGCTGAACTATTTGGACGACTGGCTGATTCTAGCTCATTTCTAGATCCGGTCAGCTGCGTCTCAAGGTCAATCAGAGTTGTGTTACAGCTCTGAAACCTTGGAAAGCAAGCGACTGGTACCAGTCAGGTGTAAGCCTGGGGACTTCCTCGAGAGTGAAAGTGGTGTCGACAGACGCCTCCACCTCGGGATGGGGAGCGCTGCTTGAGGGCAGACCGTTCTTTGGCCAGTGGTCAGAACTGGAGAAGCTCCAACATATCAACTGCCTAGAAATGCTGGCAGTGGACAACACGCTGACGCGTTTTCGTCCCCAAATAAAGGACACCACGTCCTAGTCTACGCCTTTCCCCCCGTCTCACTCCTGCCTCAGGTGATAGAACGGATCAGGGAAACGAAATGCTCCGTGCTGCTTGTAGCACCGTTCTGGGAGAACCAACCTTGGTTCCCAGTTCTGATGCAGTTAGCAGACACTGCCCCATGGCCAGTGCCATTTGAGGAGGGACCTCCTCTCTCAGACCAGGGGTTCGAATTGGCACCCTCACCCGGAATTGTGGTCCCTCCACGTGTGGGCGCTCAACGGGTACCCGCTGATCTCTCAGTGGGAGTGCTGAACACTATCACTCAGGCTAGAGCTCCGTCTACCAGACGTCTCTACGTCTCAAAGTGGTCGGTATTCTCCAGCTGGTGCACAGCTCGGGGTTTCTCACCCTCCGACTGTAGGGTGACGGAGGTTCTCTCCTTCCTGCAAGAGCTGTTGGATAAGGGCAGAGCCCCTTCCACGCTCAAAGTCTATGTGGCGGCTATCGCAGCGTTCTATAACACAACGCTCTGTCAGTCAATAGGAAGGAACGATTAGTCATCCGCTTCCTCTGGGGAGCTAGGAGGCTGAATCCTCGCAGGCCCCCTTCAGTCCCTATGTGGGACCTCTCTACGGTTTTGGAAGCCATGAAAGGTGATCCTTTCGAGCCCATCCAAACAAATAGCCTCAAAATCTGTCTTTAAAAACAGTGTTTTTGCTGGCTCTCGCTTCAGTGAAGCGTGTGGGTGACCTGCACGCGCTCTCTGTGAGTGGGGCGTGCTTGGAGTTTGGGCCAAACGACTCAAGAGTCATACTCTAACCTAAGCATGGTTACGTTCCAAAATCCCTCAACACACCGTTTCGGGCTCATGTCATTCCCTGTCTGCCCTGCCGGTGTCGGGCGAGGAAGGAGACGCAGGCGTTCTTTGTCCAGTTAGGGCACTAAGAGCTTATGTGTCTCGCTCGTCTGTTTTTCGACAGACTGAGCAGCTATTTGTCTCGTTCAGTGGACGTTCCAAGGGACTGGCTGTTTCGAGACAAAGCCTATCTAGATGGATAGTTGACGCCATAGCGCTGGCTTACTCTGCCAAGGGCTTACAGTGTGTGTCAAAGCGCACTCCACGAGAGGCGTCGCCTCTCCGTGGGCTTGGTCTAGCGGGATTTCCTTACAGGACATATGTATGGCGGCGGGCTGGGCCTCACCGTCTACATTCATCAGGTTTTATAACCTTGAGGTTCCCGCCTTGCAGGCTAAGCTACTGTCGGTCTAACGAATCAGTTCTGTCTGATTACGACGCTGAGATTGTGAGCGCTGTGCGCAGCCGACTAATATACTATGGGCAGTATGGCGTAAGACCCGCATTTTCCACATTAGTCAGGCTACCCGCCTTGTCTATGTGATGTCACGTTATCGCGTCTACGGACGCTGCTATATGTGGGACAGAGGGAACCCCCCCTTCCTGTTCCAGGACTCTCTGTGAGTCCCTCTGGTGATTGTGCACTTTAATCCTGGGCTTCACTTCCAGGTTTATTAGTGTCTGATCCCGGCACGCACAGCGTTTTACAATGGGTCCCATAGCGTCTTAGCTAAGACGCAGTACGAGAGACCTCTCGTAAGAGAACGTACTCGGTTACTAACGTAACCTCGGTTCTCTCTAGAAGAGGGAACGAGTACTGCGTTCCCTGCCGTGCGTGCGATCCACTCTGGTTCGCTTCGGCGATGAAAAATTAGTGGATCAGCCTTCTCGAGCTCCCTTTATAGGGGTAAGCCACACCCCTTTCGGGGGGAAGTGGCACAGAGGGCGCGAAGCGCCCTCATTGGCCTGACGTCACTCGATAGGCTAATGCAGTTGCCGCAGAGCAGCCAATGAGCGAGCGAGCCGTCTCGCCTATGGCCGCGTGCTGCTGCAACGCGTTTTACAATAATGCAAAATTAAGGATAATTTTTGGCTTCAGTATTTCGTGAAAAGAGGTCTTTTCCCATAGCGTCTTAGCTAAGACGCAGTACTCGTTCCCTCTTCTAGAGAGAACCGAGGTTACGTTAGTAACCGAGTACGTTTTTATACTGTACAAACTGTATATTCCCTCGCCTTACACTAACCCTAGCCTTAAACCTTCCCATCACAGAAAACTTTCTGTATTTTTACATTTTCAAAACATAAAATAAACTATGAGCTCTTTTCCTCATGGGGGCCAAAAACATGTCCTTGCAACTGTTGCCAGGAACACACACACATACAGGAACACTGAGGAACACACACACACACACACACACACACACACACAAACACACACACACACACACACACACACAAATCTACTCTGTTGCTATTTAGCTACCTAGTACATCCACTGCAGAAGCTATTTCTGACCAACTCTTCTCCTTGTCCAGTCTATTATTGTAGGTTTTACACGACACATTGTATAAACATCCGTGCTGTTGCCACAAATCAACAAGCTGATCCTCCATCTCTGCTGTCCACATCAATTTCACTTTGTGCTGCGCCATGACTTCTTCCGTCTATGGAAATACTTTTGTACTAATAATAATGAATGTAACTTTCAAGAAACTAATGAAAATATAAATTGAAACTGAATAAAATATCTTTGAAACTGAAAAAGAATAAATCGCAGGCAAATTTTTTGACTTAGTTTTTAATACACTGCATGTTTTGCTAACTATTTCTCATTTCTATCGCTGATCTGAACTTACAAATGCGCTTCCAAAGTTTTCATTTACGCTTCTGAAGTTTTCGTTTACGCTTCTGAAGTTTTCATTCGCCATTCTGACACATTTCTCTCATGGGGGCGGGGCTAGTAGCAGTGTGTTCTCATTGGCTACTGAGTTTTTGATTGACAGCTTCTTCACCTGCAAGTGAAGACGTCAGTGGTGTGTTTATGTCTGGATGTGAGCGTCTGTAATCACAGCTTTCTATTTAATTTTAGTGATATTAACCCTCTGGGGACCAAGCTGTTTTTGGGGTCCTTGAGATGTTCTGACATGCCTTGACATTTGTGCTTTTTTCAGTTATTTATAAACATGTTAATGGCAAAGGTGTAAATTCACTCTATATAGCACAAACAGGGCTACCATAATATGCGAGCAACGTGTATGTAGATGTTTGTATTTTTAAGAGAATAATGTTTATTGGAAAAAATTAAAATGAAAGTTGCTGAATTAAGACCACAAAACACATATTAAATATGTGTCCACAAGACTTTTGACTAATGGATGTGGTCCCTTTGAGTTCTAGCTTCAAAATTATGTGAAAATAGTCTTGCTTTATCATTCACATTGTAAAACAGGTTTTGCTTGGAAAGCCAATATGCGAGGGGGAGGAGTAGTTTACACCTTAGATTACAATGTCCCACCCACTCTGCATAATGACTCTGCATAATTAGCCATTCGTTCAGGTGTGACACTGAGCCACTGAGCCACAATGCAAGGACAAAAGATGTATTTAGAAGAAGACTTATATTGACCATTTAAGATTTCGCTTACATCTATCTTGTAAATATGTTTTGCTATTTTATTAAAAATGTTACAATTACAACAATAATTACAATTTCAACAATATTTCAAGTGTACTCTTTCTTTGTAAAAAAAAAAAAGATTATAGGCCTACATTTTATCATATGTATTCATTAGTTTGAATATAGCCAACATTGGAACATCTAACATCTTAGTCTATGAATTTATTTTTGACAAAAATAGTATTTTTTTTGCAGTTTAATATGTTGCTTATACAAATACATTTTATTTCAACATATTCGAGTCGATTTTTACTCATCTCAGTAGGCTATAGCAAAGCAGTTTATTCTTTCACACACAGACGCGCGATTCATATTTAGGCTAAACACTCTTTTCAAATATGTCCCCTTCATTCATCTCACAGAAAGGCGAGTCATATTATAGAAATGCGATTAATCTTTTTGCGGTTTACATAGGCCTACACTAACGTTATTCCATAACGTTATTCCACACGTGAGAAAAGAAAACAGCCTACCTCAGTCCTCAGCGGAATCTGCTCCTCATTTCAGGAGATAGTGCTCCTCATAAGCACTGTTCTGAGGAAACTTTACTCCATAAGGTAGGCTATAATGTCTCACTCGCGAGGAGTCGCGACGCGCTTTGTTTACAGCTGATGTGGGCGTTTCACAGCTCTGAAATGGTTCTCAGAATTTGCGTTTGAAAAGCACGCGCTCTCCGGGGAGTGGTCACATTTCAGTGAATTAGCTCGTAATGAGCTCGACAGGAGTCGCTCTCTTTGTATACAGATTACAGAAACTGATAATAATTGTTTTTTATATAAATGACTTCATTTAAAAGATGCGATCTCAAGCTTTATGTCCGTGGGTCTGTTTGCCTGTTTGACTGAATTTTCGCGGAGTTATAGATCATTTTCGAACGCGTTTCAAATGGGAGTTTACTGACAGAGAGAAGGCAGAAATCGCATCATGTTAATTTTTCTTTATTTGTCAAAAAGCAAAACACTTTATTTTTATTGTGAGTATACAGAAAAAAATAGAAACTGAACAGGATCGATTGATGTATTACACGAAAATGAAAGATCAAAATTAACAGAGCATTTAGTGTTTATTTTCATTGCAAAAAAAAAAAAAAATGAGCAAAACGCGCCGGCGCGTTTGTGGTCCCCAGAGGGTTAACCAGAAGGAATAATTGAGGGTGCCACATTTGTAAGGGCACAACACACATGGACTACTTTGTTTAAAACTGTTAACCCTTTGGGGTGTTCAGCTTCACACATCTGGATACTAATAGTACTTTGTAGTATAGTGTATCGGTTTCTTGTTTCACCGATAACTCTCTCTACATGGATTCTTACTGCGGCAAGTCCCCGTGTGGACTCCAGCTCTACTGGGCTCAATTGTTTCCTTCCTTTAGTGAAAGCTGGGATCTTCAGCTCAGCATTATACAAGCTAATAGATTCTGCCACGTTAAACCCTCGATCGGCCAGTATTACATCACCTGCACTGATGCATTCAAGAAACCCAGACTTTTCTGCCTCCCCATCCCTTAGATATGAATATTACTGTTCCTTGTGGGGATATGCCAATTAGGTATTTCATGGTGTGATGATGTTTATAGGTCGAATATGTTTGTGCTCTTGCTTCTAAGTTTTTGGGTTGTTCTATAAAAATTTCGAAACAATCAATTATGCAGGCACATATAGGGTAAGTTTGTCTAAATATCATGGGCATTGACAGCCGAAGCTCTTCTCTCTGTGGCCAAAATAAAAATGAGGGGCCAAGCTTTGCATGTAGCATGTCAAGGGTAGTTTTAAAAGTTCTGCTTGCTGTCGCTATCGAAATTTGGAAGAGAACACTAAGTAGAGCAAGGGACAGGTTAATTTTCATCCTCATAAGAGTTAATGTTCTTTCATACTTTGTAGGTTTTTAGAGTTCATCACTAATTGATGTCTTCATGTTTCGGATAAACTGCATGTTTATGGTGGAATCAGGGCTGTTTCAAAGAGTTGATTCAATGACTAAATTCATTTGATCAGTGGTTCTGTAAACCTGCGATACCAAGAATCACAGGAGATGGCCACTCCACGATAGGGAGTCGGTCCTTGAGGGCTTTTTTAAAGCTATTCCCCCATCCACATATTTTGTAAGAGGGGAGGGAGGATACAGCTCACACAACCAAGGTAGGTAATTGCAAAACTCTTTTGTACTCTTGTCTAATAAATCTAGTAGGCTAATTTTGTGTTTATCTTTCCTTTGCTAGCTTGTATTTTGCCAACGGTGAGAGTTACTCAAAAATGTCCCTGTGAAGTCCCCAGCATAACTGTGTCACCTGGCAAAGCGGTCATTTTCATTTCCATCAATGGTAATATTTCTAAACTCTGATCTTTTTCAATATTCAGCTTTTTCCCTCTTTTTTTGGCTTTGTAATGAAAATAACAGTACTCAAAAATTACAGAATACATCTTGTCATTATGATAAACCAACAAAAATATACTTATTTGAACTATGCTGGTGTGATTCTACTCAAGATGTAGCCCAATTGTCTTAAAGTGTGCCAGCTGATTGTTTCTAAAAGCTCAGGTATCCATGGGTTTGTTTTCTTATAACCCAAGGGCGTTATGACATGCACCAGCCATTGTTTGCATGCCAAACATGCCAGCAGCAGTGGGCTCCAGAGTTCATGGACCTCATAAACAGTGGATACTGGCCAGCTTCCTCCAGCTCTTCTTCTTTGTATTCCCTCAACCTTTTCAGCAGTGTAAGAGAACTGAAAGTCATTGCGCCAGCACTGTCCAGACAAGCCTTTGCAAAGCTGCTGGAGCATCGGACAAAGTGTGGTGGATGGGTAAGTGTTCACCATATTATAGAAATGTTTAACATATGCAGACATCTCCGAAGTAACAATTAATATAATGCATCTTTCAGTCAGGACCAGTGTGCGGGGACACGTTGCAGCGCAGCTTCCTGGAGTTTTCCTGTTGTGCTTTTGAGGAAGATAACTTGTCCTGCGGTGCACCTTTCACCTGCCCCGCTTGCACCCCAAACATACTGGCAATCTCTGTGGATGGCAACAGGAAGCTATACCGGTTTCTCCAAAACGGAAGGTGATATTATTTTCTTCCAGTATACAGTAGATTGATCTGGATTTTTTTGATATTCAATATTCAGCATGGATAAATGTTCTGTTTCATTTCTTCCTCAGCTCCGACTCCTCGTTTTTTTTGACGTGGCATTTATCGCAGAAGACACATTTGTTGATGTCTTCATAAAGCTGTGAAACAGGCAGGTTTCAAATTATTTGTTAATTACGTTACTATGCTTTTACAGCCCAGATTTTCTTTGGTGAAAAACTTCCCTCAACTTCAAAATACAAGGTGTATACAGTATATTTATAGTGTGTTTCATTTACATCACAGCTACCTGGACAAGGCAGATGTGGGAGCTCCTCGTGGACAGCAGCGAAGGAGACTTCTAGGAGGACCTTCAAGCTGGACGAAGAGGGCATGGAGGTTGTGGTGTGTCGGCATGGTTTCCTCCTTAAAGCACTTAATATGTTCAGAGGTGAGATTATAATAAATTGTTTGCTGTTAAATGTAACTTTGTATTGTTGTTATTTGTATGTCGCTTTGGACAAAAGCTAAATACCATAATCATATGGAGAAGCATCTCAATTATCACTATTAGTTCAGCTTATACCACTGCTTGGTTGAGTTTCCCATTATGATGCTCTCTTTAGAATGTACAATAATAGGATATTTGCATTTCTAATACAAATTTCTAATACAATTTGTAAATCCCTTGGTGAAATCTTTGCCTACCCCTTCTAATTTATAACTTATAACTTCTAAACCGTCCAGACTGCGCTCTATTCGCCCCGACCGCTGCTGGAAAGAGGGTTCAATCATTCATCAGTTTCGGCTGTGCTAATTTCTGTTATGATCTACAATGTGCACTTCAAGAAAGAAGTTCTGTTTAAAGTTAAAGCGCAACACAAAGGTAACCGCATTATTATTATTGTAGTTATTTTTCAGAACACGAATGACACATTTAATGTGTGTGTGGCTTTTAAAGTCTGTTAATTTCTAGAAATGAAGTTCATCCGCAGGGGAACCGTCTAACTCATCTGCAAACTCGACCAGAAGAAACAAGCGTCTTTTAGAGGAAATGTTCTCTTTTATAGAGATATTATCTTGCTAGAGAATATTCTCCTTTGGAAATAAAGGAAGTGTTGAAGTGCCCAGAGAAACTCTCTTGCTGACAGATAGGGAACTCAGTAATATTAAAGATCTGTCCTCTAGTGGTGAAGGATGGAAGTGCAATTAAAGTGATCGACTTTCCTACAGTTTGATTACATTGTAGTGGCAAGTTTTACAGGAACACGCTCCACTCACATTTTCTCCACATTATAGTCCGGTTTAGTAAGATATATAAGATTGTGTTTCATGTTTACTTACATCATAATAATGAATAAAGTGTGTGAAAGGTTTGATATTGTGTAGTTTGTGATCCTCCATCAGCAGCTGCAGTTTCTCTCAGCTGTATCAGTGCAGTCACTGTGACGTCTGACTGACAGAGGTTTTTGTACGACTCTTTATCACTGTGTGAACACTGGACCACTGTGATAACTCTGACAGTAATAATCTCCTGTATCTTCAGTCTGGACTCCACTGATGGTCAGAGTAAAATCACTGCCATAGTCAGATCCACTGCCACTGAATCTAGATGGAGTTCCAGTATAACGGCTTCTTATGTAATAAATCAGGAGTTTAGGAGCTTCTCCAGGTTTCTGCTGATACCAAGACACACAGTCATTACAGCCAGAAATCGGCTGACTGGTTTTACAGCTGATCGTAACAGTTTCTCCTTGTTTGACGGGTTTTATTGCTGGATTCTGAGTCACTGTCACTTGTCCCCAGATCTCTGAAATTAGACAGTTTAGTCATTAATATGATTGTAAATGAGATGTGATTGTTTATTTTGCAATATATTTATACAAAATATTTACCCTGAATGCAGAGAGTCAGAGTCCAGATGAAGATGTAGATTGTGTTCATTGCTGTAGTTTAGTCTTGTGTGATGATGAAGAGTGTGTTCTGCTCTCAGTCATGAAGTGTTAAACTCACAGCACTATAAACACTCTCAGAGCACTGAAGCATGTGCTGACAATGCAAAGAAGTGGGCAGGATTTACAACAGCTTGTGCTGAGAACAAACTCATAAACTCTACATAGAAGATTTTACTCTCAGAATAATGTTATTGAACCATTTAGTGATTAATTGCACATATTTATTAATTGTGAAATATTTGTGTTTATGTTTGTCAGGCTGATAAGACACTAGGTTTTGTCTGGAGAATCATGAATGTAGATCATTTTAAACATATGTCATACGCAGCAGTTTCTCTGAGTTCAGTTCTGTGCTACACCTTTACAAGCATGTTAACAATGAGAAATCAAGAACTAAATAAATCAGTTTTACTATATTTAGAGTCATAATAAAAAAAGTCCATTATGGTCTTTGGAATCAATGTTGACATGTTGCTCTCTGGGAAATATTTTCATGATGTCTATTTTCCCACATTTTCCACATGCATGAAGTTCATCAGGACTCATAATCAGGTCATTATATATTAAACAATGTGCGTCTGAAATGTTCAGAATTATTGATTCATTTATTTGAAGCTGCAGGTTTTTCTGTGAATCATGATGATTGATCTGCATATGAAGAACAGAAGCATCATTATGAGAAACTCCACAACATCATCCATGATCAAAGAGGTCAAAGGTCACCTCAGAGGTCACAGCTCATCAAATATATTTCTTTAAACAGTGTTATATCAGAAAGCATTTAGTCAAATCTGAATGAGTGAGTGTTGAGAAGAGCTGAGGATCTTCTAATATCAGTGTGTTGAAGTGTTGTTTCTCTCTCTCTGCTGGAGTGTGTGTTCACTCGAGTGGAATAGAGGTTTTTGTACGAGCGTTTCATTAGATTGTATCACTGTGGTACACATTCGGTGGAGGAACTAAACTGGTGATCGGTAAGTCTGTCTATTTAATCACCTAATAAAAAAATACAATTTAGATTTCAGAAAGTGTTTTACAGTGGAAACAAGAACAACATTTATTAATAATAATGATTATTAGATATTATGGCGACACTTTACTTGAAGCCTTTATGTTTAGTGCATTATAAAGGTTTAAATAATGTTAAATACTTTTTATATTGCAATATATATTAAGGCTTTAAGTAAAGTGATTAAGTTATTCTTTCAAAAGAACAACATTCAACAACAAATAACAAAACAAAAAAAAAATCTAAACATATTTCCACACTGTGTCTCACTATGAGTTTAATCAGTTTATTACAGGTTTGTTTTTCCTTCATTTATTTCTACACTGAGTTCATATTTAGTTCATCTTTTATTGTAGAAATCATACATGGAAAAAGAGATTTGACATCAGAATGTAAATGTTGCTGCTTTCTGTAGTTCAGTCAATGATACTGAATCTCTTTTGCTCATGTTGTGCTTATAATTCAGTGTTTTGTTCATTCTGTGTGATTCAATTGTGTTTTAACTCTGTTTGAAATTGAGTTACATTTTCAGTTCAGGTGAATATCTCCAAATGTAAGATATTTATGTTCAGAGTGAATAATTGCTGGAATTAAAGCAGTCAGATCGGCCTGATAATAGATAATATGTGTTATAACTGCTGTTACACTTATTGATGAGATCATACATGCATTTTAATGTATATAGCAGTGCATAATTAATGCATTAATGTAATTGTGTGTGTGTGTGTGTGTGTGTGTGTGTGTGTGTGTGTGTGTGTTGTGTGTGTGTGTGAATGTGTTGTGTTTGTCTCCTGCAGCTGGTCCCACAGTGAAGCCCTCAGTGTCTCTGCTGCCGCCCTCTTCTCTGCAGATCTCTGGAGACTCAGCCGCACTGCTCTGCCTGCTCAGCTCTTACTCTCCACAGGGGGCGCTGGTGAGCTGGACACTGGACGGGTCAGAGGTCACCGAGGGGGTTCTGACCAGCGCAGAGAGCCAGCAGGACGGCCGCTACAGCCGCAGTAGCGTCCTGACCCTCAGCAAAGCACGCTGGGAAGAGGGAGAGCTGTACGTCTGCAGAGTAACACATGATGGAGCTCCTCATGAGGTCTCGTTCCACAAGAGCTCTGAGTGCTGATGTTTCTCTCCTGAAGATGAGCCGTATCTGAGTGTCCTGTGTCAGGCAGGATTCACATGAGTCTAGTGCTGCAGCTGTAGTGATTTACAACTCAATACTGAAAGAGAGTGTGTGTGTGTGTGTATGTGTGATCTTTCAATCTGCTGTGTTTGCTGCAACATTCAATAAAGCTTCTCAACAAGTTCACTTTGTGTCTGACAACATCATTCAACTAACAGATGAAGATGCAGGTGCTTTTCAGAAGGTTGATGTAGCAGTAAATGTCAAATAAAGCTCTTGGGGTTTGAACATGGTCTCTGGAGACAGAGCTGCTCTATTCTGAGAGGATCACAATCACTCCACCCTGACAATGCAAATGGGGTTTTCAGTCTCACTCTCTGATTGGTTACATGATCTGGACTGGAACACTTTCACTTCTGCTTTAGTGAAGCAGCGCAGACAAACTGATCATTACATTGTTTTATGAGATAATTAACATATATTTAAAATGGCATCATAAATCATATAAAAACATGATCACAAATCATCTGTTGTGACAGTAATTGAGTAAGAATGTAAAAGTTTGTGTGTCTCAAATGGAAAGCATCACGTCCAGACAGCAGAAGTGACTGAATGCAGTCTGTTCAGTTTGATTGACAGGATCATATATTACACCTAAAACATGATGATCATATTGAAACACTGACTCATTCTCTTCATAAACACAAGAGTGATGTTGATTGTAATGATATAGTGTTATTAGTGTTTGGATCAGAGGTTTGACAGTTGATGCTGGAAGGCCAAGAGAGCATTACAATAGTCCAGTCTGGAGAGAACAAGAGTTGTGTAGCTCTGATAGGAAGGGCCTGATCCTCCTAATGTTGTATAAGGCAGATCTGCAGGACCGGGCAGCTCTAGAAATGTGCTCTGTGAAGTTTAACTGGTAACACTTTACAATACGGGTGCTTTAATATGCATTATTACATGGCTTGGCTGAATTCCAATGTAGAATGCGGTCTGTTATTTCTTGATAACAGACCGCTGCGAACTATAACAGACCGTTGCCATGCAAAACAGCGCGTTGCTATGGACGCGGAACGGACTATTTTCTTTGGCGGAAGCAATACAATCGTTTTTAAAACAATAAACTGTTTTTTAAATCAATAATTTGTGTCAAATTAATTATTTATTTTGTAGGTAGCCATGTAATAAGCGGGATAATGTATAGAGAGGCGGTCGTTATAGCGAATAACATCCGCTTCGCGTCGGGATCTCGTTCAGCCTGTCGGGCTTGTTATTCGCTATAACGACCGCCTCTCTATACATTATCCCTTACTTAATTAATGATTAACTAATGCACAGATAATCATGTGTTAATGTATGACTCATGAAGAACTAAACCATTAATTAAGGATTACTGCATTACAAGCAATGGTGGAAATGGGCAAAATTCACTGGGTGGACTCTATTTAAAAAAAAATATATATAGAGAGTTCATCTGGCTTTAGATGACCTTTCAGATGTTTAAAAACCTTTATAATCTATAATAACTAAATATATAAATTATTTATTTTATGTTTCATTTAACCCCCTGGGGTCGGCTATTGCAAATAATAAAAATAAAACGTGTTTTTCGTAAAATAAAATTGAAATAAACATGATGTGTTTATCACGGATACTTCAGCGCCAGACCTCTACACTCCGCCCACTCGTTCTGCATCCCCTGAGTTCTGATCACCTGCACCTGTCATCATCACCTGTCACCAATCTTCTGCCACTTCCCTCACTGTTTAAATACACCACCAGTTCCCTCACTCCGTTGTCAGGTCTCGTTGACTCAACATCAACATTCTGACTCACCCATTCCAAGACTAAGACGATCCACTTACCTACTACGTTTACTTACCTGCTTCTCCGGATCTCTCAGCCTGTTCTCCCGGTCCTCTGTCTGCATCTGCCACCTTGCTTCAGTCCGTCTGACTTCATCCGTTCATCTACAACCTGTAACAGATAAGAGACTTTGTCAGTTCCCTCTCATCCATTAACTCATCCAGATTTATCCTCTACTCATCAACTTACCTGCCGTGACTGTTCCTTTGTCCAAATAAACATCCTTGCTACTTTACCTGTTTGTGTTGTTCTGATTCCTGACAGTGTTTTCCCGTCTCTCTCAAAGTGAAGTTCATTCTGAAATGCGACAGAAAATGATCTGTAACTGCGCGAATGCTTGTCACTGTGGCATGAAACATGTGTCTTTACAAAGCTTGATGTCAGATTAGCCCTATAGCTTTTTGTCAGTGTTTATTTAAAACATCCAATTATGCAGAATTATATGATGTCAATATTTAATTGAATATATACTGTAGGTATGAATTTACCCCTAAATACCCATATTGTTTCAAAATGATAACTGCAAATCCACCTTTCACTGCCTGGAATTCAGTTGTTTCTATGAATTGCAGTGATCCATTTGCGTAGCTTTTGCCATTCTGTAAAAAATATACTTCAGATTTGTTGTCAAATCTAATTGTGCAGTCAATCGTGAAGCTCTTTTCCTTTTTATGTGTTTTCCAAACAAAGGGTATTATTTAAATAAAATATTATTTACAAAGAGTTTAGCCTAAATACAATTAGCCACAACTTTTTTTTTCTTTATTCCCTTAAATGCCTATTAATCACCCAGCTAAAAACTTATGGTTCCCAGAACGTTCTCAGAACATTAGTTTTTGGTTGCGGGAACGTTCCCTTAAGGTTAGAGGGAAAGTTTGGAAAGTTTTCTTAACGTTCAGGGAACGTTCGTTTTTTAGTTACATTGCAACCTTTAGGGAACGTTCCCCTAACGTTCTCATAACGTTGCAACCTTTAGGTAACGTTCCCTAACATTATTTTTTTACATTCCTCTAACCTTTAAAAAACTTTAACAATTTTATTATTACTTTAAACTGTCTGTGCATGAGCAAGATCGAATTATTATATATTAGCAGGAATGAATAAGCAAACTTGATGGGATTTAAATATAATAATACTTTAATATACAATATAAAATTAACAATAAAAGGCCTAAAAATATAATACAAGAATCAGAATCAATTTTATACAGTTTTAGTATACAACTACCGGTATACAAATAAGACATAATATCAATACAAGTACAAATGGAGTGTGCAAGATGCATTTTGGAATGATAAAGTATGTAATGTTTAGGTGAATGGCCAAAGTGGCAAAAATACAATTGCTTTAATAAAAATACAAAACATAAAGATAAAAAAAAAACAAGTAGAGCTCCATGGTTTTGAAGGCTCTATAATCCCTTCTCAGCTGGCCTAAAAAGAAAGAAACAAAACAAACGTTTATATGTCATAATAAAAATGAAAAGCAAGACAAATTGCCTTACTAACAACCCTGTTTTTTTTTTTATGATCACAATTATTGATAGTTTTCCCATTCCTTTGATTATTATGAACATCACATAGACGAATTTGTGGGGCATTCGACATTCGTCTGTGTGGGGCAAACTTCAGCACTTGCCCAATCAAGTCCTCCACGTCTGCTGCAGTCAGCGCAGGGAAGTTTTTCTGGGAGGCCGCTAGAGTATAAGTCAAAATGAAGCAAAGTTACAAGTCAAATTAAAACCTCCAAGCTAAGCAAAACACTGATGTTAATGAAATAACATGCCTGTTATAACCCTGTAGATTGTCAAGTCCTGGAAGGCTTTCTTTGCCTTTCTGCCCCGCAGACTATAATGTTTCAGCACGTCGTTGGTTGCCACTCGCCTCTAGCATGCGACGGATGGCAGTACCTCCGGTCGAACCTCCAAGGGTGGTCAGGAAAAGTTGCTGTAAAACATATAGAAATACAAATTATACATGTAGAATAAAGTGGAGAGCTTGTACAATCTCATTTTGTAAGAGCCGTCAGTTCAGTTATAATGATATTTGAAATTATGCAATTATATAGTGTAATCTTAAGGCAGGATAGGGCAGGACTATGGCCACTTAATTACCATTTTGTCCCTCCTCTCCTGTTGACCGAGACTCCTGTCGAACTCCTCCAGATCTGTGACTGTTGAGCAGGGCGACAGCAACAGGTCATCGACTGGAGCAGAGGGAGATGACTGGGAGCTCCTTAAGAGCATGAGCAGCTCATCCATCTTCTGCTCCATCTTCTCCTCAAATGCGTCCATCCGCTGTGCCATGCGGGTAATGGTACTATCTGATATGGTACATTCTGTAAAAAAGAACAAAGTTGTCAGTCACTGAAATATGATTGTTTTGCTTCATCAAATAATTATTCTGTTTAATAATTACCTGGTATGAGAGCACTTGCAAGAGCGCCATCATAGTTAAGTTATACAAAATATATAGAAAACAATCCTCCCTCTCTCTCTATACAATTCATATGACAAATTGCATAATGTAACATGTAAATTGTCTATGTTTTTACTGCACAATAATATTTGTGGCTGCTCACTGCATAGGGCACAGAAACATATTATATTTCTTAATGTTACAGGCCATGCGCAGAAGGCCAAGTGACGTTAGAGAGATAAGACAGTTCTGCAAAATAAGTGCATCCTATCTTTATATGTATACATAACTTAATAAACCAAACACAAATAAAAGTAAACTCATAATGAACACTATAACCTTATAACTGGAGTCCATTTGAATCGAATTAAACGCATTTCAGTCACCTCGTGTGTTACAGCGTTCACAAAATGGCGGACAGTCTGCATAGACCTATATTCAACATATTCACAACCCCGAACGTCATTACCCGAAAAATATCTGTGGTATGAACATTACAGATCTTGTGTGCATATTATCAAGTTGTTGTAACAATAGTACCTGCAAAATAACAGGACAAATTGATGAAACAGGAGCCACCAAATCCTCCGCAGATGTGGGGGCGCAGGCGCTCCTAATATGAGAGTCCTCCTTTCAGTTTTCAAAATTGTCCCGCTTTCTCACCACAACAGACTATATTCTTACACTAATCCTGTAATGATTTACTTTCAAGTCCCACATCTCCACATGAATAAAAAGAAACTTTTGCTTAATGTATAACACCTTTACAAAAAATGTAATTCAGACCAAACGAATAAGCAGGCTATCCGTGCTGATAATTAATCAAATAAATTCAACAGTACTGACAAACCTTTGTGACTTACCTGGAGAGTCCATCCTTCCGTCAGCTAGAAAATAAATAAATAACCTTGTAAACCTGCACCAAACTCTGACAGTTTTCAGTTTGTTGTCTAAACTGAAGCTGATCATGTATTATCAAGGTTTAATTAGTTATAAATTGTAGTAAATTACTTTACACCGTCATTTCAAACATCTGAGGCCTTGTTAATCAACAGAGTTTAGTACTTACCAAGGGCAACAACACTGTCTTTTGAGCCTAATTTTTCTATAATGGCCTTCCTAGGGTTGCCACCTTTGATTTGTGAAAAACCGGGACACTCAGATTTTTTATTTTTTATTTTTTGTTGGGGGGGGGGGGGGGGGGGGTGTTTTTGCATGCTTTTCCAGCGCTGTTTTTCCTTTATATTTAACTGAAATTTTTAACTGTAAAAAAAAAAAAATCTTGCAAATGAGTGTATTGTGATTGTCAAAACAATTTAGTAACTAAACTGAATTGTATTAGGTTTAGTGACAACATGTTACAATGTTTATGGTACAATTTCTGGTAAGATACGTTTTTTATTATTGCTTGAAACAAATTTCAGGATTTCAATTCAGTTCAATTCTTGTGATTTGATTTAATTGACTGATTTGGATAAATATTAGGTAGGCTACACAAGATAGGCCTTAATTTTTCTCAAGAAAAAAAAACAACTCACCTAATGCTGTAAACATACAGAGAGCCTTATCAGCTGGTAGTATTATTTAAGGTTAAAAAAAACTTTATTTAACAAATTAAATATAATGCGTTTTTTTATTATAATAACAACTTTATTTAATAAGTAAATATAATAAATATGTAATATAGTAGCCTACACATGTTTAGCAAAATCCTCTCTATAGCTCTTTTTTTCTAGGCTTTCCTGAGGTAATGTTATGTGACAATTATTGTTCTCCAGCTGTTTTATTGCCCCTTTCCGCGGTTGCAAAACACTGATTGATCGATATTATGTATGATGAATATACATTTCGGTAAGTTGTACTGTTTCTTTTAACATTGTTCATTAGTGTTTATTTACTATTAGATAGAGGTGATCAGTTCACGTGCCGCTAGGGATCTTTCACGTCACATTTACAAACGCCAAAACGGTGTTTATTGTTTGAATTTCGTAATAAAATTGACAGAATCTGAGAGCTGAGATTTTTTTATATCATAAGTAACCTGCTCTGTCTAGTCTGTCGGTCTCCGTGTCCTCTTTGCTTCGCGATTTTTCTGTGCGTGAGAAGGGTTAATTACGCGTGGCAGCTCTGCAGTAACAGTAGAAGGAAACGGTTTGAAGGAAATTCTACTTTAGAAGTACATTTTAACAAAAAACCGGGACAATTCGTGTCCCGGGAAAGAATATAAATTTTCCGGGACTGTCACTCAAAAAAGAGAACAATCCCTGGAAAACCGGGACGGGTGGCAACCCTAGGCCTTCCTCTTCTCCTCCCAAAACTCCTTTATTGGATCTACACAGTAGGCAGATTGTATAGCATAGAAAGTGGTGGATGCCACTCTTATTTAACTCTTATAACTTTGAACTAAACATTGATATTGTGTAGTTTGTGATCCTCCATCAGCAGCTGCAGTTTCTCTCAGCTGTATCAGTGCAGTCACTGTGACGTCTGACTGACAGAGGTTTTTGTACGACTCTGTATCACTGTGTGAACACATCTTTACTGTTGATCCAGTGATAACTCTGACAGTAATAATCTCCTGTATCTTCAGTCTGGACTCCACTGATGGTCAGAGTAAAATCACTGCCAGATCCACTGCCACTGAATCTAGATGGAGTTCCAGTATTACGGGTTGTTGCATAATATATGAGGAGTTTAGGAGCTTCTCCAGGTTTCTGTGAGTACCAGGCTAAACAATGTTTACCAGTATTCAAAGTGGACACATGCACATTACTGCTGGTTTTACAGTTTATTCTGACTTCTTCTCCTGGTTGAACTGCTGGCATTGATGGACTCTGAGTTACAGTATACTGTCCTATACACTCTGAAAGAAAACACAAACAAAAATGATATGATGATATACAGTATATGATAAATATATACATTTCACATTTTAAGATAATTAATATTTATTGTTAAAACATTATTACACAAACCTTGAATAAACAGTGCAATGGTCCAGATGAAGATGTTGATTGTGTTCATTGCTGTAGTTTAGTCTTGTGTGATGATGAAGAGTGTGTTCTGCTCTCAGTCATGAAGTGTTAAACTCACAGCACTATAAACACTCTCAGAGCACTGAAGCATGTGCTGACAATGCAAAGTGACTCTCGCTATTTAAATCATTATCCTGAAGACTGTAGATCAGTCACAAACACATTATCAAACTTCCTCATGTTGAGAAATGCTAAGCTATTATACACACATTTCTGAAGAGTATAATGTCAGAATCATACATATTATTGATTCAGTCATTATTAATATTTACATTGCACTTATTTAACAACTGACGAGGAAACTATTGATTTGAAGACATTAACATTAAATATTGATATATTAATTATATTAACTTGCTGTAAAACGGTGAATTTTCATATATCTACCAGTCGTGCTTCATTAAGCACACACACTTCTCAAGATCTGTTAAACATCGTTTTCTTGACAGCATTGCTTTAACTATGTACAAACATCTGATAAACGCTTGTTTAAAAAAAAGTGCAGATTCACTCGTAACCAAATGCAACACAGACGTTTCCTAAATGTGTGTTTAATATTTGACAGGGGACATTTGACAGACGTACAGTACGGCAGATGAAACTCTTAAAAATACATCTTCCAGATGAAAACACATCAGATAGCCGTGTGTGTGTTGAATGTGTGCTATAATGTCATCCATTTGGCCTAAGCTTTTGTCAACATTTTACATTACACACATAAATGCTTATTTTACTAATTTACATAAAGATTTACATAACTGAAGATAATTTTTAGATTTTATTTGTCTATGATGTAGTTGTCACAGGTCGGGGGTACTGTGGCACCGTGCCGACCTCCCCGTTAACCCCTTGGCAGTGCCCTTCCGAGGAGCTACCCCACAGCCCAGAGACGACAGACAACAGAGTAACAATTTAAAAGACTTTATTATATAAATAATTCTAAAACTGGAGACTGCTCTGAATGTGGACGGATGGTAAGTATCTGGACACCAAGGTCAGGTCCGTTGGTGGGCGAGTGTGGCACTGGGGGAAAGGCTCTCAGGCACAGTGGCGCAGATCCTCACTCCTTGTGGCCGTTCTGTCTTTTACGAAGGGGTGGGCGCGGGGGACTCGATGGAGGTACTATTTACCGTTGATTTCTACTTCACAGGATCCGGATTCGGCTAGACGGGCTAGGCACCACTACAGGAGGCGGGAATTCTTCCGAGGACGGGCCGGAACCAGCAAGGGAAGGACAGGAAAGTGGCAGCACTAATTCCGCAGCAGCAGTTGGATGAGAGTGAATGCGCTAACGTTGAGCATCTGTTCCACAGGGTCAGCCTGGACCGCGGCCGGGAAGGATCATCGGCTTGGGCAGAAACGGCACTACAGGAGACTCGGGACAGCGTCAATGTGAGTAAGTAGCTATATCATCTATTCTTCGGCTTTTGTGTTTCAGGATCAATGCACCAGCATAAAGAGAGGAGACGTTCAGAACGTTCAGTGTAACTTCAAGAGAGAGTACTCACAATGGCCGTTCAGCGGTGGTGGCTCAGTGTAGAAGACAGCGCTTTAGACTGTAGGGACTCAGCATATAGGCATCAATGCACCAGCATAAAGAGAGACATTCAGAACGTTCAGTGTAGCTTCAAGAGAGAGTACTCACAATGGGCGTTCAGCCGTGGTGGCTCAGCATAGAAGACAACGCTTTAGACTGTGGTGGCTCAGCATATAAGCATCAATGCAACAGCATAAAGAGAGGGGACATTCAGAACGTTCAGTGTGGCTTCAAGAGAGAGTACTCACAATGGGCGTTCAGCTGTGGTGGCTCAGCATAGAAGACAGCGCTTTAGACTGTGGTGGCTCAGCATAAGCATCAATGCAACAGCATAAAGAGAGGGGACATTCAGAACGTTCAGTGTAGCTTCAAGAGAGAGTACTCACAATGGGCGTTCAGCTGTGGTGGCTCAGTATAGAAGACAGCGCTTTAGACTGTGGTGGCTCAGCATATAAGCATCAATGCAACAGCATAAAGAGAGGAGACATTCAGAACGTTCAGTGTAGCTTCAAGAGAGAGTACTCACAATAGGCGTTCAGCTGTGGTGGCTCAGCATAGAAGACAGCGCTTTAGACTGTGGTGGCTCAGCATATAAGCATCAATGCAACAGCATATAGAGAGGAGACATTCAGAATGTTCAGTGTAACTTCAAGAGAGAGTACTCACAATGGGCGTTCAGCTGTGGTGGCTCAGCATAGAAGACAGCGCTTTAGAAATGGGCGTTCAGCTGTGGTGGCTCAGCATAGAAGACCGCGCTTTAGACTGTGGTGACTCAGCATAAAGAGGAGACATTTAGAACGTTCAGTATAACTTCAAGAGAGAGTACTCACAATGGGCGTTCAGCTGTGGTGGCTCAGTATAGAAGACAGCGCTTTAAACTGTGGTTGCGTTCAACTTAGATGCTTGGATCCTCCGTCCATCGACACATTGTTGCTGCACTTTTTCCCTCGCTGCAAACACTGTACTTCGCCCCACACGTGCAATCACCGCAATATCACTCTCATTAATCGTGCAAAGTTCAGCAGACACCGCAGTATCACTCCAATTCCCAAAACTAGAACAATGTTCAAGTCCAGCGAGATATTTCCATGCAGGTCGATGGCGGACATCTAGTGAAACAACACAGCTTTACTCCTGATAACACAGTCAATGATGTTCCTCTACTGTCTCCTTTTCCCTCACAACACAAAGTGGAACACTTATCTTTCAAGTGGTATCTCCGATGTATAATCCATCCCTCCTCAACTCCACTGCCGGTAATCCATCACCACATGCACGGTTTTGCTGGAAGAAGCTGGCCGGATGGACTAAGCACGTCTTCCCAACACTGCACTTGCTGATTTTTCCTCAAGAAGCTCGCGCCACAAATTATCAACGCCACAGCTTACGCACCCACACTCCTGTAGAACGCTGCTTTTATCTCTCTCTCTCGCATATCACTCGCGTCTTTGTTCTCCTCCCACAGGTGCGGCCAATCTCTCATAATCAATGTGAGCTGTCTCAGGCTCATGCACACTAGCCACCGGAATCGGACTCGGGGTTTCCGGAAAGACGTCCGGGGGGGGGGGAACAAAAAGAAAAGTTCCGGCTTTTAATCACCCCGTGACATCGTAGCCTTATACTACACATAAATGACAGATCTAACATTAAATCTTGTTTGAATGTTACAGGGACCGATGAACACGCAGCCTTAGATGCAGCAATCAAAGGTTTTGAGTAAGTTTACTATAGAAAATAATTATTAAAAAAATATATGTATTGTCTTCCAGTTCATTTTCATTTTCAGTTTTTGATTCTTGATTTCTGATCGTTTGTTGCAGAGCTTTTGTGGTGGAGTAGAGCCTGCAAGGCAAAGTAGCCCACATTTGTAAAATAAATAAATAAGGGACAACCTTAAACAGAAATATAAAGTAATATAAAGTATAATGATTTTGTCACTACTAATGCAACAGATTATGACTATGTAAATGGAGTGATTAAAATGAGTGATGTATTGTGAACACTGAGGATGAGGAGCACAGCAGAGTCCTGGAAGTGGACGAGACCCTCCATCACTCCACCGGCCCTTATTGCCTCATCCGGCCAGATGTTGCTGTGGGCTCTTCATCCTCAGAGAGACCAGAGCCAGCGAGAGAAAGAAAGTTTGAGGACCTGATCCGGGAGAGAGCGAGAAGCAACAAAGAGGGAGGAGAGACGATGGCGGGAAATGGAGGAGGAGGAACGTAGAGAAAGAGAAAGATCAGAGCGAGAGGACAGACGGGAACGAGAAGACCGAAAGATAGAAGAAAGAAGACATCAAGAAGCAACTGAGAGAGAGGAAAGGAGAGAGAGGGAGACCAAGGAAAGGGATGAATGATTTTGAGTCTTGAGTTTGATGTCAAAACATAAAATATTTATTTTATAAAATGTGCTTTGATGGAAAGCACCCTCAAATCAATCACACATTTACATTTCTGTAAGCAAAAAGCATCAATACTCCAAACCGCTTATCTTTTTATACGTATAAGTCATGGTTTGCTTTGGTTTTTGGTTCGTTTCATGTCACTGTCGGGTCATGTGATTCCCTGTTCTAGACTTGTGATCCTGTCATGTGTCTTGCCATTGGTTAATTGTCTTGATTATGTTCACAGGTGTCCCTTGTCTTGTCATTTAGCCTTGTGTATTTAAGCCCTCATGTTTGCATTGTTCCTTGTCAAGTATTGTCCATGTCCCACTGTTGGTGAGGTTATGGTCTTTGTGCCGTGTCGTTGTGTTTAGTTTATGTTAATTAATCTGCACTTGGGTTCTACAGGCTTGCCTGCAGTGGATCCTTGAAGAATACTTGGCCTTCTCCTATGAACCCAGCAGTGGCCCTCCTGCATCTACGCCAGGGGAATCGTCCCGTGGAGACGTATGTGGAGGAACTCTGTGAACTGTGGACTTTAATGATGCTGCTCTCACAGGTATTTTTTTGGTTTGGTCTAAATGACCATTTGAATGATTTAATACCCAAAAGTAATATTCTATGTATTATTGTGCAACATCTTAACTATGCCCTGTTACTGAGTGGCTCATCATATACTGTGGGTTTTGCAGATGATGAGCCCCGCAATCCCACAGTATACACCAAGCCTCCCAGCCGGCATTTCAGCGTTGATTCACCGGTGAATCAACGTCAGGGACCAAGGTTGAATCAATGTTGAATTATGCTTCGGTTTTGCAAATTGTATCAATGTTGATATTGTGACGTTAATTGTTTCACTGTCTTACCTTTCATCATGGAAGAATACAATTGTACATTCAATTACAAACAAGTTTGAAGTTGGAACATGAGTCATCATGGCAATGCTGACCGAATTTGTGATTAACTGTACAAACTGTACACCAAAAAATCAGGGTTCTCAAGTCTCACGCATTGGCCGTGATACACACGCAATTCAACCAGTTCACACGCTCACACGCCACACCGTGTATTTCTCACGCTGAAAAGGCAATGCCAACCAAGTTGTCCTGCAAGCTTTATATATAACGTTGTATACGAGGCGCAGGCACACGAGAAGTTTCCTGCCGCCAGCACCAGATTGCGTTCGTTACTAGGCAACATAGATGCGCGAGCACGCAGAAGTTGACGGCACATTCTTGGCCACCGTACGTTCGTCACTAGGTAACCAACAACATCGCGCGAACACACATCGTGATGGAGAAAGGTAAGTTGGAAGAAAGCTCGTCTAACATTTTTAGTCTAGAACATTTAATATATAGCCCATCGTATACATTATTATTAATGCAGTCAAAAACTCTACAATTACTTTGCAACCAGGCCAGAAGCTTTGGCTCAGTTTGGCTAGTTATGTTATCTGAAACTAAGGGAAATGTTAGTGGGTATGGGAAGGAATGAAGATTTCTTCATTTTATTTTAAATTATATATTATATTGTATTAATAGTCTTGCTAGTTACATTAAGGAGCCACAGTGCTTCAAGTGGGAGCCCCCTACCCCTGTTATCAAGGCATTAAAATATGCAACAAACACTTACAACTAGGGCTGAACGATACATCGAATTTTCATCGTCATCGCGATATGAACTCGCGCGATGAGCACATCGCAACAGACAGCCTTGACACGATGAATAAGGGAAGATTATTACATGCGCCAAGCACATGTAATAAACGTTTGACCTATCACGTTTAGCCCTGAAGACATGGTTGGCGTGTTCATGCTATTTGGCCAATCAGGTGAAGCCCCAGGAAGTGTCAGCTACTCTCAGATTGATTTGTGAGGTGTCAATTTAGTTGCGACACTGTGCCGTTAGCAAGTATGATGGCGGAGGGAGGAGAGAGGAGTGAGGAAAATGTGGTGGCTGACGAAGACCTTGTGGTGAAAAAGAACAGCACTTCAGCTATATGGAAATATTTTGGATTTAGGAGAGATGACGTGTTACAAACACAGGTACTGTGTAAAACATGCCGAACAGTGGTGGCAACTTCAAAAGGAAAAACGACAAACCTCCATCACCACCTGCAATACAATCATAAAGACAATTCAAAACTAGCCAAACAACAAAACCAAAAACATCGAGTAGCAAATCTAAAACTTTGCTATCACTACAACAACAGTCAATTGCTCAGAGTTTTGCGAGTGTGACTCCTTATGACACAACATCCAAACGCCACAGAGAAATCACAGCAGCCATAACTCGTTATTTGGCAAAGGACATGATGCCTATAAACACAGTGACTAAAGAAGGTTTTGTGAGCCTGATAACCAATTTGGACCGAAGATACCAGATTCCATCACAGACTTATTTTTCGCAAGTCGCCATTCCAAAAATGTATGACGCATGCAGGGAGACTGTGGAATCGGAACTGAGTCAAGTTGAACACTACGCGTGTACCACAGATCTTTGGTCCAGTCGAACGACAGGCTTTAACTGTGATATTTCACAATATAATACCGTATTTAGACTTTTATTGTGAAAATAATGCAGGCTTTTACAAGAAACTACTGTGAATTCTGTCTTTTCTGCGTCATCTGAGCTCCCTGATCTTCTCCGTGGTCTCATTCGATGGATTCAGCGGTAAGGGTTTACATTTCAAACTTTGTCAATTTGATGACTGTTTTTAAACATTTGATATGTCATCTATGTTGTATTCTGATTAAAATATTGACATTTGAAACTTTCACATCATTGCTTTCTGTTTTTATTCACAATTTGTACAGTGTCCCAACTTTTTCTGATTTGGGGTTGTATAAAGATAGTGCCTGTCTGAAAATGTGATCTGAGGTTTTCGGCGATCAGCGGTCGCTCAGCGCTCATGTACCCGTCGAGATCAGCCTTTCCTCGGCTAGTGCTTCTGACGTTTGCCACTGGCTCTGATGTCTCTAGTCTAGTGGTTAAACATGAGATATAACTCGTCTTGTGTATCTAACGGGTGAGCTTTGGTCTCAAGAATCTACAGTTTGTTCCCTGGCAGATCGTTTTGTCTGAGGGCAAAGTTTCATAACTTTATATATTTAGACTATTTAACTTTAACATTGTAGCCTTCTAGAGAGCTGACTTATGTTTGACTGAATCGTTTGCTTTATTTTACTGATCATGAAAACTAACAATTAACAAAAAATAATCAGGGTTGAGCAGAGGTGCAACTGTACATATGCTGAGGGTTACGCAAGATCATGGTTGGCGCACCCCCCAAGAATCAAGACATGATTATAATTTGTGTATGATATTATCTTAAGCACATTGTGTTTGTCTATACTTATGATTTTGATGAATATGACATTGACCAATTAATGCAGAAAACTAACTAAAGGATTCACATACTTTTTCTTGGCACTACCCAGCAAACATTGGTCCGACGGCAACGTCGTGTCCCTGGCCAAAAATAGTCGCGGTATGACGGCATAAATCGGTAAAAATATGTAACACAGAACATTTCCTAAAAATGCATTCAGATACATTTGTGCATGTCTACAGTTATCTGGGGTTGCATGTATAATTGTTATTTTGACTTTTAGCTACGTGTAGTTCAATATATACCATGTTGTGTTTTGGGCGAGAGAGGACGTCACCATGGCGACGTCTTTTACACGTGCATTTATAGTCCATCATGACCCTCTATGAAATCAATTGTGATAAAGCTGTGCTTAATCTTTGTGTCACGGGTGACAGAATGCTTGGAAAAGCGGAACCCTTTTTCCATGTTCCCCGAGGGGATTATTTTGGTGTAACGCCTTACTCCGGTTCCGGGTGTAGCCGAGGCATTTCCCGACCTAATTACCGCTGATGCATGGCAGGTGTGAGAGAGGAGCGGCGTTTGCACAGGCTTTTCGCTTCACAAGAGGAGGATAAAGGAGCCGTTCAGGAGGGAAGAGTTGGTTGGATTCAGTCGGTCAAGACGGTTGTTTGTGGTGCAGTTGCTGGTCGGTGTTTAGTGGACTAGTTGTTCGGCTGGGTCTCTATCGTCGCGTCTGGGGGTAGAAGATCTCCTATTTGGGCGCTTACATTGGACGCTGTAATCCTGGAAATTCGTGTAAGTGAAGAACTGCCATTGGAGTCTGTCATTTAGAGCTGCTGGTGGAATACTACTGGATTGAACTGCTGCTTGGATCTGTGCTGGAAGAGGAAGAGAGAAAGATAAGTGAATTAATTACATCATTAAATCAAATGTAAAACTTGAAGAAAAGACTGTGAATGTGAAATTTACTATTGAGGAGGACATCTGTTTCAGATATACTGGAGAAGAACTGAGAGTTGAATATTCCCATTGAAATGCATGGATGAAGCGAGGCTTCTGATCAGCCCTACTGTGTGAGTGATTTGCAGTTGTTTGCCTTACCTGATGCACGCCAAATTAATGCTGTGGATTTGTAGTGAACACGAGTGCTGTGTGCTACGCTGAGAAAAGTCTCCCAATGCCTGCTTTCATTATTGTGAAATGATCTACTTGTCCCCATCCAAATTCCAGAACGAAACAACTGAACTGGTGAAGTAATGCTTTGTATTATCTTCTCTTCCACTGAGTATTGTCGTGGAGTAATTCCTCATTGAAGGCTCTTGTTAATCCTCTCTTTTTCTCTGAAATTACAAGTCTCGGGAAAAACCGTATGGCTGTGGAAAAGTCCGAACCATTATACTTACTGACTGAGCTCTGAAGAAGTACAACCTCGCTGGTAAGGCTGCCTCTTGAGTCTCTCGCGAATGTCTGATGGAAGTGTTCGATGCTGGGAGAAGAATTCTGAAGACGGCAGCAACGCTGTGAAGTGAGTTTTAAAGTCACAATTCCCCTTTCACGTCCTGATAAGAGAATCTGCTGTTGAGAGAGAAAACATTACCTGTTCCTTACCGTCTGAGTCCTGCAGTTGTGCAGCAACGCTGTGAAGTGAGTTTTAAAGTCACAATTTCCCCTCTCATGTCCTGATAAGAGAACCTGCTGTCGAGAGAGGAAACATTACCTGATCCTTACCGTCCGAGTCCTGCAGATGTGCAGCAACGCTGTGAAGTGAGTTTTAAAGTCACAATTTCCCCTTAAATGTCCTGATAAGAGAATCTGCTGTTGAGAGAGAAAACATTACCTGTTCCTTACCGTCTGAGTCCTGCAGTTGTGCAGCAACGCTGTGAAGTGAGTTTTAAAGTCACAATTTCCCCTTCATGTCATGATAAGAGAATCTGCTGTTGAGAGAAGAAACATTACCTGTTACTAACCGTCTGAGTCCTGCAGATGTGCAGCAATGCTGTGAAGTGAGTTTTAAAGTCACAATTCCCCTTTCACGTCCTGATAAGAGAATCTGCTGTTGAGAGAGAAAACATTACCTGTTCCTTACCGTCTGAGTCCTGCAGATGTGCAGCAACGCTGTGAAGTGAGTTTTAAAGTCACAATTTTCCCTTCCTGTCATGATAAGAGGATCTGCTGTTGAGAGAAGAAACATTACCTGTTGCTAACCGTCTGAGTCCTGCAGATGTGCAGCAATGCTGTGAAGTGAGTTTTAAAGTCATGATTCCCCTCTCATGTCCTGATAAGAGAACCTGCTGTCGAGAGAGGGAACACTACCTGTTCCTTACCGTCTGAGTCCTGCAGACGTGCAGCAACGCTGTGAAGTGAGTTTTAAAGTCACAATTTCCCCTTCATGTCATGATAAGAGAATCTGCTGTTGAGAGAGGAAACATTACCTGTTACTTACTGTCTGAGTCCTGCAGATGTGTAGCAACGCTGTGAAGTAAGCTTTCAGAGTCATTACCGCACTATTGTGTCCCGAAGACAGTGAAGAATCGATCCAGCGGCTACTCCGGTCAAATAGCCCTAGAAGACAAGAGTTGCTTATTCTTTTCTCCAGTTGATTGTTATTCAATAAAGATTGTTACTTTTGTACTCAATTACTTGCCTCCTCCTTTGTCCATCTGTTGTGTGCCAGTGGTGTCGGCTCCTCACGGTGGTGTCTGGAGTCAGGGGCGGCTGGTCATCCGAGTCCGCCCCGGCCTGCAACGGTGACACAATTTGGCGTAGTCGGCAGGGTTGCCACCGTGAGTTGTAGCGGCCACAGGTACGCGATGGTGGACGAGGAGGCCCCACCAGTTCGCTCGCAAGTAATGCCCATCATGATGGGACCCCCTTGGGCACAACGCTATGGAGGACCAGGATCGGAGCTGAGTTTTCAGGACTGGAGAGCGCAGACAGAATATCTGGCTGGACTACAAGGACTGAGCGCATCGCAAAAGGTACAGTTTGTGCTAGGATCGTTAGAAGGAGAAGCCAAAAGAGAAGTTCTTGCCGCATCAGAAGCCACGCGGGCCACTGCGAAGAATATCTTTGATTTCTTGTCTGGAGTATATGGAGATTCTACCCCGGTAGCCTTTCTTCGTGCCCAGTTCTTTAACTGTCAGCAGGGGCCTCAACAGACTCTGCAAGCATACTCACTCCCTGAAACTGCGAGAGCAGTTTGGCCGGCTGAAAGGTCGACAAGATCATGGACTGGGAGAAGGAGATGGCTTATTGAGAGACCAGTTTGTTTTGGGGCTGCGTGAAGGACCGGTGCGCCAGGGCATACGGCTCCAGCTTCGACGAGACCCCACTATGTCTTTTGAGGCTCTTCGACAAGAGGCCTTGGCGTTGGAGTCAGATCAGGGAGAGACGACTCGGACACCAGTTCGTGTGGCGGCCAGCAGTGCCAGGGCACCCGCGCCTGTTGAGTCAAATGAGTGGAAGCAGAAATTGAGGACAGAATTACTGGAGGATGTTAAGTGACAGATGGCAGAGTTGTCTCGGAGTCTGTTGGGTGAGCTTCATCGAGGTCGAGTTGAGGGTGGACCGATGGTGCGAGGAAGATCATGTTCAGAGGAGGGGCAAGGACCTGTACGCCGCCCTCCGCGTCCGACAGGCCCCCGGTTTCAGTGGGATCATCAGGGTCGACCCATCTGTATCAATTGTGGAAATCCGGGACACATCAGTCGCCAGTGTGACCGTCGTCGAAGTTCACAAGGGGGTTTTTAGTCCCACCGGTCACTGTGGGTCAAGTGGCCGGGACTCCTTCAAGAGACCCTTGTTCTGTTCCGGTGATGAGAGATGACTGGGTTGGGCGTTGTCCCACCGTGGAAGTTCAAGTTAATGGAATGAAGATTAATTGTCTGGTCGATACAGGTTCTCAGGTTACATTGTTTTCAGAGAGTCTGGCTCTGGAGTTATTCATCTGCTTCACAGGACGGAAACTTCGAGACTCACATTACGTGGAGCGAATGGATTGGATATTCCTTATACTGGGTACATCGTGGTAGACTTTCTGGTTCGAGGGGTTCCTGTCCACCAGAAGGGTGTTGTCATTGTTCGAGACCACTGCTTGGGTCTCCATCGAGCACTGCTAGGGATGAATGTCATTCTGGATTGCTGGGAAGAGCTGTTTAAAGGCCGACCGGCCCGAATGTCCCCGTTAGCAGCAAGGCAGGACTGGGACCAGATCCTGGCCGATTGCCGAAGAGTCCATGCAGCAAGTCAGGTGCAAGAGCGGGAAGATATTGGTCGAGTCACCTGCCGGTACGCTCTGTCTGTTCCAGCCCGGAGCGAGGCTGTTCTCTGGGTCCGAGTGCCTGCTGGACCCCGTGAGTCAGGCAACTGTGTCCTGGTAGAGCCCCATGAAGATTGCCAACCCATCGAAGTAGCCCATGGGCTAGTGGTCATACGACGAGGGCGAGTTTCAGTGAAGGTGCGAAACGCCCATCCCTACCCAGTGCTCCTTCGTCGACACCAACGTCTGGTTCGAGTTTCATCTGTCCGCCCTGTCCAAGTCCAAGAGCAACAAGATGTCTGTTTCAGGCAGGTGAGCCCTGCAGTGGTAGAAGTTGCCGTCCGTCCAGTGGAGGCCAGTTCAGACCCGGTGAGAGGAGGAATGCCGACCCATTTGATGGGGCAGTCTTTGAAGGGTGAGGACCTGGAAGAAGGACAAGTGTTACAGCTCCAGGAGCTCCTGAAGAAGTGGAAACATGTGTTCTCAACCCATGAGGAAGACTATGGCTGTACAGGAGTGATTAAGCACCAAATACCCACCGAAGAAGCAACACCTAGTCGGGAGCGGTACCGTCCGGTGCCCCCCACCCTCTACACTGAAGTTCGTGCCCTGTTAAAAGGGATGTTAGATGGAGGGATCGTTCGAGAGAGTAGTAGCCCATGGGCAGCCCCGATTGTCCTAGTACAGAAGAAGACGGGAGCCTGGAGATTCTGTGTCGACTACCGCAAGCTCAATAGTGTGACCAAGAAAGATGCATTCCCGTTGCCGCGGATCGAAGATTCGCTCACGAGTTTGACTCAAGCAGCATGGTATTCAACCTTGGATCTGACCAGCGGATACTGGCAAGTACAGATGGATGACCGCGACAGAGAGAAAACTGCCTTCACCACACCGTTCGGGCTATTCGAGTGGGACCGGATGCCGTTCGGTTTGTGCAATGCCCCCGCGACCTTCCAGCGACTTATGCAGCAATGCCTGGGAGGGCAACTAGTTGAATCCACGCTAATCTATTTGGACGATGTAATCGTTTTTTCACCTGACTTTCAAACTCACCTGCATCACTTGGAGAATGTCTTCCGGGCCATGGAGAGATATGGGCTAAAGTTGAGACCAGATAAATGCCAGTTGTTTCGCAAAGAGGTACAGTTCCTGGGACATCGAGTCAGCGCTGCCGGTATATCCCCTGATCCAGAGAAAGTTGCAGCAGTCCAAGGCTGGGAGCCCCCACGAACAGTGAGACAAGTGCGGTCCTTCCTAGGCTTCGTAGGACATTATCGACGATTTATTAAAGGATTCTCTGGGCTTGCTAAGCCATTGAACCAGCTTCTTGCTGGTACTGGACGTTCCCGTGGCAAAGGCTCATCGACGGTGCAATGGGACTCAGCATGTGAAACAGCCTTTTGAAATCTGAAGCAGGAACTTTTGAGGGCCCCTATCCTGGCCTATGCAGACTTCACTCAGCCGTTTCTCCTGTATACTGATGCCAGCAATGCAGGATTGGGGACGGTACTAGCCCAAGAGCAACAAGGAGTGGAGAAGGTAATTGCTTATGCCAGTCGAAGCCTACACCCTGCAGAGCGGAACGCAGCAAACTACAGTTCCTTTAAGATAGAGTTGCTAGCCATGAAATAGGCCATGGCCGAGAAATTCAAAGATTACCTGTGGGGAGCTAAGGTGACTGTGATCACGGACAACAACCCTCTAGTCCATTTGCAGACTGCCAAGTTGGGAGCAGTGGAGCAGCGTTGGGTGGCTCAGCTTGCTAATTATGACTATCGGCTTAAATATCGACCTGGCAGAGAAAACACGAATGCTGATGCATTGTCCAGTATCCCAGCCATTCAGAGAAGCGGTCAGACGCACCTCGATACCCCGGGTCAAGAGGATGAATTGTTGGTGGCGGTCGTGGAAGCTCCCGGGACCCAGGGGGATGTTCCGTCCAGTTGGGGATGGGACCGCGGACGGTGGAGAAGATTACAGCAGGGAGATGAAGACCTGTGTCAGGTCGCCTCGCATCTCAGGCGAGGATTCAGGCTGCGAGCCGAGGAAAGGCAGGCTCAGACAGTGGGAGTACAACAGCTCCTGAAGCAGTGGAAGAGATTGCGGATCAGAGGAGGGGTAATCTGTCGTTCACTGCGAGATCTAAGAACTCAGGAAACCAGGTATCAAATGGTAGTCCCAGAGGACCAAGTCCAAGAGCTGTTGACCGCCTATCACACCCATTATGCTGGCCATCAGGGTCAAGAAAAGACGTTGTCACTGCTGAGGAGGTATTTCTACTGTTCAAAGATGGAGAAGAAAGTTGAAGAGTTCGTTCAGAGTTGTCCACGATGCACGCTGTTTAAACGCCGGAAGGAACCTCGAGCCCCACTGGTTCCCTTTCGGCCGAAGGCGCCTCTGCACATCATAGGGATTGACTTCCTGACCCTAGGGCGACCCGCAGATCGATATCAAAATATCCTGGTAATGACTGATCTGTTTACCAAGTACGCCTGGGCCGTCCCCACTGTAGACCAGACGGCGGCGACTACAGCCAATGCCCTTTGGAGAACAGTAATACAGCCGTTCGGCTGTCCAGAGACCCTCCATTCCAGAGACTCCAAGGCCCAAATTTTGAGTCCCAAGTCATACAGGAGCTGAGCCAGCTCTATGGTTGTCGAAAGACACACACGACTTCGTATCACCCCCAAGGCAACGGGGGTGCGAAAGATTCAATCAGACCCTGTTGGGGCTATTGGGAACGTTGGAGAGTGAGCAGCAGTGTCAATGGGCCGAGAGCCTCCCTATGTTACTACAAGCCTATAATAACAGCGTGCACAGTATCACCGGGTATGCCCCTTCTTACCTCATGTTTGGGCGTCATTTACGTCTACCTGTAGACTTGCTCCTGGGCACCGAGGCTACCGAAGGAGAGTACAGCACCACGGATTGGGTAAATCGACACCACCAACAATTACTAAATGCCTACAAGCGAGTTTCAGACCAATTGAGTGCAGCAGCAGCTAAGAACAAGCGACTGTACGAACTGCCCGAGAAGCCCCTTTACTGCCTGGAGAGCGAGTGCTGGTAAGGGACAACCGACGTCCAGGGAAAGGAAAGCTCTGTGATCTTTGGGAATCGACACCTTATGTGGTGGAACACCGACAGGGGCCTGATGCTCCAGTCTACTCGGTACGGCCTGAGGGAAAACCAGGACCCATACGAGTACTTCATCGAAATTTGCTCCGTCCCAGCGGCTGAAACATCGAGTGCGCTGCCTGCCCCCAATGTGCCCATTGTAGGGTGGGCAATAGTCCCAGGGAACCCTGAAGCGGAGGCCCGAGCGGCTCCACCCACGCCACCCCGACGGTCCCAGCGGGACAACCGAGGACAGCCACCTGAGAGATATGGCGAATGGCATTAGAGATTGGCAAGGGGGGATGTCACGGGTGACAGAATGCTTGGAAAAGCGGAACCCTTTTTCCATGTTCCCCGAGGGGATTATTTTGGTGTAACGCCTCACTCCGGTTCCGGGTGTAGTCGAGGCATTGCCCGACCTAATTACCGCTGATGCACGGCAGGTGTGAGAGAGAGAGGAGCGGCGTTTGCACAGGTTTTTCGCTTCACAAGAGGAGGATAAAGGAGCTGTTCAGGAGGGAAGAGTTGGTTGGATTCAGTCGGTCAAGACGGTCAAGACCCAAGTGTTTGTGGTGCAGTTGCTGGTCGGTGTTCAGTGGACTAGTTGTTCGGCTGGGTCTCTGTCGTCGCGTCTGGGGGTAGAAGATCTCCTGTTTGGGCTCTTACATTGGACGCTGTAATCCTGGAAATTCGTGTAAGTGAAGAACTGCCATTGGAGTCTGTCGTTTAGAGCTGCTGGTGGAATACTACTGGATTGATCTGCTGCTTGGATCTGTGTTGGAAGAGGAAGAGAGAAAGATAAGTGAATTAATTACATCATTAAATCAAATGTAAAGCTTGAAGAAAAGACTGTGAATGTGAAATTTACTATTGAGGAGGACATCTGTTTCAGATATACTGGAGAAGAACTGAGAGTTGAATATTCC
This sequence comes from Squalius cephalus, assembly GCA_022829025.1. NCBI lineage: Eukaryota > Metazoa > Chordata > Actinopteri > Cypriniformes > Leuciscidae > Squalius > Squalius cephalus. Next base: position 6,272,447 of record CM040809.1, on the reverse strand, counting down.
CATTGAAATGCATGGATGAAGCGAGGCTTCTGATCAGCCCTACTGTGTGAGTGATTTGCAGTTGTTTGCCTTACCTGATGCACGCCAAATTAATGCTGTGGATTTGTAGTGAACACGAGTGCTGTGTGCTACGCTGAGAAAAGTCTCCCAACGCCTGCTTTCATTATTGTGAAATGATCTACTTGTCCCCATCCAAATTCCAGAACGAAACAACTGAACTGGTGAAGTAATGCTTTGTATTATCTTCTCTTCCACTGAGTATTGTCGTGGAGTAATTCCTCATTGAAGGCTCTTGTTAATCCTCTCTTTTTCTCTGAAATTACAAGTCTCAGGAAAAACCGTATGGCTGTGGAAAAGTCCGAACCATTATACTTACTGACTGAGCTCTGAAGAAGTACAACCTCGCTGGTAAGGCTGCCTCTTGAGTCTCTCGCGAATGTCTGATGGAAGTGTTCGATGCTGGGAGAAGAATTCTGAAGACTGCAGCAACGCTGTGAAGTGAGTTTTAAAGTCACAATTCCCCTTTCACGTCCTGATAAGAGAATCTGCTGTTGAGAGAGAAAACATTACCTGTTCCTTACCGTCTGAGTCCTGCAGATGTGCAGCAACGCTGTGAAGTGAGTTTTAAAGTCACAATTTCCCCTTCATGTCATGATAAGAGAATCTGCTGTTGAGAGAAGAAACATTACCTGTTGCAAACCGTCTGAGTCCTGCAGATGTGCAGCAATGCTGTGAAGTGAGTTTTAAAGTCATGATTCCCCTCTCATGTCCTGATAAGAGAACCTGCTGTCGAGAGAGGGAACACTACCTGTTGCAAACCGTCTGAGTCCTGCAGATGTGCAGCAATGCTGTGAAGTGAGTTTTAAAGTCATGATTCCCCTCTCATGTCCTGATAAGAGAACCTGCTGTTGAGAGAGGAAACATTACCTGTTACTTACCGTCTGAGTCCTGCAGATGTGTGGCAACGCTGTGAAGTAAGCTTTCAGAGTCATTACCGCACTATTGTGTCCCGAAGACAGTGAAGAATCGATCCAGCGGCTACTCCGGTCAAATATCCCTAGAAGAAAAGAGTTGCTTATTCTTTTCTCCAGTTGATTGTTATTCAATAAAGATTGTTACTTTTGAACTCAATTACTTGCCTCCTCCTTTGTCCATCTGTTGTGTGCCAGTGGTGTCGGCTCCTCACGGTGATGTCTGGAGTCAGGGGCGGCTGGTCATCCGAGTCCGCCCCGGCCTGCACCGGTGACATTTGCATGGTTAACCCTCTGGGGACCAAGCTGTTTTTGGGGCCCTTGAGATGTTCTGACATGCCTTGAAATTTGTGCTTTTTTCAGTTATTTATAAACATGTTAATGGCTAAGGTGTAAATTCACTCTATATAGCACAAACAGGGCTACCATAATATGCGAGCAACGTGTATGTAGATGTTTGTATTTTTAAGAGAATAATGTTTATGCGTGGTTATTGGAAAAAATAAAAATGAAAGTTGCTGAATTAAGACCACAAAACACATATTAAATATGTGTCCACAAGACTTTTGACTAATGGATGTGGTCCCTTTGAGTTCTAGCTTCAAAATTATGTGAAAATAGTCTTGCTTTATCGTTCACAAAAAAAATACATTGATTTAAATGGTGTAAAACAGGTTTTGCTTGGAAAGCCAATATGCGAGGGGGGCGTGAAGGAGGAGTAGTTTACACCTCAGATTACAATCAGTCCCACCCACTCTGCATAATTAGCCATTCATTCAGGTGTGACACTGACTGAGCCACTGAGCCACAATGCAAGGACAAAAGATATATTTAGAAGACTTATATTGACCATTTAAGATTTCGCTTACATCTATCTTGTAAATATGTTTTGCTATTTTATTAAAAAGGTTACAATTACAACAATAATTACAATTTCAACAATATTTCAAGTGTACTCTTTCTTTGTAAAAAATAAAAATAAAAAAAAAATTATAGGCCTACATTTTATCATATGTATTCATTAGTTTGAATATAGCCAACATTGGAACATCTAACATCTTAGTCTATGACTTTATTTTTGACAAAAATAGTGTGACTAACGCCTGACTAACGTTGTTTTATTGAAATATTAGGGCATATAAATGTTAATTTACGTTGCTTATACAAATACATTTTATTTCAACATATTCCAGTCGATTTTTACTCATCTCAGTAGGCTATAGCAAAGCAGTTTATTCTTTCACACACAGACGCGCAATTCATATTTAGGCTAAACACTCTTTACAAATATGTACCCTTCATTCATCTCACAGAAATATTATAGAAATGCGATTCATCTTTTTGCGGTTTACATAGGCCTACACTGACGTTATTCCATAACGTTATTCCACATCAACATTTGAGAAAAGAAAACAGCCTACCTCACTCCTCAGCGGGACTGCTCCTCATATCAGAAGATATTCCTCCTCATATCAGCACTGTTCTGAGGAAACTTTACCCCATAAGGTAGGCTATATTATGCCTCACTCGATCGCGACGCGCTGTGTTTACAGCTGATGTGGGCGTTTCACAGCTCTGAAATGGTTCTCAGAATTTGCGTTTGAAAAGCACGCGCTCTCCGTGGGCGTGTCACATTACTTGTGAATGAGCTCGTAATGAGCTCGACTGGAGTCGCTCTCTTTTTATACAGATTACAGAAGCTGATAATATTTGTTTTTTATATAAATTACTTCATGTAAAAGATGCGAGGCCCGTGGGTCTGTTTGCCTGTTTGACTGAATTTTCGCGGAGTTATACAGATGGTGCTCAACCAGAATGAGACTTTTACCGCCGCCGTTCCCGCGGCTGCAAAATTGGGATGTGTATTTGCTGCCTTTTACCGCTGAGTGGCGCTGTAATCACAGACTTTGAAAAGTGTCAGTTTATTCTCTTTAATGCCGTAATCTGCCGCGGCAGTAATCTGAGCTGAGGTCACAGATAAATTTAAGATAAATATTGTGGTTAAATGAATTCAAATTCATTTAATTTAAACAAAGTAGACGTTAACATTGTGTGCCCAGTTTTTCTATAATTTAGAAAGGCTATGTCAATAGGTTACTTGTCATTACTTCGTGTTATTTTAATGTGTTTGTAGATTTATTAACTGAAACATAACAGTGAAATAAATTAAAATAATTTACCAGAAAAATTAAAACATTTTCAGGACTTGCAGTTACTAACCGATGTTAGTCGGTTTAAGCATTATTTGTTATATTCAGAATTAGGCTTACATGTTGTTATGATTATCAATTGAATTCTTTAATAAATAATCAACCACAATGCCTATTACTGCCGCAGCAAAAATAAACCAGTCGAATTTCAAAGTCGTTCGCGAAATTACTATAGGCTATACCGGGCAAGTGACAGGGCAAAACAGCAGCAACTGCGGCATTTTAAAAGGTAAGTTTCCTATCTGTTTATTTAAAAAACAAAAAAACAAAAAAACATGGCGCAAGATCTTGTAAAAAAAAAAAAAAAAAAAACTTTTTTCATTATTTGAACAAAAATGAGACTGATTGAATATGTTAAAATATAAACAAACAAAGCAGAGAATAAAACAAACTTTTAGGGAAAAAATATAGGCCTATTATGCTACAACAGAATTGGTTAACATTAACAAAAGCAAAATATGTAAAAATACATTTCAAACAAAATAAAACAAAACAAATTCGTGGCCGAGTGGTAGGCTATAACTTACGTTTCAAATCCCGAACAAACATGGGCTACTTTTTTATTATTAATTTGATTTGATAGTTCTAAAATATTGCTACACCATATTGTTTTTTTCTCCTATAGCCTATATTAAATATTTTATATTTATAAAATAAAATTACCATTCATTTTCATTTTACATTAGGGACAATTTTTTTCCAACAGAATGGCTGAATTAACATCTGCATAATAATAATAATAATAATAATAATAATAATAATAATAATAAATAAACAGCACAAGGTCTTGTAAAAACACTTCTTTTTTTTTCGACACAATTTTTTTTTAAATTTAACTTTTAAAACAGAGAAAATAGTAGACCTAGGCTATTCAGACGATATCCGTGGTCAATGCATTAACAATAGACCCTCGGAGCTTCAAACGATCTGAGATCGAATCTCAGTATAGCCGACAGTGTTTATGTTTTTCCGTTCTTGATGCTTAAATATGCATCTGTTTATTAAAGTCAATCATCTTGTTTAATTATCAATTGTACATTAACATAAATTTGCTACATTCCAGTTGAGTCGCTGCACGCTATGACATATCTGATGAAGGAAGACTGTCAGCCGATTGCACCAGAAAATGAAGATGATGAAGCTCGTCTTTAATCTGCTAAATTATGTTTTTTTTTTTCATTTGAATCATTCACGAGATTGAGATGACTGACAGTAATACCCGGCCATAGCAACGGTAGACATTTTCCAAAACAGATCGAACAAATCAGAAAAATACTTTCAATACAGTTGCTTTCAATTAAAAAATAAACAATGAAAATGTAAAAGAAAAAGAAAATTAATTAAGTTTGAAAACCCATCGCACATTTCAAGGTATGAATAAAGTGTTGGGACAGTTTATTTATTTAAACAGGGTTGCATCGATTCGATAGAGTGTATTCCCTTTGTGATGCAAAATAAGAAACATTTTAAATTTATTGTCAAAGAAATTGCAGCTAAATTAAAAAACTGAAAACGGTACAAAACGAAAAAAGTTCAAAGCAACATAAATTAAGAACAGGCGTTTTTCTTTGACTCTCTCGCGCTGGATATTTTTTTAGTAAGTTTGGTCTTCCTCACTATGCGCGCGGGTCTTTCTCGAAATTAAGCATTTTAGCGTAAAAAACACCATACAGCTGATAATACTGTATATGTCGCTGTGTGTCATGCACACAAATCACGAAAGAAAAAACTGTAACAAATAGCTTTTGTTCCTTCAAAGATACAACATGCCTTGCTGAATTCACCTCACAATAGGTGGGTCGCGAATTAAAGAGCTCTGTATCTGCTAAATTGAAATTGTGTGTGGAAAACCTATAAATACAATCAATAAAACTAAAATATATCATTTAATAAGATATAGGGCCTACTGTACATAGGCTATGGACTTTTGGAGATTTTGAGATTAAACCTTAAAAGAATTTTGCCTTTGCCTGCTCATCAGGCTGGCTCCGACACTCTCCATATGAAAGACGGATCATTAACACCTCTGTCCTGCACCCCCACGATTAAGCAACTATTGCCTTCTCCAAACCCCCCACAGGCTAGCTGAGTTTGCAAAACAAAACAAAGAGTTTGCCACTCGTCGTGGTGTGCCAAAACACTTCATTATAAACTTCAATATTTCATTCAAAACAATCTCAAAACGCTTTGTGACATTTTGAAAAGCCGTGGATGCATTACTGCCACTGGAACCATGAACGCAAATACTGGTTCTGATTTTATTGTTTGTCGTTTAAATGTCATATATATATATATATATATATATATATATATATATATATATATATTAACAGAACTGCTTTTGAAATTACGATTGGAATTATTATAGGCTACAGAAGTAAAGTCATTGTATAATATTTGTTCCTTAGTGTAAAATGGAAATGCATGGTGATTTTATTTTGTAAATAGGCTATAAGCAAAAAACTATGTTTTAGAACTAGACAAATCTCTCTGCATCAACAATAAACTATAAAATGCATTAATAGGCTAATATAAAAATATCAATAGTCCAAGTTAGTTCGGGATTCGATCCCGTGTCATCTAAATGATCGTAACGTAAGTTCAACCACTCGGCCACGATTCACTCGTTGCGACATGGCCTAATGTTCCAGTGTGTGTTCGCTCACTCTTCATTCAAATGAACGCGCAGCCGCGTTTGTCGAACACTAATTCAACATGCCAGAATAAAACCTGGCTTTGGAACAATGCATAGCGCCACTCGTCGTGGTCTGTGCTAAAAAAATTATAATAATTTAGTTTCATTTATTTCAATGTTAATGTTTGAGTTAAAAAAAATCCTCTACAAATTAAATTAACTCAAAGTCGGCTATAAGAGTCCTTTATAGGCGAAGTAAAAAGCAAAGGGCTTACAGTCTTAACATTTAGGCTACTTTGCTTAAATTCGATATATTTATTTTCAGTAGGGCCTAATATATTTGTAGGGATGTAATTTCAGTATGCTTTACCAACGCTATGTATTCAATTAAAGTTCCAAGAGGTCTGGTATATATTTCCTTCCCAGCTGACACTAATATGCAAGTGCACAGCAAAAATCACAACTTGTGCTTGCTTGTCTCAACTGTACACAGTCTACCCTACAGTGTGAATTCGTTACAAGGTTTCATTTAATTATTTTTTTTCCATCTATGTTGAATATGAAAAGTGAACAGCACGAGTAAGATAGGATGCATTAGGCTATATCGAGAGATGGATATGGAGTGGGTCAGACATGATTTTGACCACTTCATTAAGTTTTGTTTAGTAGAAAACCTTTCTTTAAAGTGAATTTCGTTTTCTATAAATTGTATCTTAATTCTAACCAATTTTTCATCAACCAATTTAATAAGTAAGAGAAGCAAATATAACAGACACTAATCATGGAGGCGCCCGCGCGGTCACTTGCGTTGCACGTCAGCTGGAGCGCATCTCATCCTCCTAACTTAACGAAACTCAGCGTATTCCTCACACAGACATGATAAATACATCAAATACACAAAGCTTGAAATGTCTTCAAACGAAATAATTCAAAACGAAAAGAAAAGGCTACTCTCTGATAATCAGATTATGTCTTTATGAGCATTTATCTGTAGGTGCGTTCACTACAAATATGGCGATCGTCAACTTCATCTTTGCAGTCGACACTGTCAGAAAACACTAGTTTATTGATAAAAATCAATGCACGCATCACCGGATTTACAAATACACATCTTGCTTGTTGCACGCACACATATTATGTCGACAAAACGATATGATATAACGAAATATTATGTTGAAATAACATTATTATTAATAATACATCTTTTAGAATATTTGATTAAATGCTGATTGTTGCGCTTGTTCAATTTAATAAAATTAAAACTTTAATTGTGATGATTAAAATAATTGAAAATTAAATATTTAGTGGCCAAGTTTTGCTAATTTATTATATAGGGTATTATATGCCTATTGCCTATATTAAGTAGGTCATATTAAGACAAGGCATATATTAAGTTATTTGAGCTTTTATGAGAAAAATAAATCTAACGAAATCTAAAATCTAAATCTAATAAATCAAAAAAAAAATTCTAACGCCAATTCAACATGCCAGAATAAAACCTGATTTTTGAACAATGTGTAACGCCACTCGGCCTGGTGTGCCAAAACACTACATTTTAAACTTCAATGTTTAATTCAAAACAATCTCAAAACGCGTTGTGACATTTTTTTTAAAGCAGTAGCCAAGCCAATATAGATTAAGGGCATTGAAACCAGGATCTTAACTAAAACGCGTTCCGCGTAATCTCTCAAAATTTGTATTTCCTCCATGTATTTTTTTTTTTAAGGACTGCTTTTGAAATCACTATAAATTACTATGCAATTGTATCGCTCACGAGAGCTCTTCATTTATCTAATTCCTCAATAGAATAGTAAAAATATTCAGCGTCATTGCTCCTAATATCGTCTCTTTTTTTAACTTTTGATTCAATTTTTTCAGTTCTAAAATTGATTCTATCTTTAGTTCTATTCTGTTGTAGCCTTATAGGCCTATTTATATATATGAAAAATATGCCTATTAGGCTTGGGGTTTTATATTTAACCCACTTACATTTTAAAATACGGCAATTGCTGCTGATTTGCACAATGTCCCTTTGCGCCACCTGGCGGTCATTTCGGGAACGACTTTGAAATGCGGCTGGTTTATTTTCGCCGCGGTGATTTCGCCGCGGCGGCTGGCGCGGCGGTAATAGGCATTCTGGTTGATCACCATCTGTAGATCATTTTCGAACGCGTTTCAAATGGGAGTTTACTGACAGAGAGAAGGCAGAAATCGCATCATGTTAATTTGTCTTTATTTGTCAAAAAGCAAAACACTTTATTTTTATTGTGAGTATACAGAAAAAAAATAGAAACTGAACAGGATCGATTGATGTATTACACGAAAATGAAAGATCAAAATTAACAGAGCATTTAGTGTTTATTTTTCATTGCTAAAAAAAAAACCGAGCAAAACGCGCGGGCGCGTTTTTGGTCCCCAGAGGGTTAATACTGCAATAATTAATTAAATTCGCCAAGTTTTAAGAAGTTGTGTGAATACGTCCACTGACGTCCTTTACACGTCTATAGTCAAGGCTGTGAATAGTCGTCCACTGACGTCCTTTACACGTCAAGGCTGTAAATTGTCGTCCACTGTATGACGTCCTTTACACGTCTAGTCAAGGAAAACATAAAAAACATGAATTATTTTTATGAAATACACAATTTTACACACATATATTTACTTTGTCTTGTTTAAATAAATTATAAGTACAAAGTGCCCAGTCAGTGTGGTTAATTGATTTCAAAGCCACTGCATTTTAGTCATTATTTCAACCTGTTGTACCTGTATTCGTTGTTGTTTTTTTATGGAATGCATATAAAACATAAATATATCCGGTCACCATTATGTCTGAGTTGGAACACTTTTTTTATTTATTTTTTATTGAACAACAAGAACATAAAAACACCCTGAAAATACATCTATAATGGCATTGGTACAGATAACTGCGCAAGGCACATCAGTTAAATTAATAAATAATGATGAAAGAAAAACATTAGGTTGGCTATAGAAAAAAATATATAATAATGTATCACTCTTCTAAGAGATCAAAATCTCTTACTATTTGAAACAATTTATGTGCCTTACTTTTCATACATTCCAACAATGGAAATAAATTACAAATAAAATCTCTTTAAAAAAAAGAAAAACAAGGTTTCTTCTTCATATATCTACATTTATGAATAAAAAAATTGCCCCAAATCAACATTACATTAATTACAAATTAATTTCATTTCTCATCTAATAATATTCCAAACATAATGTTTCCTATTAAAAGTGGGCAGTGAATGAATCTTTGACTCCAAAATAGTCATTTTCTAAAAAAATTAAGATGTCTTAAAATTTAACTCGACGGGTATAGGCTACCCCATATAACATTTGAATGAGTTTCTTTATCTTTACTGGAAAGCTAATATACTGTGTTCGCAATTTTTTAACGGAGGGTTTATCATAAGCTTGGAAAACACAGTTATTATACAGAAGTGTCTGAATTAATACAGAATTAAAACAAGAGCGAATAAGTTTTTTTTATGTCTGAGTTTGAAACATAGACTGGTTTGAAACTGCTGCCAAGATGTAGTAACAAAAGATCTCGCGATAGGATATATTTGCTCACGAGATGTTAACGCCTTCTGGTTCTTCTGGCGGAGGACCGGAACCCGGAACTTTATCATTGACCAACCACCACGAGGAGAGGAGTTTGCGTCGTATTCGCGATTCGAGATTATTAAAAATCTACTGTTGGGTAAGCACATTTTGTATTATCAGATTAACGTGCTTGTTTTTTTACTTGTTTGTCATAAATGAACCGAAAGAAATTATGCTCACATTGTCAACTGAAAAGTACTGGGTTTGTCTAAAAAATATTATCTCACGAGATGTTATGTTAACGCGTTCTCCCCATAGACTCTGGAACCCGGAACTTTAGCCCTTAGAATAACCACGAGGAGAGGAGGAATTGAGTTGTATCGAGATTATTAAAATCTACTGTTGGGTAAGTACATTTTGTATTATTAGATTAACGTGCTTGAGTTTTACTTGTTTGACATGAATGAACCAAAATAAAATGATGCCCACAGTGTCAACAAATGTACTGAATGTGGCTAAAATTAGCTAACGTTAGTAGGCTAAAAGTTCATTTGAACTGTAGTATAAAGTATGTTAAATGATACAGTCAAAGTTATTACTTTAACTTATTAATGTAGTCTTTGAAAAGTTTATTTCAGAAAGTAAATAATCTGAATTTGAATTGTATCTTAAATTGTTTTCCTATGTGCTCTGTAGCACTTTGAGATTGCTAATGTAAAGTGCGTTACAAATAAAATGTATTCATATTTTAATTAAAATTAAATGTTTAGCTGGATTTGGACATGTATGTTGTCAGTAAATGCGTTAAAAATATTTTGTAATTTTAGAATTGCTAAACATGTCCTCCGAATACAAAAAGAAGTGGAGACGACGAAGGGCAAGGGTTGATGCCTTAGCAGAACGTGGTAGCAGCTCTGAATCCGAGGGGTCAGTGGAGCCAGCCTTGGCGGGGGAGGGCAGTACACTGGCGGAGGGATCAACATATGACGATTTACCTATTATGGAGGGCTGTAGTTCTTCCAAAAGCACAGTAGCAGTGTCCATTAGGGGTGATACCGATGAATAACATAATTATGAGACAGAATCTACTGAAACAGATTCTGAGCAGTTGGATGAGACTTCACATTCAACTGATGAAACTCCTTCTCTCCACGTAGACTTGGCTAATTGGGCTACTGCTACAAATCAAACCCACAAGGCACTAAATGAGCTTCTTTGTGTGCTCAGGCGCCATGGGCATAGACTTCCCAAAGATGCTAGAAGCCTTCTTGATACTCCACAAGGAGTGCCAGTTCAAAATAAATGCAATGGACAGTATATTTATTATGGTATTGAGCGTTACCTTCTTGAACACATTTCAGAAAAGACACAGCCAGGGCAAGTTGAACTGTCCTTTAACGTGGATGGCGTGCCATTGTTTAAATCGAGCAAAATGTGTTTCTGGCCCATTCTTGGTCAAATTCAGAACTTTCAGCCATTTGTTGTAGCTCTGTATTATGGATCCAGCAAGCCTGACCCTGTTGAGGAGTTTTTAGAAGATTTCTTGGAGGAGTTGCAACCGCTCATCCAAAATGGAGTTTCATTCCAGAATTTGGTTCACACAGTTACAGTGAAGGCAATCATCTGTGATGCACAAGCCCGGTCATTTCTAAAAAGTATAAAGTCACAATAGTCTGCATGGATGTGAGCGATGTGTTGCAGTAGCTCAAATGATTGAAAATAGGGTAGTTTACTTGACAAAGGGTCCTTCTGAAGGAAGAACAGATGAGGTATTCAACCGAGTTGGATACCCTGCCCATCAAAAACAAATGTCACCTCTTGTCAGAGCTGGTATTTTGTGTGTAAAACAGTTCCCACTTGACTACATGCACCTAGTATGTCTTGGAGCCACAAAAAGGCTACTGACATACTTGTGGCGTGGGCCAGTTATCTGTCGGCTGAGTAAAGCTCAGAGAGAGCAAGTACAATTGAACATTACTCAGTTGAAACGAGACTGCAGAGTTTGCAAGGCAGCCAAGAAGCATGGAAGAATTGGATAGGTGGAAAGCTACTGAGCTACGTCAGTTCATGCTCTACACAGGACCATTAATCTTGAAGGATGTTCTTCCTAATGACCAGTATCACCACTTTCTTTGTCTGAGTGTTGGTATGAGCATTCTTTTGGATGAAGCAGATGAGAAGAGAGAGTCTTATCTAGGATACGCGCACAACATTCTGGAGCACTTTGTGGATAGCTCTGTGGATTTTTACGGAACCACCTTTCCAACATACAACATTCATTCCATCAAACACTTATCAGATGATGCTGCAAACTTCCACAGCTCTTTGAACAATGTTTCATGTTTTCCGTTTGAGAACCACTTACAGGTTATCAAAAAAATGGTGAGAAGTGGCAAACAACCGCTAGTACAAGTCACAAAAAGACTTGCTGAAAGACAATGTACTGAAAGACCTGCCAGACAATCCCGAAGTACAAGCAAGCTAACAGCAAAGATGCCGGACAACTGTGTGTTCCTGATGGATAATACAGTGGGATTTATCCAGGAGAAACGAAGCGATGGAACACTAAGGATGGATGTGTTTAGGGAAACTGACTGTGAATGTGTCTTTGAAAAGCCATGCAATTCAAAGCTTTTCAACATAATGTTTGTCAGCAGTGACTTGACAATGGCAAAGCGAATACTGACAAACAGAGAAAGCATCTACAAAAAGGCTGTGTGTCTGCCTTACAAAGAAGGTTATGCTATATTCCCTCTGCTGCACCAACAAGAATAACAAGACTTGGTAATAATTTTTTATGTTTTTTTATATATTTATATGTATAATATTTGCACTGTTACTTCAGTAAGGTTTGGAAAAGCACCTAACACACTAATTAGCAATAACATTAAATCCACCTGATGGTTTTAATCTTTTGGTTAACGGTGGTCAGCATGATTTGACTTTGGTGTAGTTTTTGGTGTAGCAAAATTCTTTTGTATATACAATTACTAGCATGTTATCTTCAAAATTGTCCAATTGCTTTCCAAATGTTGGAATAAATGGACAGGTTTTAGTGTCCTGAAAGTTAAACTCTGTCCTGTTGTTTTATCTTTTATGTAATGGACAATCGGGGGAAAGAAAAAAGAACTAGAAAGAGGAAAGTCTTTCGTGACTTTGTTAATGGTACATTATTATTTGGTGCTTTAAAACGGATTTAAATTACAATTTGTTAATGCAGTCTTGACTGTTTTTCATATGTGAACCTGAAACTGTTACACATTTTTTTCTGTTTTATTTATTTTAGATTTTGACCTTGACAATGACAGTGACGTGACTGACATTGACTCAACACAGCTCAGTCAAAGTCTCCTGGCAGTCAAAAAACGTGAGTTACCAACTTTTATTATGTTATTGTGCGTCTTTAGCCTAATCACAAATATTCTCTTTGTAGAATTTTAATTGTAGCCCTTCAAAATGAGGGCTTTCAGAGGAAGAAGTTTTTTGACATGGAATTACAATGATTTGATTGACTAATCATTGCATATCTAAAATGTTACATACTGAAATACTGTTCTGTACTAAAAGCTCAACATAAGTGTTGGATTAACTTACTTTGCTTTTGTTTTGTACAAAGGAAAAGTAGAACCTAATCCAAATAAAAATAAGCAAACTGATAAAAGGACTGTGTCCTACCCAGTTCCTCCACCAAAATATAAAAATCCAAAACCCAAGCCAGGTAAATGCCCATGTTTGTAAATACACTTAAACAATTTGGATTTGTTATTTGTAATTATCATTAATTACAATTTCATTTTATTTACAGTTGAAGGTCAACACAAAACTAATGAAGATAAAGCACATTATTCAAGCAATAAAAAAAAGGTATGGTAAACTGTAGATATGAATTGTGTAGATATGGCTTAAACAGTCTACACATTTGTTGATTACCTAATTTGTCAAATGTCCTTGTTTGTGCTAAAGATCAAGTTTTGTGTCCAACACACTTGGATGAGACGTGCCCGACCCCTGACTTTGTGTACCCTACATTAAGTTGTAAGTTTTTTTTTTGTTTTTTTTTACCTTTTTTTGCCTAATACTACGACAAAGAATCATGCTTTCAAAAAGGACTTTTATGACTGTAAACATCGGTATCAAAATAGTGTGATTGATCCATACCCTAGATTAAGCAACAACACTGAGACGTACGTGGTATTGATGCTTTGTTATTTTTTTGGTGCATCCCACACTATACAAAGACATTGCTTGCCTCGAAAATGCATACACTTTTGCCTTTGTTGTTCTCATTTAGAGGAAAAAATTTATTACATGAGTCAAAGGTGTTTTGCCTGAATGTCAACTTCATATCCCATAACTTTGATTTATTACTATAAAATTCACTCGTAAACATATTTATTGTGCGTGTTTTTATGTTTATTGTACCTAATGAAATGACATGCTAGGTTCAATTTGTCTAAAGAGGTCACATAACAGCCATCTTTCAGAAAGGGAATTGATGAATCGTCCACCAGGCCGTCTGGGAGAGCCGAAAGTATTGTTTTCTTGTTTGATGTCATCCACCTAAAGAGGACTTTTTTTGTTAATCGTACAGGTATGGTTTGTTCATTCTTTAATGTGTCCTTTCTTACCTTAAATAACTTATTATTTTTCACACCTTTTGTTTTAATGTCTATATAGTATTGTCTCAAGTCCCAAATTCTGGATTGATGCCCCAGCATCTTAGGACGCCCCAGCACCCTAGGACGGCCCTGCACCGTAGGACGCCCCAGCACCTTAGCACGCCCCAGCACCCTAGGACGGCCCTGCACCGTAGGACGCCCCAGCACCTTAGCACGCCGCAGCACCCTAGGACGGCCCTGCACCGTAGGACGGCCAAGCACCTTAGCACGCCGCAGCACCCTAGGACGGCCCTGCACCGTAGGACGCCCCAGCACCTTAGCACGCCCCAGCACCCTAGGACGGCCCTGCACCGTAGGACGCCCCAGCACCTTAGCACGCCGCAGCACCCTAGGACGGCCCTGCACCGTAGGACGGCCAAGCACCTTAGCACGCCGCAGCACCCTAGGACGCCCCAGCACCGTAGGACGGCCAAGCAACCTAGCACGCCCCAGCACCCTAGCACGCCCCAGCACCCTAGGACGGCCCTGCACCGTAGGACGCCCCAGCACCTTAGCACGCCCCAGCAACCTAGCACGCCCCAGCACCCTAGGACGGCCAAGCAACCTAGCACGCCCCAGCACCTTAGCACGCCGCAGCACCCTAGGACGCCCCAGCACCGTAGGACGGCCAAGCAACCTAGCACGCCCCAGCAACCTAGCACGCCCCAGCAACCTAGCACGCCCCAGCACCCTAGGACGGCCAAGCAACCTAGCACGCCCCAGCACCTTAGCACGCCGCAGCACCCTAGGACGCCCCAGCACCGTAGGACGGCCAAGCAACCTAGCACGCCCCAGCAACCTAGCACGCCCCAGCAACCTAGCACGCCCCAGCACCCTAGGACGGCCCTGCACCGTAGGACGCCCCAGCACCTTAGCACGCCCAAGCACCCTAGGACGCCGCAGCACACTAGGACGGCCCTGCACCGACTGTTTATGTTATTTAATCAGGAGTTTAGGAGCTTCTCCAGGTTTCTGCTGATACCAGTGTAAGTAGTTGCTGTATATTCCTACATCTATATTACACTCTATTGTTGCTGTTTGACTCTGTTGGACAGTTTTAACTTCAGGTTGAGTCAGAGTCACTCCTCTGGATTCTGCAGAAGAGAAAAGAAAAACATATTTTTTTAGAAAAACTATCATCATATATTTTACAAAAACACCAAAACCAGAGTCAGTTTTTACATCTTTCCTTGAATAAACAGTGCAATGGTCCAGATGAAGATGTTGATTGTGTTCATTGCTGTAGTTTAGTCTTGTGTGATGATGAAGAGTGTGTTCTGCTCTCAGTCATGAAGTGTTAAACTCACAGCACTATAAACACTCTCAGAGCACTGAAGCATGTGCTGACAATGCAAAGAAGTGGGCAGGATTTACAACAGCTTGTGCTGAGAACAAACTCATAAACTCTACATAGAAGATTTTACTTTCAGAATAATGTTATTGAACCATTTAGTGATTAATTGCACATATTTATTAATTGTGAAGTATTTTTGTTTATGTTTGTCAGGCTGATAAGACACTAGGTTTTGTCTGGAGAATCATGAATGTAGATCATTTTAAACATATGTCATACGCAGCAGTTTCTCTGAGTTCAGTTCTGTGCTACACCTTTACAAGCATGTTAACAATGAGAAATCAAGAACTAAATAAATCAGTTTTACTATATTTAGAGTCATAATAAAAAAAGTCCATTATGGTCTTTGGAATCAATGTTGACATGTTGCTCTCTGGGAAATATTATCATGATGTCTATTTTTCCCACATTTTCCACATCATGAAGTTCATCAGGACTCATAATCAGGTCATTATATATTAAACAATGTGCATCTGAAATGTTCAGAATTATTGATTCATTTCTTTGAAGCTGCAGGTTTTTCTATGAATCATGATGATTGATCTGCATATGAAGAACAGAAGCATCATTATGAGAAACTCCACAACATCATCCATGATCAAAGAGGTCAAAGGTCACCTCAGAGGTCACAGCTCATCAAATATATTTCTTTAAACAGTGTTATATCAGAAAGCATTTAGTCAAATCTGAATGAGTGAGTGTTGAGAAGAGCTGAGGATCTTCTAATATCAGTGTGTTGAAGTGTTGTTTCTCTCTCTCTGCTGGAGTGTGTGTTCACTCGAGTGGAATAGAGGTTTTTGTACGAGCGTTTCATTAGATTGTATCACTGTGGTACACATTCGGTGGAGGAACTAAACTGGTGATCAAATGTAAGTCTATTTAATTACATATTTAAAAAAAAATACAATTTAGATTTCAGAAAGTGTTTTACAGTGGAAACAAGAACAACATTTATTAATAATAATGATTATTAGATATTGTGGTGACACTTTACTTGAAGCCTTTATGTATAATGCATTATAAAGGTATCAATAGCGTATGTTATAATGTCATATATGTTTTCATAAATAACTGTAACCAAAGTCAAAATGTTTTATAATATTTGCAAATTCCGCGTTACATCTAGAATTGGTTGTTTATTGTCATGAGTTTTAATGCATTATAATTTTTTGGAGGTGTAACAATGAATAGATAATATTATAATGTGTTAAAACCTTGGTTACAATTATTGATGAGATCATACATGCATCATAATGTGTAAAACAATATATAATTAATCCATTAAAAGTACTTTTTATAATGCAATATGTATAAAGGCTTTAATAAAGTGTTACTGATATTTTTTTATAATTATTTAATCTAAAACAATGATATTATTATAAGAATAACATTATTACTTTCAACAAAAAAAAAATGAAATAAAATAAAATTATAAACATATTTCCACACTGTGTCTCACTATGAGTTTAATCAGTTTATTACAGGTTTGTTTTTCCTTCATTTATTTCTACACTGAGTTCATATTTAGTTCATCTTTTATTGTAGAAATCATACATGGAAAAAAGAGATTTGACATCAGAATGTAAATGTTGCTGCTTTCCAGTGGTGTGAAGTAACGTTACGAATTACAAATACTCACGTTACTGTAATTAAGTAGTTTTTTTCAGAAATTGTACTTTTTTGAGTAGTTTAAAAATTGTGTAATTTTACTTTTACTTGAGTACATTTTAAGTGATGTATCGGTACTTTTACTTCGCTATTTTCCTTCTGTTTGTTGTCGTTATTCGTTACATGCTTGTTTTAAAATTTTATTTTTTATCCATCAACGTGATTGGATCGAGTAATCGGTCTCGTGACTGTCGTCAAATCAAATTCTGCATAGAAAACTTTAACCGCTAGCTAGCCTATCTGCTGTTACCAGTGGCTGCTGTGGAAGTGCATTCTCCAAGCATCAATTCAATAGAGATATCAGCGTCTTCCTCTAATATGCTAAGGTACATTTCTGCTTATTATATTTATATAGGTTGGCTTATCTACAGGGACTGACATGTGAGGTTGGGGGGGTATTGCGTACAGTGTAAACTAACTCAAGTGCCGAGTTCATAATCCGGTGAATTCCCCCTCCCATTTACTTAATACATTATAGAGACGCGCGTCGCGATCTGTGCACTGCTGTCTCTCCCTCGCGCTGTCGCGCTCGACATGCAGGAGTCACTTGGAGAAGTCAGCAGCTCGTTGCGCGTGGTGCGCGCTGTGAAGGTGTGTTGGGGACACTCTAAAACTATGGAAAAACACCTTCTTTACTGAAATTGGAGGACCAGATTCAGTATGCAGTGCACATTGAACCATGGCGTTAACTTGAACTGCGTTTCTGTCAGTGCGTGACTACATCTCGTTAATAAACAATGTTTTTTGATTGATCCATTTCATACAATCCGCCTTCATTTAAGTGCACTTGCGAAAAAACATTTGTTGTGGATGTTGCTGATAAAACATTTGTCTGTGTGTTTGTTTCTTTTGTAAAAGTTTCCCCGGATGGCTACTTCCATATTTAATGCATAATTTTCCTTACAAATTATATTATCAGCATTACAATTTGAGTAAATATAGCTGTGTAAAATGTAAGGGATGACGCCACCCTTCTAGAACAATGTGCATTTACGTTTAAATTGTAACGTATTTTAATGGCATGGAATTACAGTGTAATTAGTGTTAGTTAACAATCTTAGGCATTTTCAGTTTATTGAGTGAGGTAAACTTATAATATTAGTGATTCTCATTTCTTTATTAAAACACAAAAACTGGCACCGTTTTGGAGAGAAATTGGGTATTTTTTAATCTCTCTATTTAACCCATCTCAAGGTGTGTGATGCTGATCTATCATATGAGTTTCTAAAGGTTTTTTAAATTCTTTGCACAGTTATGAACATTGATATTTTATGTGCAACAAGCATGCTCAGGCTCAGTGGCCTTACGCCTAATTTTAAATGTTTTTTTTTTTTTTTTTAAACAATATGATTTAAATGGTGATGAGTGTACTGTTTTGATGCATTTTAAAAAGATGAATGATATATATTCTTCAATCTTTATAATGTGAATTACAGTATAATGCTTTTTTACTTTACGAATTGTAGTGCACACTGCACAGTGTTTATTATAAGGGGGCAGAATCCGCAGCTCAGTACCCACTACTCACTACTCATGAGTACTTTTAAATTAGCTACTTTTTTACTCTTACTCAAATAGTTTTTTGGAGAAGTACTTTTTGTACTTTTACTTGAGTATGTTTTTTCAGTACTCTTTCCACCACTGCTAACAAACTGCTTTTACAAACTGGTGATCGGTAAGTCTGTCTATTTAATCACCTAATAAAAAAATACAATTTAGATTTCAGAAAGTGTTTTACAGTGGAAACAAGAACAACATTTATTAATAATAATGATTATTAGATATTGTGGTGATACTTAAAGAATTTATGTATAATGCATTATAAAGGTATCAATAGCGCATGTTATAATGTCATATATGTTTTCATAAATAACTGTAACCAAAGTTAAAATGTTTTATAATATTTGCTAATTCCTTGTTACATCTAGAATTGGTTGTTTGTCATGAGTTTTAGTGTATTATACATTTTTGGAGGTGTAACAATGAATAGATAATATTATAATGTGTTAAAACCTTGGTTACAATTATTGATGAGATCATACATGCATCATAATGTGTAGAACAATATATAATTAATGCATTAAAATACTTTTTATAATGCAATATGTATAAAGGCTTCAATTAAAGTGTTACTGATATACTTTTTTATAATTATTTAATCTAAAACAATAATATTATTAGAAGAATAGCATTATTCCTTTCAACAAAATAAATTAAATTGATTTTAAAAAAATGAAATAAAACTCTAAACATATTTCCACACTGTGTCTCACTATGAGTTTAATCAGTTTATTACAGGTTTGTTTTTCCTTCATTTATTTCTACACTGAGTTCATATTTAGTTCATCTTTTATTGTAGAAATCATACATGGAAAAAAAGAGATTTGACATCAGAATGTAAATGTTGCTGCTTTCTGTAGTTCAGTCAATGATACTGAATCTCTTTTGCTCATGTTGTGCTTATAATTCAGTGTTTTGTTCATTATGTGTGATTCAATTGTGTTTTAACTCTGTTTGAAATTGAGTTACATTTTCAGTTCAGGTGAATATCTCAAAATGTAAGATATTTATGTTCAGAGTGAATAATTGCTGGAATTAAAGCAGTCAGATCGGCCTGATAATAGATAATATGTGTTATAACTGCTGTTACACTTATTGATTAGATCATACATGCATTTTAATGTATATAGCAGTGCATAATTAATGCATTAAAAATACTTTTATAATGCAATATGTATGAAAGCTTTAAATAAAGTGTTGTGTGTGTGTGTGTGTGTGTGTGTGTGTGTGTGTGTGTGTGTGTGTTGTGTTTGTCTCCTGCAGCTGGTCCCACAGTGAAGCCCTCAGTGTCTCTGCTGCCGCCCTCTTCTCTGCAGATCTCTGGAGACTCAGCCGCACTGCTCTGCCTGCTCAGCTCTTACTCTCCACAGGGGGCGCTGGTGAGCTGGACACTGGACGGGTCAGAGGTCACCGAGGGGGTTCTGACCAGCGCAGAGAGCCAGCAGGACGGCCGCTACAGCCGCAGTAGCGTCCTGACCCTCAGCAAAGCACGCTGGGAAGAGGGAGAGCTGTACGTCTGCAGAGTAACACATGATGGAGCTCCTCATGAGGTCTCGTTCCACAAGAGCTCTGAGTGCTGATGTTTCTCTCCTGAAGATGAGCCGTATCTGAGTGTCCTGTGTCAGGCAGGATTCACATGAGTCTAGTGCTGCAGCTGGAGTGATTTACAACTCAATACTGAAACTGAGTGTGTGTCTGTGTGTGATCTTTCAATCTGCTGTGTTTGCTGCAACATTCAATAAAGCTTCTCAACAAGTTCACTTTGTGTCTGACAACATCATTCAACTAACAGATGAAGATGCAGGTGCTTTTCAGAAGGTTGATGTAGCAGTAAATGTCAAATAAAGCTCTTGGGGTTTGAACATGGTCTCTGGAGACAGAGCTGCTCTATTCTGAGAAGATCACAATCACTCCACCCTGACAATGCAAATGGGGTTTTCAGTCTCACTCTCTGATTGGTTACATGATCTGGACTGGAACACTTTCACTTCTGCTTTAGTGAAGCAGCGCAGACAAACTCATCATTATATATTTTTTTTTATGAGATAATTGACTTATATATTAAAATGACATCATAAATCATATAAAAACATGATCACAAATCAAGAATGTAAAAGTTTGTGTGTCTCAAATGGAAAGCATCACGTCCAGACAGCAGAAGTGACTGAATGCAGTCTGTTCAGTTTGATTGACAGGATTATATATTACACCTAAAACATGACTCAACACTGACTCATTCTCTTCATAAACACAAGAGTGATGTTGATTGTAATGATATAGTGTTATTAGTGTTTGGATCAGTGGCAGAGGTTTGACAGTTGATGCTGGAAGGCCAAGAGAGCATTACAATAGTCCAGTCTGGAGAGAACAAGAGTTGTGTAGCTCTGATAGGAAGGGTCTGATCCTCCTAATGTTGTATAAGGCAGATCTGCAGGACCGTTTTCTAGAAATGTGCTCTGTGAAGTTTAACTGATCGTCAATCACAACTAATACTTAGTATACTAATACTATACAAGCACGGCGCTACACCGGGGCTAAAGCCCCGTCAAAAATCTGTATAGCCCCAGTTAACCCTCTGGGGTCTAAGGTGTTTTTGGGGTCCTTGAGATGTTCTGACATGCCCTGACATTTTTGCTTTTTTCAGTTGCTTATAAACATATTAATGGCAAAGGTGTAAATTCACTCTATTTAGCACAAACAGGGCTACCATAATATGTGAGCAACATGCATGTACATGTTTGTATTTTTGAGAGAATAATGTTTATGCATGGTTATTGAAAAAACTAAAAACTAAAGTTTCTGAAATAAGGCCACAAAACACATAATAAATATGTGTCAATAAGACTTTTGACTAATGGATGTCGTTACCTAGTGTTTTTTGTTCAAAATTATGTAAAAATTATCCTGCCTAATCATTCACATAACACAATACATTGATTTAAATTTTACAAAACACTTTCTGTCTGGAAAGGCAATATGCGGAGTGGGCGTCAACGATCATGCATATTTAGTGGTTCGCACCTGGAGACAATGGGGCCTGCATACTTAATGAGGCATTCATTCAGGTGTGACACAAGAAAGAATGCAAGAGCAACAGTTGGAAGCATCTACATTTTTTTGAATTTTTCCACAAATTGTGCTTGCAAATTAGCCTATAATATGAAAAGGAAAACATGTCTAGTAATTGTGCAGTTAATTCTCATACTGTATTTTCAGTTTTGGAATATTTATCATCTCCCCAAATTTGTTACTAATAAAACACAATACAAATTATTTAAAGAAAAAAATTATATTTACCTTTTAATAGTTTGTTTACATCTACCTTTTAAATATATTTTTTTTATTAAAAAGGTTACAATTACAACATCAATTCAAGTGTAATCTTACAGTATATTCTACATTAAAAACTGTACCCAAATCTAGTCAACAAAATGTTGTCTTTCATATTTCGCCTGACTGTAACGTTGTTTTTATGAAATATTAGGGCATATAAATGATAATTTGCAGTTTAATACGTTTTGCTTATACAAATAGCCTACATTTTATTTCAACATATTTCAGTCGATTTTTACTCATCTCAGTATAGCAATACAGTTTGCTAAAACATCATCATTCATTCACACACGCGATTTAAATTTAAACTGTCTTTTGCGAGCTGTGGTAAACAGCGTGCATCTCTGCCGTTCATTCATTCATAAACAGAAACCCGACTCACGTGAGAAGGGAAAAAAACTTACTACTGTATTCCAGATCGGCTCAGTCTGATCCTTGCTCCTCGAAATTTCCATTATTATTATTCCTCACAGAGCTGGAGACGGTGTAAACAAGTAATGATCTGAATAAACTTGTGTTTTCTCGAGCTGATATGGGGGCGTTCACAGGTTTGCGCCGTGGATTGCCTCAGACATTTGCGTTTGAATAGCACGCGCTCTCCGTGGGCGGGGTCACATTACATTTGAATCAGCTGTAATGAGCTCGACTGCAATCGCTCTCTTTTAATACAGATTTCACAAGATGAGAATATTTGTTTTTTATATAAATTACTTCATTTAAAAGAAGAGAATTCAAGCTTCATGCCTGTGTGTCTGTATGCCGGTTTGACTGAGTATTCGCTGAGTTATTGTTCATTTTCGGACGCGTTCGGACTTCACTGACAGAGAGGAGGCAGAACTCGTATCATGTTTATTTTTCTTTATTTGGCGAAAAGCACAACACTTTGTTTTTATTGTGAGTATACACAGAAATAATACACACTTAACAGGATCGATTGATGTATAACACAAGCATATAAGATAAAAAGTAATATTTTTATTCATTTTATTTTTTTCACTGATAAGGAAAAAAACGAGCCTATCGCGCCGGCGCGATTGCCGACCTCAGGGGGTTAAGCCCACGCAACCAGGGGGCAAAAGACCCGCGCTCTTAGTTCGTACCGGAGTACATCTGACCTCAAGACGCAAAAATCCGGTGCAGCATCAAAGTATTTGACGAGCTGCACATGACCACATGACCACATAGCACGCAGTTGTATGCATCAAGGGATTTGTACGCTCTAATCATTTCTCTTGTATACACACTTGGTGTCTGAATTAGATAATTATATCAGGCCATACAATTGCTGGACATTTCTTGTCATCCACAATCCAAAGATCGTCAGGTATTATTGTATAGGGATCCGGCAAGATCTCACCATTGCTGAGAGTAAGTTTTTTAATATAATCGCCACGGTCGGAGGTACTAAGGCTTCCCACATAATCCATCGTCAAATCTTTGATTTACAGTAAAGTAACGTTATATGTGTGTAGTCATGATATGTTGCAGGTCGTAAAGTAACGTAAACAAGGTTAACTTATTTAAAAGCAAATTCGGGCTCTATAGAGGCTATTACATTACTAACTTCTAGCATGATAATTCATACATGCATCACAGTATGTCCGGATTTTGATACGTGAACAGTTGGACGTTTTACATAATGTAATATTAATATGAAACACAAACAAACAGATCCAACTCTGAAAATGCAGTTTATTATTGAGTCAACAACAAGAAATTACAAACAATGCGAAATTACGTTAATTACAATGTTCTTTTACAGAACTCGGCATAACAGATAGCTGTTTTTTGCCCCATGGATGCGCGCGCATCCGGTATTGTTTGTATACAAGAAACCCGTGTGAGGCTAGGCTAGCTAGTTTAGGCTATAATCTGTTACAAATACAATGGATCGTTTTGTTATTAAAAAAAAAAGAGTGCAGATCGAAAATGAAGACCAAGATCCAGTCTCCCAGATGGACAAAGAAGAAGAGGGAGATTCGAAAAATGAATTTGAGAGAGAAAGTCATGAGCCAGGACCCGAAGGAGCACCGGAGCTGTCCATCGCCGCTAGTTGCTCAACAGTCCCAGTTAGATGTGCCGCTGACACCGACACCGCTCCCTCTGATTTAAGCCAGTCACCTGTAGATGAACCGAGGCGGCCTCTTCTCCGGCGTTATCCGGCCACCAAAGTTGGACAGCAGTGGCCAGTTGCATAAACTGTTAAGACTAGTCTTACAAGTTAGTCATCCAATTTTATTCTTTAAAACTGTTAATAACTTTTTAAAGTCCGTAGCATAAAAACGTAGATTGGTCTAATTTGACACAGAACAGTAAGACTGATTACCCCTAACTAACTTCTAGTTGATCATACTAGTTCTTAAGACACAGTCTTAACATAATGGCTATGTTTATGCAACTGGCCCCAGGATCGCTACTTCAGTCGTAGATGGTATATGGCTGGAATATTCTATTTCAAAGGACCATGTTTTCTGCTTTGCGTGCCGGCACTTTCAGCGTCCTGGTAACCATGGAGACAAGGCGGCATTTACCCACCATGGCTACCAGAACTGGAAGAAGGCGACAAGTTCATTTAAGACACACAATGCCAGTGTGGAGCATAAATATGCCATGGCAGCGTGGAATGAGTGGAATATTCAGAAAGAGTCTGGCTCAACAATATGTAATGCTCTGAGTGATGGACATGCAAAAATAGTCCGTGAGAACAGAGAGTATATGCGAACAGTTGTGGAGTCATTGCGTTTCACTGCGTACCAGAGACTTTCACAGAGAGGAGACACAGAGAATGACAGGGCTGTCAACCAGGGAAACTTCCTAGAACTTTTACAGATCATAGGCAAATTTGACAAAACAGTAGCACAGAAAATATCAGAAAATCCAAAAAATGCGAAGTACACGCATCATGATATACAGAACGAAATACTGGAAATTATGGCAAATATGATTAGGGATCAGATTAGTGGTGAAATACAAGATGCTGAAATATTTGCTTTGATGGTAGATGAGAGTAAGGATCTGAGTAAAACGGAACAAGTGTCTGTCGTGGTGCGCTACGTGAAAAATGATCACGTTGTGGAAGAATTTCTCCATTTCACGCCAGCTGACGGATTAGATGCAGCGTCACTTTTCACTACGATTAAAAACACTCTCAGCAAATGTAACATTGATCGCACTGCCTGTATTGCTCAGTGTTATGATGGTGCTGCTGTAATGTCTGGTGTTCACAACGGGGTCCAAGATAAATTCAGAGAAGAGGTCCCTCTGGCAGTCTACATTCACTGCCATGCACACCGCCTAAATCTTGTTCTGGTGGACTGTGTCAGAAACGTGAAGCCAGTGGGGGATTTTTTTGTAATTGTGCAAGACATGTACAAGTTTTTCTCAGGCTCATTTGTCCATGCCCATTTCATTAAGAAGCAAAAGGAACTTGAGCCTTCACAGCAGCCCATTGAACTTAAGAAACTGTCTGATACGCGCAGGTCCTGCCAGTACTACTCACTGTGGGCTGTGCAAAAAACCCTCCCCGCCATCATTGCAACCTTAAATGACATTAAGGCGCAACCAAATCCACGCAGATCCACTGATGCACGGTCATTACTTTCATTCATTGATGCTGAATTCATCCTCCACCTTATTCTGTTTGAGGATCTTTTTCGTACAGCAAAGTTCCTGTCTGACACTCTACAGTCACCTGATCTTTTGCTGGAGACTGCCACCGACCTCGCGCACTCGGTCATCACGGGCCTAAAAGAAAAGCGCACAGAGCACTCTTGGAGAGCCATATGGCGCAAGGCGGAGGCCCTGTGCACCAAAGTCGGTGTAGCAAAACCACCTCAGCTCCCACAAGAGAAGAGACAATCCCAGCAGCCTCACCATCTGCAGGATTACGTAGTTCAAGCTCCAGTTCAAACAGAACACCGATCCATGTCCTCTCTGGATGAACTCCGAACATCCTCATTTTACCCTGTCATTGATCAACTAGTGAATGAAATGACACGACGGTTTTCATCAGAAGCAGATGCTGTTCTCATGGGCACGTCAGCCCTCAACCCCAAAAATGCCACATTCCTTGAAAAGGAGAGCCTTGAGCCCATCGCGCAGTTGTATGGGATCAAAAAGGACGACCTGCTGGCCGAGGTGAGCCAAATGTGCCGGCTCTTGGAAAGAAAAAAAGAACAAGGTGAAACATTCGGCACCACACTGGAATTTCTGTCCATGCTTAAACCATACAAAGACTC
The DNA here is from genome assembly GCA_022829025.1 of Squalius cephalus. Lineage (NCBI taxonomy): Eukaryota > Metazoa > Chordata > Actinopteri > Cypriniformes > Leuciscidae > Squalius > Squalius cephalus. The sequence continues at coordinate 6,246,253 of CM040809.1, read as the reverse complement.
ATTTGAGGACATCTATAAACTTTTGCGCATATCTGTTACACTGCCTGTAACATCCGCTTCATGTGAGCGCAGTTTTTCCTGCATGCGGCGCGTAAAAACCTACCTGAGAAACAGAATGGCAAATCCTCGACTTAGCAACCTTGCCTGCCTGTCCATACACGCAGAAAGAACCAAGGCCCTTGATGTCCAAAAGATTATAGACTCATTTGCACTTAAACACAACAACAGACGCATTGTCCTCCTGTAAAACAACTCAGTGAGGTTTTTTCCTGACATTGCGATCAGAGACTGGTTGTGATACATTTGATGTCATGACGTGACATTTAATTCGTTACACTGTAACAAATGCACAAAAGAATTTGGCGCGTGTTTTGTAGTAGAATAATAATCAATACTGTAATGAGCCAGTTCATTTTATGCTCTTTAAGTGTGTCCCCAGTTAACAGGTACAGGGTGTTTGTTTTTCTTGCTGTGGTGTTGTATATTATTAATTCTATTTTTGACGTTGTGATCCGAATCATTAGACACAAACTTTGCACTTCTCGTTGCGGCTGCACTTTGTAGCCTATGTTATTAATTTAACTATCAATTTAATTTCTTAAGTTATGTTGTGATCCAAGACAATATTACCAATGCATAGATGTTTGTTTGTTTTCATTAATTAAGCATATGGAATAAATATGTTTGTCGCATTTTGTATGTATTGTCTGATTACCGGCAGACGCATGGTCGCTGTCCGGTGCTGAATCTCGCACCTTTCCACGTCAAACATTTTTGTCATTGCCTTGTGGTCGCTTGTATTAGGCTTAGTTATTTTGTTGACTATTCTTTGGCCAAATCCAGTTAAAGTGCTGTGTATAGCTGCTTTTATTGAAAAAACGAGAACCTCTATATTATAGAGTAACTTAAGTAATGAAAATCAATTGTTTTCTTAGCACCCCCACGTATCGGTCCAGCTCCCCATTAGCACCAGTAGAGAAAAAATCCTGGCGCCGTGCCTGATACTATACAGTCTACTAATACTCTAATGAGAGTTAGTGGACATTGTTGTATAGTCACGTAAATCAAGAGATCACATTCAGGTCACTCACATGTCTCTTTGCTAGCATTGCATGTACAAAAACAACTTTCTCTCCCTCCTACATGCATACCAGTTCCCCACATAATACAACAACTCAACAACTCAAGACTAAAGCTGGCGCACACTGTGCGATTTATAATAGTCCTTTAAGATTGTTGCTACGAACATGATCCTCGCTGTAAGCCATGTCACACTGTAAGATCTCAGTCGTCATTAATGTCAGACTGTACGACAGTCAAGACGCGTTAAAAGCGGACGCACGCAAGAAAACTTGTCCAGTCACCGTAGGTTTTCCACAGTCTGCTCGGGAACCGATGCTCTCGGGCCAGATATAGTTATTTCAGTGAGTAAACGGCTCGACGGCAGGAAGGAATAAACCAAACAATTTTTATACGTTTTTTTCAATAATAAAGGTAGTGAGTCGATTCAATTAAAATATTACATAATTCATTGAAGGCTGTTTGTCATGTATAATACACCGACCAATCGTCATCTGGCACAATAAGTTCAAATTTCATTGGCCAATGTGAAGTGGAGCGGTAATTTTCCAGTCATTCATAAATGGTTTGAAAATTAGATGGACAGACGAATTTACATTTATGAAGCGATCTGAATCTGCGTCGTTTAAACAATGGATGCTAATTGACTACAGAGCACTGCACAAAACCAGCACCGAAAGTCGCATTAATGGTAAGTAGTTTTAAAGTCACTTTTTATTTAGTCTATGTATATTGATACAGCATTTACCATTTGATCAAACTATCATAGTTGGTTAAATGAAGCCCAGGCCTACAGAACTATTATGTGAAGTGTAGGCGGACAACAACACGCCAAATGGTGACGTGAAAGGACTTCAGCATTTGTGATAATTATGCAGCAATAGTATAATAGTACAGTACTACTGGTCAAACATTTGGACACATGACTATTTTATTGTAATAAATAATTACTATGAATTATTGTAAATGATAAGAATAATAATGTATTGGAATAGCCACACGTCAGATTTACAGTTAATCATCATCAGAAACCAGGGGCGGACTAGGAGCAAAAAGTGGCCCTGGACTTTCTGGCCCACCGCAGCCCACATCATAACACACTGGCTCATTAATGTGCAGAATAATATTTAACACCACTTATAGTGTAAAGATATAACACAATTCAAAAATAAATGCTATTTAAACGTTTATTTTAAGTAACACAACATATTTTAGGTCATATTTGTAAAACAAAGGGAAACAAACAGAAAAACATTAATACATATGTCACAGGTCGGGGTGGGCCAAGCCAGACTGCGCCCACCCCTAAACCACTGTCACCCAGAGGAGCATATCAAGGATGAGGCGAGAGGCAGGAGTAAAAGGAATGGCAACTTTATTTTCTATTAAAAAGCAATTAAGAAATCCTAATCTAAAATTCCTTGTCTTCTTCCCAGGAACCCGGAACAGCACCGCCGCGGGTATGGACCGGCGAGAATCTCCGGTGAGTATCACAGGTGAGTAAGGATATCGAGGTTCACTTCCTTCACGGACTGGTGTCAGACTCCCAGTGGGAAAGCGTTGGACAGGTGCGTCTCACAAGTGAGTAGAGAGAACGGGGATCACTTCCTTCACAGGTGAGTGTCAGACTTACAGTGAAAGGGCGTTCGACAGTGTCACAGGTGAGTAGAGGGATCACGGTTCACTTCCTCCACAGACTGGTGCCAGACTCACAGTGGGAGAGCGTTAGACAGGTGGATATCACAGGTGAGTAGAGAAATCACGGCTCACTTCCTCCACAGACTGGTGCCAGACTCACAGTGGGAGAGCAGTAGACAGGTGAGTATCACAGGTGAGTAGAGGGTTCAAGGTACACTTCCTTTCCAGACTGATGCCAGATTCGCAGTGGGAGAGCAGTAGACAGGTGAGTATCACAGGTGAGTAGAGGGATCACGGCTCGCTTCCTCCACAGACTGGTGCCAGACTCGCAGTGGGAGAGCGTTAGACAGGTGGATATCACAGGTGAGTAGAGAAATCACGGCTCACTTCCTCCACAGACTGGTGCCAGACTCACAGTGGGAGAGCGTTAGACAGGTGAGTGTCACAAGTGACAGAATCGGCTTCAACAGCAATACACAGTTCTCACATGGGTTGCAAGAGACGGATAACTTCACACCATGCAGGTAGGCTTCAAGGCTGCAGCAGACTCAAGTCACAGACAGAGCAGAGCTTTCTCTAGAACAGACAGGATCAACTTCAACAGCAATACACAGCTCTCACGTGGGTTGCAGGGGAGAGATAACTTCACACCGTGCAGTTGGGCTTCAGGGCTGCGGCAGACTCAAAGTCACAGAGCAGAGCGGGGTTTCTCTAGGACAGACATGATCAACTTCAACAACAATACACAGCTCTCACGTGGGTTGCAGGGGACAGATAACTTCACACCGTGCAGTTGGGCTTCAGGGCTGCAGCAGACTCAAAGTCACAGGCTGAGCGGGGCTTCTCTAGGACAGACAGAATCAACTTCAACAGCAATACACAGTTCTCAGATGGGGTGATGTTGTCTCGCAGAGGTTCTTCTTTCTAGACACCGCACGTGGATGTAAGCAATCTCACTCAGCTCTCACGGTAGATAGGAGACCCCCAGGACGCATTGGCGGTTGCACAGCAATAAAGGTATTCTTCCACACACACAGCAATTCAACTCTAAGCATGCAATCGTGAGGGGAAACGTCGATTTAAACACTGCAACTTCACTCTTCTAGTGCGCATAAGGCCAGCACTCACCCGCAAGTCCTGGTCTACCGCACTGATGATCGCCAGGGGCGGACAGAACACTCAAGAGATTTTTCCTCGCGGTCACAGACGGACTTCCCTTCGCTGAACTCCAATCGGGGAGAGGAGGTGAGAGATCGACAAAGAATCAGTATTTCACTCGGTGAAGGGTGTACACATGCTCCAAACACTTCAATCCAGTACCCAATTTAGTGGAGAACACAATGCAATTAAGAGATTCAGTTTGTTAACTACTCATCTCTCTCTTCTCCAGCTCAGTCAGCGCGTTTCATTCCTCTGGGCCGTCCTCGCGTCCTCTCAAACAACGCTCCTCTTCCTTCGAGACAACCCCTCCACTGCAGTGCCCATAACCAACTCCCCACGAGAGAGAAAACACCAACGATCGGGCACCCCCAGCCTTCTCCTCCTCGTGTGTTTTATCCTCTCTAAAAGCGGGAGTGGCCTCAATCAGACGCTCAGAGTGAAGTCCCCACACCTGTCGCCAATCTGCCGTTTAGTTGTCATGACGACAAACACTCATACAGATCTGGAGCTGTTTGTCACCCCGTGACACATACAACATTATTAATATAAAACTATCAAGACAGCAGATCAACTGGTCAGGGTGTCATCTTGGTGCAGTGTAAGATACATTACTCAGCTGGACAACTCCTGAATCAAGATAAGATTAACACGAAGCCTCATGGCACACTATTAGGCTATCATGTGACATTAAACTTGACTGATGTCCACAGGCTTCTTGTCATTTTCTGGGAGCAGGTCAGCAGAGCTTTATGAGGAGGAGGAGGAGGAGATGGCTTGTGTTTGTGTATGAGAAACTGAGTTTGTGTGTATAAGAGATTGAAGGATTCCTGTGAAGGAGACAAAGCAGATTATTCAGCATTATCTGTAATAAATATGTGTTAGTGTAAAGTAAAGTGTAAAGCAAGTAGCCAAATACAAATAATATTAATACTCATCATAAAACCTGCCCAGAAAGTCATAAAGGTGCAAACTCATTGTGTAAGATGTGTTGGTCCTATCTGCAACGATCATAGCTACAAAATCTACAAAGGTTAGTAGCTGTGACGGCTTGCAGGTGGTTGTTGAAGGCACAAGACGATGATGAAGATAACAATCATATTTATTTAAACAGATACAGGCAGGACAGACACAACCACGTTAACACATACGAGAAACAAACAAAGGCCAGGCCTGAACAGAACAGGGAGTATAAATACACAGAAGGAAACTAACTAGACAGGTGTAGAAGGTAAACTAATTCGGGACAAACGAGCACAGGTGCATCACACCTCAGCCCAGTAGATGGCGGTAATGCACTTTGACTGCAAACTGCCAATAAAATTATAGAAGAAGAAGAAGAAGAAGAGCACAGGTGCAGACAATCCATGACATGGTGATGACGGGGTGGTGACAGTAGCAAAGAAAAATTTATCTCAAACACTATAACACGCAAATTAAAATTTTAAACATTAGAGTATCATCAAAATCTTAAATTATGTAATTATTAAGTTGAGAACTCATTTTTGGAAAAAAACAATATAATTCAATAGGGTTTATTATTTTAATTTTAATTGTTGAGTTAAGAACTAATTTCTCAGCACTCGGTAGTGTTTAGAATTAATTCCAATTCTTTTTTTTTATACCAACACCGTGTCTAACATATTCACATCTTACCGTGCCACACAGTGAGAAACTCTCTACACCGGGCGTGACAAATCGACTGTTGCAAATCCATTTGTCCTTCCTATTAGACGTATTGCGAGTGCTGCTTGGTCATAAATAGAACGAGGTATTTACTTAGGGGATTTGTCACGTCGTGCTTCCTGCGTCAGGTGTAGACAGTAGACAGAGTGTAAAGACTAGGAATATGTTCACTATATATGCGGTAGATTCTATTTTACATACATACCTACCTACACACACACACACACACACACACACATACACTTATGTATGTGGATAGATAGATTTTTATTAATTTGTAGTAGTCTACATATATTTCATTCAATATCATAAAATCTAAAATATCATATATAGTATCATATAGCTAAAATTCCTGTTAAATTCTAAAAGCATTTTGCTCAGGAACAGACTCATGCACACTTTACACAATACACATACAAACATTTTAGGGCCTTTACACATTTAACATTTCTTTTAGGCCTTTACACACTCATCATAGCCTAGACCAATTACATATTGTAATGCAAAAACATCATCTGTTTCACCTGAGAGCTCTTTAGGCAAGAGCGACGTTTTGAAATAAGCTCGCCAGACTTTGAAAATACACGCTCGCTTGGCACTGATGTTGCCATTATGGCCAAGTATTTTTTTGTAAGTGTCTGTAAGTTTGGGAACTTTTGTCCCTGTTCTTGCCAAAAGTCCAATGCTGAAGACGTTCTGTAGAGGTACAATTGCACTTCAGTGAAGGCATCCACGCTGGTGTTTATTTGCTGCTTTACCAGAGAGAGAGAGAGAGAGAGAGAGAGAGAGAGAGAGGAGAAAATATAGTGGTGACTTTTCTCTATGGAACATAATTAAAAAAACACTCTATGTTTACATGGACAACAATACTCCAATATTAACCTGATTAGCCTAAAACAATACTCTGATTAAGAAACTACCATGTAAACAGTGATTTCTAATTACCTTAATCTGGCTAAAGTCATAATGGAAGTAAACGCAAATGGAATTAAGACGTGGAGTATTCCTATTTTAGTCGCATTATCGGACTGCATTACAGACATGTACACGATGACGAAGTGACTCATACTTTGGGGTAATTAACTTTTTTTTATTTAATTTTTTAAAAAGCAGTGTAAGAAAAATCTTGCCTATTAATCCCTGAATTCAGGAAGGAGAAAAAGAAAAACACATTCTAATTTTCTCATTTATTAACAGTAGGGGTGTGTGACTAGATGCTTAGCTCACGAGACACGACACTAGGTTCACAAGAACGAGAGAAGCTTTTTGCTGTATTTTTAAGAAATCTTTAATGATAGAATTAATGACTGGAAATATATTCTGCAGGTACATTTTGAAATGTTATAACTAATCATCTTGTAATGGATTTCATTTCAGTTCTACTTTCTGAGTATGAATTAACATTAAATTGAAAGACAATATACAAGCACTGTAAAAGGTTTTGCCACAAACTCAACTGAATGACTTCTCTCCTGTGTGAAATCATACGGGCGCGTTTTGCTGGATTTTCTTCACATTGTAGCACTATAAACTTAAATTACTCCGTCATTTATGGTCATACAGAAAAAAGAAATATAAAAAAAGAATCTGTGATATTTCTACTTTTGTATGTGTCCACTTACAATCAAATCAAAACATTGTGCTTTTGTAAAATAAAGAAAATAAACAGGGTGTGCGCTCTGCCTCTCCGTCTCGGTTACGTATGTAACCCTCGTTCCCTGAGTACAGGGAACGGAGACGTGTCGTCGGGGGAGTTCCCTGACGAATTGGGATCACGCTAGGGAGACCAATTGCCTACGAGTGAATTAAAACGAGCCAATGAAATTGGCATGCAAGATTTGCATTCCGCGACCCGCCTACTAGCGCGGGTACAAAGGGCGGAAGTAAACATTGCGCAATGCTTTTGACTGAGGAGCCGAACGGTGTCCAGTCCTCCGCAAAGGTACAGCAACATGGCGATGGGACGACACGTCTCCGTTCCCTGTACTCAGGGAACGAGGGTTACATACGTAACCGAGACGTTCCCTTTCGTCCTGGGAACTCCAACGTGTCGTCGGGGGAGTTCCCTGACGAATTGGGATCCCAAGTAAAACGCCATGGTGCTGGCCCCTTCCAGCGCCCAGCTAAGCTACCCTGCAGCATTTTCTTGAATAAGTTGCGGGAGCTAGCTAGGGAATCACACTGCTGTTCCGCAAGACCCGCACAGTGGATTTTGGATAACACTGGGAAAGCGTGCCCTAACCCATAAAAAGGGAAGGGAACGCTGCGGAAGCCCAGCCTGTCCTGAAGAAGGCCTGGAATACACATATGTACTAACCCATTTGGGGTAGTGAAACATATGGCAGTCCCTGAGGTAGTCCCAATCCGAGGGAAGTGGGAGCATACTCAACAGGGACGACAGAACGAGTCTGTCAAGGGGAAGACACGGCTGAACTGCACCTGGCATCATGGGTCACCGTAGAGATCACTGAAAAAAACACCCAGTCTACTAGCAACTCCCTACTAGAGGTAGCAGACCTGGCGCCAGGCGGTCAGCCACGCCTGGCACCGGAGGGGTGATGGAGGAACTCACGGGGCTCACCGACGTAGGGCGCCAACGGAGCAAAGGACGCACCTATCCGGCCGAGGCACGGAGTGGCGTAGCAAGCCGACACAACCTATTCCCTCGCACCACTGGCCATAGCGAGTACTCGGGAGGAAACAGGCTCCACACGTAGGCTATAGAATCTAGCGAACGTGTTCGGTGTCGCCCAGCCCGCAGCTCTACAGATGTCTGTCAGCGAGGCGCTTTGAGCCAAAGCCCAGGAAGCGGCAACACCTCTAGTAGAGTGAGCGCGCAACCTGGGAGGACAAGGCTCACCCAGAGACTCATACGCTCGGGTGATAGCATCCACTAACCAGTGGGCTAACTTCTGCTTGGAGACAGCCTTCCCCTTCTGCTGGCCTCCGTAACAGACAAAGAGCTGATCTGAGGTTCTGAAGCTTTGCGTTCTGTCAATATAAACCCGCAGGGCGCGGACGGGACAGAGAAAAGCTAGGGCTGGGTCTGCCTCCTCCTGGGGCAGCGCTTGCAGGTTCACTACCTGATCCACGAAGGGAGTGGTAGGAACCTTGGGCACATATCCGAGCCGGGGTCTCAATACAACATGAGAAAGGCCCGGCCCGAACTCTTGGCACGATTCGTCGACCGAAAAAGCCTGCAGATCCCCGACCCTCTTGAAAGAGGCCAATGCCAACAGGAGTGCTGTCTTAATGGACAGGATATTCAACTCAACTGTTGACAAAGGCTCAAAGGGAGGACTTTGAAGAGCTCTAAGAACCAGAGCTAGGTCCCAAGAGGGTACAGAGTGCAAAACACGAGGTGGATTTAACCTCCTAGCACCCTTAAGGAATCTGATGATCAGGTCATGCTTCCCCAAGGACTTACCTTCTACTGCATCGTGATGCGCTGCTATTGCAGCGACATACACTTTGAGGGTGGAGGGAGACAGCCTTCGCTCCAACCCATCTTGCAGGAAAGAAAGCACGGCTCTGATCGGGCAAGTTCGGAGGTCCTCCTGACGGGAGGAACACCAATCGACGAACAGGTTCCACTTCAACGCATAGAGGCGCCTCGTAGAGGGGGCTCTAGCGGAAGTGATGGTGTCTACCACTGCCTGTGGCAGACCACCTAGAACCTCCGCGTCCCGTCCAGGGACCAGACATGGAGTTTCCAGAGGTCTGGACGCAGGTGCCATAGAGTGCCCCGTCTCTGAGAAAGGAGGTCCTTCCTCAGAGGAATCGGCCAAGGAGGGGCTGTCGCGAGGAGCATGAGTTCCGGGAACCAAGTCCTGGTGGGCCAATACGGCGCCACTAGAAGGACCTGCTCCTCGTCCTCCCTGACTTTGCACAGAGTCTGTGCAAGAAGGCTCACTGGGGGAAACGCACACTTGCGCAAGTCCCGGGGCCAGCTGTGAGCCATGGCGTCCGTGCCGAGGGTCCCCTCGGTCAGGGAGTAAAACCATTGGCAATGGGTCGTGTCCGGAGAAGCAAACAGGTCTACCTGTGCAACTCCGAAAACACTCCAAATCAGCTGGACCGTCTGGGGATGGAGTCGCCATTCTCCTGGCAGGGGAGGCAGCCGTGAGAGCTCGTCTGCCACACGGTTGAGCTCCCCTGGAACATGAACGGCACGAAGCGACCTCAGATGCTTCTGACTCCATAGGAGGAGGTGGGAGGCGAGTCGCGACATACGACGGGAGCGTAGACCACCTTGATGGTTGATGTACGCAACGGTCGCAGTGCTGTCCGTACGGACCAGTACATGCTTGTGTCTGAGAAACCCCTTGAGGCGACACAAAGCTAGACGTACTGCTTGCAACTCAAGGCAGTTGATGTGCCAATGCAGCTGGGGCCCCGTCCACAGACCCGAGACTGCATGCCCGTTGTACGTGGCCCCCCAACCCATGGCAGAGGCATCTGTGAACACCACAGCATGCCTGGAAACCTGGACTAAGGGCACTCCGGCCCGTAGAAACACAGGGTCTGACCATGGGAAGAAGGTTTGGCTGCAGTGCGGGGTAACTTTGACCCGGAGCGTACCGCTCTGCCACGCCCACCTCGGGACTCGATCGTGAAGCCAGCGCTGAAGCGGTCTCATATGTAACAGGCCGAGCGGCGTTGCTGCGGCTGCAATATGCCCCAGGAGCCTCTGAAATTGTTTCAGTGGAACCGCTGTCCTGCCTCGAAAGGACTTGAGGCAGGTGAGCACTGACTGGACGCGCTCCTCTGTGAGGCGCGCAGTCTGGGCGACCGAGTCCAGTTCCATACTGAGAAAAGAGATCCTCTGCATGGGGCAGAGTTTGCTCTTGTCCCAGTTGACCTGAAGCCCCAACCGACTGAGGTGCCAGAGCACCATGTCCCTGTGATCGCACAACACATCTCGCGAGTGAGCTAGAATGAGCCAGTCGTCGAGATAGTTGAGAATGCGAACGCCTTGTTCTCTCATGGGAACAATGGCCGCCTCCGCGACTTTCGTGAAGACACGAGGCGACAGGGCCAGCCCGAAGGGTAGGACTTTGTACTGATACGCACGACCCTTGAACGCAAACCATAGAAACGGTCTGTGTCGAGGAAGAATCGAAACGTGAAAGTACGCGTCCTTCAGGTCGATCGCTGCAAACCAATCCTGGGGACGGATGCATTCGAAAATGCGCTTCTGCATGAGCATTTTGAACGGGATTTTGTGCAGGGCCCGATTCAAAACTTGCAGGTCCAGGATTGGCCGTAACCCACCGCCTTTCTTGGGTACAATGAAGTATGGGCTGTTAAACCCGGACCTGATCGCGTCCTTCGCCAGCAGGACATCGATCTCTTTCCGCAAGACAGGGGCACCCACTGACTGCACACGGGTGAAGTGGACGCCCCTGAACTTGGGAGGCCGCCGTGCAAACTGAATTGCATAGCCGAACCGAATGGTGCGGATGAGCCATCGGGACGGACCCGGAAGCGCTAGCCAGGCTTCCAGATACCGTCCCAACGAACCCACCCGAACCACCGGCGTACCCGCGGAGGGGCAGCGAGGTAGAAGACAGGGACCCGGCTCTGGTGGCATTGTAGCGATCGAGAGCGGGGTCTGGGCGTTTTAACTTGACACCAACCTGCTTCCACCTGTGGGCAGACGGCAGAGAAGGCCCGTGGGCATTCTGCTGCGGGCTGCCCGGTGGCGAGGGGAGGGGAAGAGACGAGGAACGAGGCACTGACTCCTCGTGACCTGGTCTCTGCGCCTCCGGGCTGCGCCAAGGCTGCGTCACTGCTATCCGCGAGCTGGAGAGAGGGGAACGAGAGTGGCGCCATTCGTAGGCGGCTCGCACTGCCATTCTGACCCTCTCGGACGGAGGAGACTGGTCTTACTGGTCTGCCAGACTCGACCGTGAGGGGAAACGAGGAGCGAGGCCCGGGGGCATCGAGTCCTGGTTTCCACCTCCTCACCCAGCGAGAGACGAGAGTGACAAGGCCGAAGCCCTCACTGTCATCTGAAAAAAAATTCTCCACCCGGCCCTCCCCCGGGGGAAGGAGTGGTGATGACACACACTCCCGAAGAGCAGACATCACATACTCTGGGTCGCTCCTCTCAGGGTCGTTTCCCTTACCCTTTGCGGGGGGGAAACGAACTCCGAGCGGGCAGTTTTGAGGCGCTTCTGGACCACCAGTGTGGACATCGTCTGACCGAGGGCCAGTACTGTGACTAATCACGGTCAGTCACTAAGCACAGCTCCACCCCGAATCAGAACTACCCACATGCACTGAATGTGCAGGGGTAGTGAGAGAGGAAAAACTTCTGCAGATTTAGGCATGTTTGGCTTGCCATATTGGCACCAAAATGCTTCCATACAGCCAAAATTTTTCACACGCATCTAGGCACTTTAGACCCAGGAAGTGTGGCTGTCAAGTCTGAATCTTCAGCATGAGAACACACCATTACAGTAGGATCATTTCCAGAGTATAACAGCCCTCTCTCCGATGTAGCGATTGACATCTGTCCTCCCCTGGGGCCCCGAATGAAATGCTTGGTCCCTCATGAGAAGGACCAAAATCCCATTCAGAGCCTCGACGGCACACGGCACGCTGAGCGGCTCAAGCCTTTACGAGAAAGGGGAGACGAACAACGTGCCGACGTGGTCATGCACTCATGAGAGAACATGAACCACCCATGAACGCAGTCTCAACACACTGATTAGGCATGTGAAACAGTGATCATGGCCGTCAACCAGGCATGCAAGACAGTGAACGTGGCCATCGCCTCGATGGCACACAGCACGCTGAGCGTTCAAGCCCTCAGGCAAGACGAACAACGTGCCGACGTGGTCATGCTCTCATGTAGAGAGCACAAACCACCCACGAACACAGTCTCAGCATGTTTGTGATGCGCTAGAGGAGTGAGTGGTTCGTGCTCACTGTAACCCTCAGATCATCAATGTTATTTGCCAAAGTAGCCCTCCCCTGGTGCACCAGAAGAGAAACTAGATCGGGAAACAAGCAAAGGGACTCACCTCATAGAGGCACGCGAGTCTTGATCTTGACCACGCATCTTGAGCGCCGAATGACGCGCGCTGGGTTGCCGTGACAACCCGCGCTGTCAACCGGCGCTAGACGGCACACGGCACGCTGAGCGGCTCGAGCCTTTAAAAAGGGGAGACGAACAACGTGCCGACGTGGTCATGCACTCCTGAGAGAACATAAACCACCCACGAACGTAGTCTCACACACTGATTAGGCATGTGAAACCATGAACATGGCCGTCATATGAGGACAGGAAACGATCGCATCCAGAAACACACGAGTGAAACGTCATCCTGAAAAGGACGCAATCTTCACTCGTGTTGCTCTTTCAGGAAGAAAGTACTCTCTTTATTGTGCTGAAGCACACAGGGACCCAACGCGGCAACACAGCGGGGAAACTGCAAGCCCGCTGTGCGCACTCAACCGTTTACCAGCTGTGAAAACAGCTTTTGAATTAACAAGTGTGTAGACGCAGCCGGCAGACAGGAAATCGCGCGGTCGCTGAAACGCCGTCACGCCAACACAGAGAGATCCCTTCCTGAAACAGCAGACTCGTAGAGCGTAAGATAAATACAATCTTAAAGCTCATTCACTCAGAGAGGACACAATCGGTCGGCTCCGAAGCAGAAAGCATTGCGCAATGTTTACTTCTGCCCTTTATACCCGCGCTAGTAGGCGGGTCGCGGAATGCAAATCTTGCATGCCAATTTCATTGGCTCGTTTTAATTCACTCGTAGGCAATTGGTCTCCCTAGCCTGATCCCAATTCGTCAGGGAACTCCCCCGACGACACGTTGGAGTTCCCAGGACGAAAGGGAACTTTTTTTTCTTGAGCACGTCTATAAACTGAAACAAAACTCAGCGAATACTTGTCACACATTTATGAGCCATATCCCTTTTAAAGATGAGAGTCAGACCAGGTTAACACTTAGCCTTCTGAATTACACTGGGCAAACCAAAAGTAAGACTACCCATTGGAGGAAGAAGGGTTGGCTCTCCACAGAACATAATGTATTCATTTTATTTTATTGTTTGTGTTCGCATTTAAGAAACAATGTTATGGACGTGAGCGCTCTACAAGACTGCTTTTAAAACTTTCACAGATATCTCAAAGAGGCACCAAACACTACATATTAAGGATTGGCATATCAAGCAAAATAATATTCGATGATTGATCGAAAATCGTATTTCTCCCCCCACATGCTCACGGCTATTTTGACGGGTGTATGAGTCCTCGTAGGTCTGGGTTCTTCCACTTCCTGGCATTTTTTTCAGTTCGGTTCCTTTAAGTTTACCTAGAGAGTGGCTGGTGGTGATGGCCTTGTAGCAAGTTTGTGGCGGAGTTGCTTTCAGTAACAACACGTTAGCAGGGGCGTGTGAATGCTGGCCGGTGAACAGAGCCGCAGCACCTGTTGTGAGTAACCATACAGCTCTACCTTGTTCTACCTAAACCGTAAATGGGGAATGGATCATCACTATCTCTAAGCCCTAGCTGAAGACGCTACTTATGACGCCGCTACTGTTTTGCTTCTCGCTAACATTTTGTTTGTTTTGTTTCCCGGCAACATTTTCTTTGTTTAATTTGTTTATTTGTACCCGTGCATCGGTGCGGCTGGTATAAAGCCTGGTTGTTAAAGGGCGGGTCGCTTGGACTGCTAGCTCCCTAGCATTGTGTCCGCCAGGCGGCCTGCCAGTTTTATTTTTGTTTTGTGTATAAGTACAGTATAGTTTCTCTTTGTTTATGCCGGGTAATTTTCAATATCTTTCTTTTGTGAAGTTTGGTTTCTTTTGTTAACCGTGGGTTTATTTTGTGGTTAATTCTGTCATGTGTTATTCTTTGTGGATATTTCTTAGATAATATATTTTCTTAATTGTTTGTTCCTCCTTCATCCCCAGTCCTGTTATTTTGGTGCCACTAGGCGCTGATTGTCTGCCTTGGCTACAGAGGGTGCTGTTAGGGGGGCTGGAGTGCTATATCCGCCATACTTGGTGGCTGTAAACTTTACTTTGGTCTTTTCTGTTTTTTTATTTATTTAGTGTAATTTTCTTTTGTTGTTGATGTGTGTCCCTTTCTTCTCTCTCCAGGAGCCATTGAAGACTTGGTGTGGAACGGGGGAGGCTAGCTGCTTCATTCGATTTGTGTGCTACACCGTGTGTGTGTGTGTGTGTGTGCTTCACTGTGTGCTGACGAAACTTCCTTATGGTGTGGGCACGTGGTGTCTGATTTGATGTGACTTGAGGTGGGTTTGGACGACCCCTGGAGTAGTAGCCGGCCTGCCCTGTTCCCGCTAAGCCTGGCTCGGGAGAAGTTTGTCATGCTGGGAGAGTCCTGAAAGCGAGAGAATTTTATTGGTGATGATTTTATAATAAAGTTTTTTTTTGTACTGCCCCGTCACGTCTCGAGTTATCTGCCTTCTAAACGGTAACACTTACCTGTGTCCTTATTGGGGTTATTTCCCTGGCGCTCCACCAGGATAAAATTATTAGTGATTCACTTTTCCCTCCACTGCCACATTAGCATAAAGAAAATATTATATAATATTTACCTTTAAAGTCTTTAGAAACTTTGAACTAAACATTGATATTGTGTAGTTTGTGATCCTCCATCAGCAGCTGCAGTTTCTCTCAGCTGTATCAGTGCAGTCACTGTGACGTCTGACTGACAGAGGTTTTTGTACGACTCTTTATCACTGTGTGAACACTCCACCACTGTGATAACTCTGACAGTAATAATCTCCTGTATCTTCAGTCTGGACTCCACTGATGGTCAGAGTAAAATCTCGTCCAGTGCTTACTGTTCCACTGCCACTGAATCTAGATGGAGTTCCTGACTGGAGGCGGTTTATATAATTAATCAGGAGTTTAGGAGCTTCTCCAGGTTTCTGCTGATACCAGTGTAACTTGTTGCCTAATATTCCTACATCTATATTACACTCTATTGTTGCTGTTTGACTCTGTTGGACAGTTTTAACTTCAGGTTGAGTCAAAGTCACTCCTCTGGATTCTGAAGAAGAGAAAATATAGTCAGTTTGTTAATCACCTTTTTAGAGAACAATATTTGTATAAAAACTATCAAAACAACAATGGCATATTATATTTATATTAAGAAGTAACAACCTTGAATAAACAGTGCAATGGTCCAGATGAAGATGTTGATTGTGTTCATTGCTGTAGTTTAGTCTTGTGTGATGATGAAGAGTGTGTTCTGATCTCAGTCATGAAGTGTTAAACTCACAGCACTATAAACACTCTCAGAGCACTGAAGCATGTGCTGACAATGCAAAGAAGTGGGCAGGATTTACAACAGCTTGTGCTGAGAACAAACTCATAAACTCTACATAGAAGATTTTACTTTCAGAATAATGTTATTGAACCATTTAGTGATTAATTGCACATATTTATTAATTGTGAAATATTTGTGTTATGTCTGTCAGGCTGATAAGACACTAGGTTTTGTCTGGAGAATCATGAATGTAGATCATTTTAAACATATGTCATACGCAGCAGTTTCTCTAAATTCAGTTCTGTGCTACACCTTTACAAGCATGTTAACAATGAGAAATCAAGAACTAAATAAATACGTTTTACTATATTTAGAGTCATAATAAAAAAAGTCTATTATGGTCTTTGGAATCAATGTTGACATGTTGCTCTCTGGGAAATATTTTCATGATGTCTTTTTTTCCCACATTTTCCACTTGCATGAAGTTCATCAGGACTCATAATCAGGTCATTATATATTAAACAATGTGCATCTGAAATGTTCAGAATTATTGATTCATTTATTTGAAGCTGCAGGTTTTTCTGTGAATCATGATGATTGATCTGCATATGAAGAACTACATTTATTCTTTTAGCAATTATACAAACTGGAGGAGCCTACTTGTTCTGTTTTCTTTACATAGTTTATTGTGCTTTGTGCAATTCTACTTTAATTCAAGTGTTACAATTTTGTTGCCTACATTGTAAAAAAAAAAAGCTAGGTTGCTGATTTGTCAGGCTGTTTTATGATTCATTCTAAGCTCTGCAAAGACGGTATTTTCTTTTGACACAAAATGTTATTTTCCTGAATGGCATTACTGTAGTTTTGTGTTACCTAGGCAATAAATTGACACTGACCTGCCTCAACTTTGTAAAAATGTACTTATATATATATAAAAAAAAAAAATACTTCCAATGCTTTGGTTGCAGTGCTTTGTATAAAATGTAAACATTTGAAGATGACTTTGAAATTGTCTTCTGAAATTGACATGTATATATTATTATAATATATATATATATATATATATATATATATATATATATATATATATATATATATATAAAATAAAAAAATCCAAACAATTTTAAATATTGAAATAAAAACAAGCTTAAACTTAAACTTTAAAACTTTAAACTTACAAGGTTTACACTGGTATACAACATGACTGAACAGTCACAGGTGAATCAAAAAACTGAATTTCTAGTGTTTTGGAGACGTTCCCTTTCGAGGGAACTCGCACTGCGTCGTGAAACGACTCTTTGGGGAACGCTCCCTTAGCGTGCGCCTCTGAAGTATGAATGAAACTAATCCAATCCTGATTGGTGTTGCGTCATGACGTAACATGTGACGGCATAACCGGATGCATAAAAGTGACGCTGGCACACACACACATTAGCTTTCGCTCTTCAGCAAGCGCTCTCTGTGAAACTGTCTGTCTTATTTGATGTTGTTTGTCAGTGAAATCCTCTATATTATGGCGAGTGAAGTAACACTAGGTGTGTGCACCCCTGCCCTATATTTCTCACGGGTGGAGACACGCATCAGTTGTGTGTACACTGTTAGGAGCGCAGCACGCACAGCCAGTTCTCGAGGGGGCTGCCTGTGAAGACTAAGTGAAAGTACTATAGAGTGCTGTGCTCCCACTTGGCTCGCGATCCCCGCGGTTCGAGTCCCGCGTCCGTTGAGGCGGCGCGGTGGCTTGGATCGTGGGGATCGCAGAAGGATCTCACGGATGAGAACGAGACTGCCGAGGCACTTTCTTGTTCATCATCCGCAGATTCTATAACGCTCGCTCACGACGCAGAAGCCCGCGATGTGGCTTCTTCTGCCCGTGACGAGTGCCCGATGCTCGAGCTATCTGCTTCTGAGGAAGTGGATGTGCTCAGCATCGGGAACGAGGAACATGAGTCACACTCGCCAGTGTTGTTGTAACCAAAAAAAAAAAAAAAAAAGTTGTCCCACTACATTGCAATACAGAATCTATAGCTCGGATCTCGCGTTTGTCGAGGCAGCGCGTAGATGACGGCTACTCTGCAATAAAGATTCTGTGTGGGTGCGAGGCATGCACTGTCAGCTCCTGAGGGTGCTGGCTGTGGTTTTTAAGAAATATCTCGACGCACACAGCCGTGCTTTTCGGGTGTTTCAGCCTCGAGCCCGTTGACTTTCTTTTCGAAGAGATGAAAGCCAAATATATTGTGAACGACTCGAATCTCGCGTTTGTTGAGGCAGCGCTTAGATTACGAGTCTGCAATAAAAGGGACACACGCGATCTGTGAAATAATACTGTTTGGGTGCGAGGCATTCACAATCAGCTCCTGAGGGTGCTGGCAGTGTTCATTGAGAAATATATCGGCGCGAGTGCAATAAAAATAAGCCGTGCGCTGTCGGATGTTTCAAACCTCGCACCTGATGACTTTCTTCTCGAGGGATGAAAGCCAAATATATTGTAACGGCTCGAATCTCGCGTTTGCCGAGGCAGCGTGTAGATTACGAGACCGTATAAATAAATATTAAAACAGTATTGTCTGGTGATTATGGCTGCATTCAATTCTATGGATTAATATGATGGAATTGAAATGATGGAATATATTATCTGACCTTAAGTAGTTAGATAATTTAATTCAACCTACCATCCAGACCGTGTTTCACTTATCGAGTGTTTTTGGCTGCATTTAATTCTGAAGAATTAAAATGATGAGCAGCGAACGTCAAAAATCGTTTAAGATTTTTCCCTGCCGGTTCTCCGCTTCAGGGCATCGAAAACGAGACGAAGATGGCTGTCCCCCCCCCGTGGAGGTATGAGCGAGAATCGCTCCTCCGCGGAGCCCTCAGGAAATCGATGTTTATATCCAGCTTCAAGTGCACTTTGGGACACATCGGTTTTCAGCGAATGCACGCTGTAAAAGGCGCCCAAAAGGCTTGCGGCCAGTGTTTGCATTTGCCCATCGGAACTGTTTTCGATTTATTCCCTGCCGGTCCTCCGCTTCAGGGTGTTGAGAACGAAAACCCAAAGAGCCTACCCTCTGGGGGAGCCCTCAGGAAATCGATATCTGTATCCCGCCGTAAAGTGCGCTTCGGGCCACAATGATTTCCAGTGAACGCACACCGTGGCGTTCACCCCAAAAGCTTGCAACAGGGCACCGACTATGGTTACCAAGTCTTTCTCGACTTTTTCCTGCCGGTCCTCCGCTTCAGGAGGTCGAGAATAGTGCTCGAAAAACACCCGAGGTCAGTCTCGAGGGGCTGGTTCCCTTAGATTTTGTAGAAGAATGGCAAAATGCCTTCCGAATATATCTATATGGGTCCTGAATATTATAAAATATGGGTACAGACTGCAGTTCGGTTACCGACCTCCCAAGTTTGCTGGGGTGGTACCGACTGCACAGGTTTCAGAACAGGCTCGGGTTATGGAACAAGAGGTACAGACTCTACTGGTCAAAGGGGCCATAGAAATTGTTCCCCTACCAGAGAAAGAGTCCGGGTTTTACAGCCGGTATAGTTCCAAAGGAGGATGGCGGGCTGAGGCCGATTTTAGATTTGAGGCAGTTGAATCGTTCTCTGAGGAGATTCAGGTTCAAGATGCTCACTATTCCCATCATCGTGAATCAAATCCGATCCAAGGATTGGTTTGTCACGATAGATCTAAAAGACGCCTATTTTCATGTCTCCATCCTTCCATGTCACAGGAGGTTCCTGAGGTTTGCTTTAGGGGGCGAAGCATACCAATATCGGGTTCTTCCGTTCGGCCTAGCACTCTCTCCCCGCATGTTCACTAAGTGTATGGATGCAGCTCTGGCTCCACTGAGGCTTCAGGGCATCCGTATTCTGAATTATATCGATGACTGGCTCATATTGGCCCAGTCTCGAGGAATGGCAGTTCGGCATCGAGATGTCGTTCTTGGCCACATTCAGAAATTGGGGTTGAGATTCTACACTAAGAAAAGTGTGTTAGAACCAGCTCAGGAAACTACTTTTCCGGGCGTGGTATGGAATTCGGGTACGATGCAGGCACGTATGTCTCCCGCACGTATCGAAATCCATCCTGACCATGGTGTCAGGGATAAAGCTAGGCCAGGCCATCACTGTAAAGCAATTTTAAAGACTGCTGGGCCTCATGGCAGCGGCATCCAACATAATTCCTTTGGGCCTTCTTCACATGAGGCCCCTTCAGTGGTGGCTCAAAGCCAAGGGGTTTTTCCCCCAAGGGGAATCCGTTCCGTATAATAAAGGTTACGCGCAGATGCCTTCGTTCCCTTTTTAATATGGAGGAATTCTTGGTTCTTGTCCCAAGGGCCAGTATTAGGGACGTCATGTCGCCGGGAAACCGTTTCGACAGGCGCTTCCCTCACTGGCTGGGGCGCGGTTATCGGCCGCTTTGCCAGGGGTCTGTGGCAGGACCATTATCATTCTTGGCATATAAATTGCCAAGAAATATTGGCTGTGTTCAGGGCTCTGAGGAGCTTCCTCCCAGACATCAAAGGTTACCACATCTTGAGACGTTCAGACAATACATCAGTGGTAGCGTATCTGAACCGACAAGGGGGGACTCAGATCGCGCCCTCTATCCAGATTGGCGCATCAGATTACATTATGGTCCCAAAGGGAAAATATTATCTATAAGAGCAATATATGTCCCGGGGGTTCAGAATCAGGGAGCAGACATCCTGTCGAGGCAGGGGCTGAGGCCCGGGGAATGGAGACTCCATCCAGAGGTGGTGGAGCTGATATGGCAGAGGTTTGGACCAATGGAAGTGGATCTTTTGCGTCTCGAGGGACGTCCCACTGTCCAGTTTGGTTCTCCCTCACTCATCCAGCCCCGCTGGGGTTGGATGCCATGGTACAGGCCTGGTCGAGGCTTCGCCTGTACGTTTTTCCCCCGATCGCTCTGCTCCTGGGAGTCCTGGAGAGGGTCCGTCACACTGCATGAAAATTGGGATTTCCGACCCCGTAAACGGCCGTAAATCTCCCTAATTTTCGGCAGTTAACGACAATTTACAGCCTGTGAACGTCGCGTTCGTCTGTGCCGAATATTGTCGGAAACGAACCATGACGTATGCAGAGCGCTCGCGCCGGAGGTGTGAATGGCTCTAATTACCATATGAATAGCAGCTCCCGCCAGAGAAAGGCTTGAATTTCCTCACTCACTATTGGTTGAACCCACGTGGTTTAAACAAGAAAAATCACTCGTGATTGGTTGGCAGATCGGTTACTATTGGTCACCCTCGCTCATTATAAATTCAAAAAATTATAATATTCATGTAAATTATGATATATAAATTATTTTTTTATATTCATAATATGCTATTCTGTGGTATATTCATGTCATTGTTAACCTATGGACTACACTATTATTACCATCAAGGACATGAATTTATAAAGGAAAGGAAAATTTGCCAGGGACATGCTGTTTATTCAAAGAAAGAGCTTTATTAGCACAAACACAAAACAATACACCTATGTACAAAGCATAGATCATCTGCACACAACAAATTGGAAGCTCAGTGTCTGTTTTCATCTTCGGAGCTGTAGGTGACTAGCGGCGTTCTCTCTGAATTCGATCCACTTTGAAAACGTCTGTGGTGCGTTGTCCTGTATTTAGGAGTCACCTCTAATCTCGACTGCAGCGTAGCACAGAGCACTGTGAGCTCCTGGCTGGTGGTTGAACTTCATCGGACATCAGATCTAGCAGCTGTAAAAACAACCAATACAGACAATCCGTACTGTGATGCACTGTGTATGGACTAAGGGTGTCACGATCGAAATTAATGCTCAATCTCGATTATCGAATCAAAAAATGGAATCATCGATCCTGCCACGCCCCCATGTCACGTCAGCTCGGCTTGCCAAGCGGGGAAAAAAACACACACGTGTTGAAGTGCTGCCAACTCTCACGCATTCACCGTGAGACACACGCAATTGACACTTTTCACACGCACAGAAAAATCACGAAGCAAAGAGGACACGGAGACCGACAGACTAAAACAGCTGGTTACTTTTTATGATATAAAAAAATAATAATCTCAGCTCTCAGATTCTGTCAATTTTATTACGAAATTCAAACAATAAATACCGCTTTGGCGCTTGAAAATGTTACGTGACAGATCCCTAGCGCACGTGAACCGATCATCTCTAACGTTACTAGCTAATAGTAAAAAACACGAACACTGTTGAAATATACAGTAGGCTACAACTTACCGAAATGTATATTCCTCATACGTAATATCGATCAATCAGTGTTTTTCATCAGCGTGAAGAGGTCAATAACATAGCTGGAGAACAATTGTGTCACATTTACCTCAGGAAAGCCATTTAAATGACCATAATAGGCTACAGTACGTAGTTGGCAAGAAAAAAATAGCTATAGAGTATTTTGCTAAATATGTGTTCTATATTACATATTTATTATATTTTTTACTTATATCATTAAATAATGTTATTATAATAAAAAAACGCATTATATTTAATTATTTTTAACCTTAAATAATAGCCTACTACCAGCTGATAGGGCTCTCTGTATGTTTAAAGCATTAGGTGAGTTGTTTTTTTTTCTTGAGACAAGTTAACGCCTATCTTGTGTAGCCTACCTAATATTTATCCAAATGAGTCAATATTAAAATCAAATCAAATCACAATAATTACTTTGAATTGAAATAATAAAAAAGCAAAGCTTACCAGAAATTGTATCATGTAAACATTGTAACATGTTGTCACTAGACCGAATAAAATTCAGTTTAGTTACTAAAATGTTAGTGACAATCACAATACACTTATTGTGATGCAATTTTTTTTACAATCAAACAAATCGAGAATCAAATCGAACCGTGACTTTAGAATCGAAAATGTAATCGAATCAAGGATTTGGAGAATCGTGACACCCTTAGTATGGACACAAAACATCTATTAATGCACGTGAAAAATAGTCACATTGACTAAAAATCTTACCCTCTTTCTTCTCGCCCGACTCCGAGCTGAACTCTTCACAGCTTCGGCCTGCAATGCCAGATCTGGTTGTTTGTACCTGAAGCTCCTGCGTGCTGTCTCGTAGTATGTCTTACAGGCAGCTGGAAAACAATTAAATGAGAGTGATATGAATAAAAACAACGCAAGTCACAGTAAAATGAAACAAGGAGAAAATAGTGAAAGTTACTTACAATGTCGTCATGATCAGCGTCATGAAAATCTGGACTTGCAGACATGGCTCTGAGTAAATGTGAGGTTACGCCCTCGTCATGAGGCGAGGTTACTCTATGGAAACAAAATGTATAATTAAGATCGTAAACTATAATGGATCTATTTTCTTATACAAGAGAATGAAAGCATATTCTTTGAATCTTACCTTTAAAATGTTTGTAAGTTTTTATGAAAGTAAAAAAAAAAAAGAATGTAAGATTCTTTTTTTTTTTTTTACCTTGATCCAGTTCGTAGCACCCACAATTTGTCTCAGAGTTGAGAAGATGGCATACTGCTTCCTGTAAATTACAGGATTACTTACAATTATTAAACAAATAATAGCCATCAGCCATCGTTATGAGGCGAGGTTACTCTGTGGAAACAAAATGTATGATTAAGATCGGTATCTATAACGGATCTATTTTCTTATACAAGAGAATGAAAGCATATTCTTTGAATCTTACCTTTAAAATGTTTGTAAGCTTTTATGAAAGTATAAAAAATAAAAGAACGTAAGATTCTTTTATTTATTTTTTTACCTTGCTCCAGTTCGTAGCGCCCACAATTTGTCTCAGAGTTGAGAAGATGGCATACTGCTTCCTGTAAATTACAGGATTATTTACAATTATTAAACAAATAATAGCCATCAATCCCATGACCTCTTGCTTTATGATGAAATCATGAAAAACAGAATATTCTTACATTTCACAAGGCCTGACAAAATACAGCTGCAGGTAACTAGCGGCATTCTGTCTGAATTCGGTCCATTTTGCAGACGTCTGTGGTGCGTTGCCCTGTACTTTGGAGTCGACTCTAATCTCGACTGCAGCGTGGTACAGAGCTCGGTGAGCTCCTGGCTGCGAAAGGACGGAGGTCGCACAATCCATCCAGACACCCCGCCGACGATGCGGTCTATGGTAGCACACTTCCGAAGGCCCACCTCATCCTCAGCTAGCACACTCTGTCTCGCTTCTAGCAGATGTAAAAACCAATAAAGACAATCAGTACTGCGCAATACACTGCGTATGGACAACACACATCTATTAATGCACCTGAAAAATAGTCACATTGACCAAAAACTAATCTAATCTAATAAATCTTACCGTCTTTCTTCTCGCTCGACTCCGAGCTGAATTCACCTCAGCTTCCGCCTGCAATGCAAGATCTGGTTGTTTGTACCTGAAGCTCCTGCGCACTGTCGTGTAATATGTCTTAAAGGCAGCTGGAAAACAATTAATTGAGAGTGATACTAATAAGAACAACATAAGTCACAGTAAAATTAATAAGAACAACATAAGTCACAGTAATATTAAACAATAAAGGAGAAAAAATGCAACCGGGTGAAATTGAAGAAATACACACCGGAAGCAAACTATGCTTTTTGAAATTGGGGTTTTATTCTGACTGCTGTTTAAAATAAGTGACAGCAGTCAATGGAAGCACAATTAAACAGATAAAAGTCTGATTAAGAAAAAAGTTTGCCTTGTTCGAAGAGATTTCACAAGAAAAAAAAAATAGATTTCACTAGTTAAACAAAAAAAAAAAAAGAAAAAAAAGAGAAAAAAAGAAATTGTAGAAACAGTTTACAGTAAATTTGAAGATGACAATCAAATGTCACAAAAAGCTTAACCAGTGGATCAATGCCTAAATCCACAGAATACTTAGGCTAACTCAATTCAAACTGAAATGCAGTGTAATACATTGCAACTGGTCAGATTTAAATTGATTTCTCCAAAACAAAATACGTTACAATTAAATACGATAACACAAACTGGAATACGGCTGTGGCTGAGGTAGCCTAACGTTAGGCCTAATGCCGCATTCCAGGCAACCTGTAACCCGTGTTTTTCCAACTCGTAACTGGGAGTACATCGATCTAGTACAAGTTCACGGGTGGGAAGTTACGGGTTTGACTGCCGTTCCAGTGCACTTTCACGGGTATAAGGTTGGAAAAACACGGGTTACAGGTTGCCTGGAACGCAGCATTAGTTACAAGAGCACTTTAACAAAGCCACAACCCACGTTTAATCATGCCATGCGGAACCAGAAATATACATTTAACCATTAAGTTATACTGTATAATCACAGAATATAGATTCAACTCATTAACAGATTTATCAAATAAACATGCCATCAGTAATTTCCCCCATAAACCATGAAACGTAACGTTACATACCCAATCCTTTACTGATCACCGCGAGGTTCACTCGTCACACATGCGCTCCAAATAAATCTATAAACAAAAATGTACACATCAAATGTTCTTTTAACTTCGCTTCACAACTTATTTGTGCATATTTAAGATATTGGAGTAATATTTACCAAGAAAGAAGAACGTATAACACAGAATCCGATCGATGCACGCACCGTCTTGGAGCTCAGTGTAAAATGGCGTCTCTGGTCGTGCGCACGCGTCGAGCACAAGTGAATAGTATCGCGAGAAGAGAAGGATTTCTTAAAGGGGCCACAAACATTTTTAATGCAAAATAGAAACGAGGTATATTTACAAGTAGAGGTAACAGCTACCCCTGTCTCTATATTTACACTACTACTAGGCCAGAAAAGTAACAAAAAAGTTACTTACACAATATCGTCATTATCAGCATCATGTCAATTGATCTAAGTAAAAATATATGCACAGAATTGAGAAAATAGTATTTATAGAGATAAATTGTGGCCTATCACAGGGCAAACATGTGAATGTTCACGGTACATTTTATGCAAACAACTCTAATCGTAGTTGTAAGTCTATATGTACAGTAGGCATAATTCTTGTCATTGCGTATGTGTATGCAGCATGAGTCAAATACAATCTTCTGTTCGTGTTGTATTATGCACAGTGGTTGGGCTCTAAGAGATTGTGATGCTGTTTGCATGGAATGCACATTTTACCTTTGTGGCAAAGCCTGATTGAAATTAATTGTTGAAATAAATGGTTTTGTGTCTTTTTTACATAACATTGGCTATTGCTAATGACATAGTAACTAATCTAGCTACTTTCATTAAATATATCAATTTAAGCTAAAATTTAAGAGTCTATAATTAGGCTATACTGAGCCTGATCTATTTATACCAGAGATTTTCTTAGAATTAAGTAAATACCTTTTAGAAAAATGTTACCTGGGGTCTCACCGGGACATGCAAATATGAGTCGATCACCCCTATTTTATTCAAACTCCACTGGCTACCTGTCACATTCAGGATTGATTTTAAAATTTTACTATTTGTGTATAAAGCTCTTAACAAACTGGCCCCCCAATATCTGACCAATCTCCTCTGCCCGTACACTCCATCTCGTACTTTGAGATCCAGTGATCACTGTCTTCTCATCGTGCCCAGATCCAGACTTAAAAAACGAGGCGACTGCACTTTTGCGACTGCAGGCCCAAAACTTTGGAACAGTCTACCCCTCTATATCAGACTAGCTCCCTCAATTTCCATCTTCAAAACATCCTTGAAAACTTATTTATTTTCTCTTGCTTTAATACCCCTTGACTATGATACAACTATTGCCCTTTTTTTTTTTTTTTTTTTTATTGTCCTGTTTCTGCCCTGCATTTTATCTATTGCCCTGTACAGCACTTTGGTCAGCCTTGGCTGTTTTTAATTGTGCGTTATAAATAAGTATTGTATTGTATTGTATTGTATTTTTTTTAGAATTAAGTTAATACCTTTTAGTCACCTGGGATAAAACTACCCCTGCTACCCTCATTTGCATTTGTAAAGCTCACAGCAGTCTCATTTACATGTTAAAGCATTAGAGGGAGGGGGGTCACAGGGCAAGCAAGTCCCACGTCAATTTCCGACAATTTCCGACAGTTTGCAGTGTTGCCTGTAAATTGCCGTTTGCAGTCGTAAACCTGAACTTCCACGACAATCTACAGCGCCGGTAACTGTCGAAAATCCCACTTTTCATGCAGTGTCAGGAGGGCATCAGTCTTCTGGTTGCCCCGTTTTGGCCGGCCCGAGTATGGTTTTCGGACTTAATTTCACTCCTGATAGCTCCGCCATGGCAGATTCCTTTGAGGAGGGATCTGTTATCTCAGGCGGAGGGCACTATATTCCATCCTCGCCCAGAGCTGTGGAAATTGTGGGTCTGGCCTTTGAGGGGGCTCAGTACCTAAATGCTGTCTATCATCTGGGGTGGTCTAAACCATTCTTATCTCCAGGGCTGCGTCGACTAGGAGATTATATGGCCTTAAGTGGAATGTTTTTCCACTTGGTGTAGAGAACGTGTGTTAGGTCCAGCTAACTGCCCAGTGGCTTCAGTTCTGGATTTTTTCTCAAGATCGTTCTCTGCGAATCTCTCCCCGTCCACTTGGATGGTGCACATGGATGCCATTGCGGCGTTCCATGCACCACTGAATATTGGGCCTTTGGGGAGGCACCATCTGGTCATACTATTTCTCCTTGGTACATAGAGGATGAGACTGACAGTCAGGTCCAGGGTTCCTTCCTGGTACCTGGCGGTGGTTCTCGAAGGGCTATCCCTGGCTCCCTTCGAATCCCTTCAGTCGGCTTTGCCTAGGACCTCACGTTCTAGATAGCCTTTCTCTTAGCTACTTCTTATAAAGAGACTGGGAGATCTCCAAGCCCTGGCATTAACGCCAGCTTGCTTGGGGTTTGCCCCGGCGGAGTTAAGGCCATCCTGCATCTGAGACCCAGCTATGTGGCTAGGTCCATGGTCCTGCAAGCATTTCATCCTCCACCACATGTGTCGGCAGAAGAGAAGAGGTTCCTTGCTCTGCCAGTCAGAGTTCCGAGTATTACCTTGAGAGGTCCTCTTCTTGGAGGAGGTCGGACTTACTGTAGTGTGTTTCGGGTCACTTAATGAGGGGCTCCTGGCTAAACAAACCATAAGTAGGCCTACAAGGTGCGCAATTTGCCTTCACCTTTGGCCGTAAGGGCTCATTCTACTAGAGGCATGGTGTCCTCTAGAGCCCTCCTCTTGGGAGTGCCCCTTCAGGAGGTCTGTGAGGCAAGCCGGTTAGGGCTACCCCACACACTTTTATCAGGTTTTATAGTCTGCACCTCCCTAGTACGCCGGGTGCACGTGTGCTCTCGTCCTAGTTGGGTGCCTGAGTTCAGTTTCACTCCAGGACAGGCATTTATCGGTGCGTGGCCTAGTGGGCATTCGTTCCCCAAAGAGTCGTTTCACGACGCAGTGCGAGTTCCCTCGAAAGGGAACGTCTCGGGTTATGACTATAACCCTTGTTCCCTGAGAAGGGAACGAGACACTGCGTCGTCCTGCCACGCCCCTCAATGCCTGAGAGCGGCTTGCTTCATCGCAAGGCTAATGTGTGTGTGTGCCAGCGTCACTTTTATGCATCCGGTTATGCCGTCACATGTTACGTCATGACGCAACACCAATCAGGATTGGATTAGTTTCATTCATACTTCAGAGGCGCACGCTAAGGGAGCGTTCCCCAAAGAGTCGTTTCACGACGCAGTGTCTCGTTCCCTTCTCAGGGAACAAGGGTTATAGTCATAACCCGAGACGTTTTCTCTGCCACAACAGTGGTTAGTTTAAACCTAAATATGAACAATCAAGCCATCAGAACACAGACTGGCTGATCATCTAAATATGTATGTGCTATGCGCAGTCTACTGTGCGCATTCATCACCATTGTTTTCTTGCCAAACGTTACTCTTGATCATCATTTTGAGGAGGCTGGTACTGATTCTGAGGCACTTGTGTAGATGTGTAAGTAAGAGATGGTGGAGACATGTGGTGATGTGCTTGTCTAGGTGTGTATGCGAGTAGGACGGCTGTGAGGGGGGCATCTGTACTGTGGGGGGTGGAGGATATACAAGTGGCATCTGGTATTGGGTAGATGGCAATACATCAGGGTGATCACACTCCTGAGCCTCATATAAAGCATTCATAGCATTCAACCTCAACTCCTCTGTCACTTGCGCCCCAAAGGCGCTGTCACTATCAGCAGCTGGCCTGCTTCTACCCGTCTGAAAAGCATTAGACATTTCCTTCAAAACTTCGAGTTTCTCCAATTCAATAGAATCAGTAGATTAGCTTTTCTGTCGCTTTTGTGTAAGGTTGGGTGGTGTAGGAGAAGAAAGTTCATTATCATTCTCCAAAGTAGATGGCTGACACACAGTTGCTGACAGCTCCACAGTCATGTCCTCAGACATCTGAGATGTGTCATCATCTGGGTCACTGGTGGGGTCATTCACTGCTGCCAGGGCATCTTTAATTGACTGATGAAGCTGTAAAAAGCACATAAGGTGATGTATTCACTTACCTATATCGGCCTATGTGATAAATAGATTTAGAAATAAAGATATTTAAAGGAGTCATGACCTCGTGTTACCTTGGATACCCAACGCTCTATTATAGTCTTTCAGGCACTTCTAAAAAAAAAAGTGGAAAAAAAATAAACACAGAGCTCCTCAGACCCTTATTTCTAAAGGCATTATTGTCTCGCGAGATCTGATGCGATGTTTTGGCTGTCGTGGACGGTCATTATAATAATGCAAATGAGGGGCGCGTTGATTGGTTGCAGGAAGGAGGGGGTTTGACAGCAAAGGTAACTCTTTAGCATATCATTACAAACTGACATCATGGCGCAAGTTGTCAATGAACCAGACCCTGCCGCGACCTATGGGATTCAACCATACATGTTTGAGCCGGACTCCGAACCAGAGCTAGAAAGTGAAGATGTTGAGTTGTTGGATGGACGTCTACATCAAGATGTCTCTGAATGGTAGACAATAATTTAGACTGAGACGTACATTAACATCAGTAACGAGCTAAAACATTTGTTGCTATTTTCTCCCGCATAGGTTTACCTTTTATTTAAATGTAGAATTACATTAACGGAGATGTAGTGTAATTTTTTTAACAGCTTAACAGCGGTTATTGAGATAAACGTTTACTATCATGTGGTGTTTTTGCCTTGTTTCACGTTGTGGTTATTTAGACATTCAATATTTTCTTCTTTAGACATGTAACGAGATGTTTTTCTTTATGTTTATTATTACTTGACTGTTTGTTTTATTTATCTATCCTTATCTATTCTATAAAAAAAAAATATAATAATGATATGTTGTCATAGTTATTTAATATACAATTCTATGAAAATATAGCTGTATCATTTTCTTGTCTGTTTATCGTTGAGGGCAAACTTCATAATAACAATGTATCATATGTAAAACTATGTTTATGTACTTTCAATGAGTCACAGTGTATTAGATGACTCACTAATGTCCAGTGAAGTGGCTTATTTGCTAAAGTACCATCCTGACTCTGACACTGTAGTGGACATTATGCATCAAAGTGTCAATGTCACAATCTCCCTCTTGTCTACTCCTAGCAGTGTTTGTAATTTGACAGAAATATCAAAATCATCTAGTCATTCGTTTGCATACAAGCATTGTTACCTACTTTTTTGTACACTTGTTACAAAAACGTCTGCTGCAGGGAGACCCCAAAGGTGGACATCATACATCACCTACCAGCAGTCACATCTTTCCTAGTTCATATATGAAATAAATATTATTATTTTGTTGTTTGTTTATATCACAGGTTCTAAGAAGAATGAATCAATTGCAGACTCCTCCCATGTGTATGACTCACCATCCTGGATTAGACCTAGCCTGACTACGTCAGACTTCGTACTTCCGCTCAATTTCATTTCGCTTCTGTACTCAGTCTGAGACAGCTTCAGAGCTTTCTGTTTGCCACCGGTCTGGAAACAGCCGGGCCAATCAACGAACAGAGGGCGGGCTGAGAGCCGTGACGTACACGCTGATTGTACCGTGGATGCGTAGATTTACTTCACATAATCTGCAAAAGTCGTTCACAGCCATGTTCACTCCGGTATTTCGCTCGATGGTTTTGTTTTCGCATCATACATGTGTTTACAGTGAAAGTTAAATGCGGCCGAGCATGCGCATAACACACGCCATAACCAAACGTTATGTGATTGGCTTACGGGTAACCAATGATTTTAAACTTCAGACAAGCGCCCCCTAGCAAGAGAGAAAACACTTCTCTGTTATGCCATTCCAGACTCTGTCTACGAAGCAAAGTGAAGTAGCAGAGTCTGGTATTACCAGGCTAGATTAGACCCAGTGTGTTTGAATATCTTTTCTCTACAAAATGCAAGAAACATTTATATGCAGGACTATGGACATCTGCCTATTGGAGGCAGTGAAAGGCAAGTTTTATTCAGCAACTGTAAACACTAATTGAATAAAGATTATTGGCATTGCCAACCTTATTCAACACAACAATAGGAAAATTAAGATGCTTGTTCAGTCTGATCATTGCGTGTACACTAATAATTGCAACTTTACTGGTAATCTACAATTGTATTGGATGTAAATAGAAGGTTATATAGAACACAGTATTATTTACACAAGTTCTTGCAATCAGTAAAATTTGAAAAAACAAACACCTGCAATTTAAAATTTGCTTTATTATGTTTTTCAGAACATGCAAACTTAAATTTTTTTTTTAACTTTGTACATCCTATTTACAGTGAATACAGGCACCTATCGTACAGGTGCTTTGTGAGTTGGTGCTGGGGACATCTGGGACACAAGATCAGGGTGGTCATTCCTGCATGTGTGGTGCTGCGTATCCGCCGTGAGTTCCCCGATTCAGATGGAGGATATACAGGCTTCAGGGTCCCGCTCGATTGAAGCGTGACACATAGCGGGCTACAACGTCATCCTTTGCTGGTGCTTCAAATTGAGAGCAGAGTGAGTCTGGCACAGGTATCTGCTTGAGCTGACTGACGAAAGGTTCTGGGTCAGGAAACACCACATCAAAAACCAGGTGCATCAGCTCATCCACATAGTCTGAAGGCAAGAACAGACATTCTTTGGATTAATAAACAAAACATCCCATTTATAAATTGTCAATAACATTCACTTTTAATTTTTTGTATTTTTTTTAATACAGCATCACATGTATATGTAAATCTTATGTTCACAGATTAAGATCAGATAGGTTTGAAAACTGTTTATATGGTGTTTTACAAGTGCAAATAATTGTAATTGTACATCTTCATTTTCTATTGTAATTTATGACGTTACATTTTATTTATATATATATATATATATATATATATATATATATATATATATATATATATATATATATATGTATATATGTATGTTTGATCAGTGTGCAATAATAAATCATTCATAAGTTAACTTACTGAATGTCGGGTCTTCTTTCAGTGGCTTTACTGTACATGTCCCTTTTCTTCCTTTTGGCCAGACAAGTTTGAATGAAGGTTTCCCATCAGCCTGCCTTTGTGGACGGTCAGCGTTCTCATTATAGTGCATTGCAGACAGGTAGAGTCTTTGGAAAGAGAAATTTACAAATGTCGTCACTGTGTATTACGGATGTTGGGGCTCGAAATATTGAACATTTTCACAAACATTGAGACCCAATGTTATTTACCTGCATAGCATTCCCAAGAATGGAAATGGCACACTTTTTGGAACAAATCGAATGACCACTGAGTGAAAAGCCTCCAGCGATGACGTTTGGTGATGGGGGCTTAGCTTTGACACGTCTTTCAGGACTCTCTTGCTTGTAAACAGCTTCTGCAACTTATAATGAACTGGTGTTCCTAATAGTTTGATGGAAAAAAATATTGGTCAACAAGTACTTTATGCAACTTTTTGATACCAAGTGGCCTACTTGAGTTAGGGATATTCTATTGCATTTTAATCAGGTATCTGTTTTATCGAATTCATAAATTAAAATATTTTGTAGGCCATTTGGATTTGTGTGTTACCAGAATAAAATTACCTGCTTTCAACCATTTCTCCTTGTCCGTCGACACACGTGGAGCATGATGACAGACTGGGTACAGGGGGTCATCGTGGTTATGGATGTCCTGTAGGTGGTTTATCACAGACGACCACTTGGCAATCCTCTCTGGCCCAGAGGTCGATGAAGCCGCAATCCAGTAGATCTGGTTCTTTATCATCGGCAACCATTTTTTCACCTTTTCACAGTCCTTTGTTTTAGAAATAGCCGTCAATTTTTTGCCCATACCTACAAAAACATTGAAAATATAAAATTATTGCCAGGGCAATTAAACATAGGTCAACATTTGCCATAATGAATGAAATAAGTAAATGTCAAACACCTTTCTCAAAGTGCCAGACATCATAGTACTGAGTTATTTTGGCATCAGTGAGGAATTTCTGGATCTGGGGGTGCCGATCGGATACGATGCAGTCCAACTTAATTCCAGACTCTGTGATGACTGCAAGGCTCCTCTTCAAACCTTCCTTTTCCATGTTAACGCTGCCACCAACCTCGTTGCTCTATTAAGAAATATGTATATGAGTGGATTACATTTAATACATTAAGGCTAATACGGCAAAGGCATCTCATAATTTATGTGATTTAGTCAGTTACCTGGACTAGCTGGATGTCGATGACTGTGTTTTTCTTCAAGTCCATCATGGTGTAGCTTCCAAACTTTGCACTATGTCCTGAACACATAATTGTATAAATATTATTGATGAAAATAATGCAAAAAAAGTGCATTAATCCACTATTTTCCTGTATTAAGATTTTCAAAAATAAAAACAATTGCCTGGTGAATCAGCCCTCATATCGCCACCAAGAATAGCACTCCCGTCTGTACTCAGCTGTTGCAAGACAGCTGCCTGATCAATCTTCCACTTGTGAAGCACAGCGGGCTCGATAAAGTTGCGGCAATGTCTTCGGAACTGTCTGTAGCTGTGCATCTGCAACTGCATGGACTTGAAGACCTGTCATGAAAAAAAAAAAACACATTTAATGGGTATACATGTTGATAAACATATTTTATTAACATTGCATATGTAGAAGAAAATTGTGGTGAGTCTAAATCTTATACCATACAGTGTTGCTATTTGGGTTTTACATGAAAACACAAAAATCCAAAAATGGTGGTGTATCACTTTAAACAAACTTCCTTTTGACAGGGCTGACTCAACTTTAGTCCACCAGGCAGACAATTTCACAGACTTTTGAAGTGTTGCTGCTATATAACAGTAAATACAAAATGATTTGGTCATGAGGAGACTACTGGAGAGCTTCGGAAAGACCAATTGAAACCAAATAAGGCGTGTTGCTGCTGTTAATAACCAAATATATAAAGGATAGTGTGCGTTGAGGACTAAGGGGGTATTAATCACTGCACTATGCAACATCAAGTAGATGAGCCCCCAACCTCAGCCATTTAATGAAGAGCATTCCATTACCACAATTAATGGTTTTTGAAGCTATGATAACAATATTACACAAACTCCTTGGACATACCTTCTGTATATTGAAGAAAGAAGCACCAGACACGTAGATGGCTGTAGAAAGCTGTAAATTTCCCGCTGGTGTGGAGTTTCCAATAACTGGCTGACTCTTCCACCGTCGTTGGTACTGGCAATGTGGACATCTCTGCCAAACTTCCATGAATGTACCTCTCAGTCTTGTCTTGACCTCACAAACTTTTGTACACACTGGGCACTTCTCAAAAAGCTCCATGAGGCATTCTTCAAAGACCAACAGCTTTCTCATTTTGGGAATGGCTGATGACTGTTCAGGAAGGGGAATGGTGTCTTCCCTACATTGACAAAAGTGAAAACAGTCACATGCAAGTACAATGTATAAATGCAGATTTAGATAAGTCAATTGAAAAGGGAATACCAAACATTATAAATTTTAGCAGTTCTTAGCATACAGACAAATGTCCCTGGTTTATAATCAAATACATCAGTACTCACATAAGGATTAACATGATATATAATTAAAAACAGTTAGTGAAATAGGATAAAAACATGTTGAATAGTAATCAGGCAATTTTTCTTAAATCAGAATAACTTACAATGTTTCCATTGACTCACTAAACACATTAACTGAATTTGCGGGGTTATACGTGGAGTCATCTGCTTCTGGTGCCACAAAAGAGGAGCTAGCCTCTGCAGTACTGGCCACATCTTCATCCACCTCCATGAGACGAGGCCTCTTTATACGTGGCTTTATTGGTGTTGAGGACCATGGATGGACAGGATGTAATGTAGATGGTGATGTACAGATGCCTACATCAGTAGTGGTCTTGACTTTTGTCTGGGTTCCTTTTATGCAGAGTAACAGACAGACATGACAACACAATAAAAAAAAAATGTTCTTGCATGAATAATGTGACACTTTGTCATTTTTTAGTTTAAAAAAAAATTAAAGTCTACATACCTTCACTTTGGAAGTGTGGTTGCAAAGTTTTAAAAGACAGTTGCGTTCCAGTTGATGCCAGCACCACGGGTTCAGTCTGGCAGCCAACATCTCTAACGTTTGATGAAACGACAGTACTGGTACCAGACACTGCATGAGATGTGCTAGCCTAATAATGGCATAATGAAATAATACAAAAAAACAATTACAATTCAAAGAAAAAAAAAGAAAAAAAATATGAGTGTAATTATTAGGGCTGGGCGATATGGACCAAAAGTCATATCTCGATATATTTAGGCTGAATATCGATATACGAAATATATCCCGATATTTTTTTAAGCAAACTGAGAGCAAATGTTCAGTCAAAGCCAAATATGACATGTTAAAAGTAGTTTTATTGAAGTAGATACCTGCTTTACTTTTATTTCGTGTAATTTTCAACGTAACGGCGTTGCATGCTCGTAGTTTCTTTTGCCCTTGATCAGTGAGGCGATACACAGCGCGGGCGCATCCGCATTTACGCGTGTATTGAGTGTGCGCTCCGAGCACAGGATAACGGCTGACAGGACAAGAAAGTCAGTTTTTCTGAAGTGAAAGACTTTATTTCAGCGTACACTAATGTCACTGTCTGGTAGTTCCTATTGTGCTGGGGTTTCTGAAGTAGTCATAATTCATCTCTCATAATATAACATGCCCTAAACACGCACGCAGAGTGGAAAAGGAAGAGCGCAGGCGCGGGGAGCAGAGCGCAAATTTGAACTATATCGATATATGCGATATGGTCTACCAAACAGTTTTAGCCACTGACCATGGACTCCTGTACCATCACTACTGTTGTGTAAAACAAAGTGGAAAGATGTGGATAGCATTCGTAGAGTCCATTCACCGTGTTTATCTCGAAGCTAACGTTACATACAATAGCCGCATTAGCAGTTAGCTGATGTTTGTTAACGTACACACAGTAGAGCAATAAAAACACAGTCTTACCGTTTCAATTTCAGGCAGGTCTCTGATGGTGGGGATGGCACCTTTTCCCAAACGGAGCTTCGAGGCCAACTTCGCCTGATATTGTCCCAAATTACTAAATGCATCCTGTGTAAAATGTTTAGCGCAGACACCAAACATTAGGCCAGTTGAAAGGGTTGTTGGGACAGCGTCATTAAAAATGAATTTGATCCACTGATCCCGTATAGTTTCGTCCGTTTTGGGTAGAGAAAACACATTAGAATGCTGTTTATGGCAGTCAACTACAGAGCAACGCAGGTGTGCACTTGGTTCTCTTACGAGAGTCCTCTCGTACTGCGTTTTTGTAAAAACGCTACGGGAAAAGTCTCTTTTCACGAAACACTGAAGCAAAAATTATCCTTAATTTTCATACATGTAAAGCGCGTTGCAGCAGTACACAGCTATGGCGAGACGGCTTGCTCGCTCATTGGCTGCTCTGCGGCAACTGCATAAGCCTATCGAGCGAGGCCTGAAGTGACGTCAGGCCAATGAGGGCGCTTCGCGCCCTGCTAGCCATTTCCCGCCGAGACGGGGGGTATAAAACAAGCTCGAAAAGGCTGATTCACTGATTTTAATCTCTTCAGCGAAGCGCACGCATCGCTGGATCACGGAAGCAAGCGTCGTTCGAAGCAAGCAACTCAGCGGGACGAGCCCTCGAAGTCGCTGGCCAACGCCGCCTTCTACAGCCGTACCTGCTGCGCTTTCCGGCGCCTATATCCTTTATTGCATTTGCTCTGTTTTGTGTGTGTGTGTGTGTGTTCGCTGAACACTCACCCCTAAAAGAGCTGCGTCTTTTTAAAGATGCCTTCCTGCGGCTCGTGCCGAGCCCGACTCACCGAGGGAGACCGTCACGTCATCTGTGTCTCCTGTTTGGGTGAGGACCATGCAGCGCTCGCGCTCGCTGACGGCGGATGCCCTCACTGCGAGCTTTTGCCAATGGTGACTCTGAGGACTCGCCTGGCATCCTTCTCAGAGCCTGCATTCACCGCCGCGGTACCGCGCCGTAAGAAGCGCCGCTCGCAGCGGGTCCCGGAACCCTCTCCAGGCCGACCAAGCTCGCCGGTTCGCCCGCCAGCTTCACCGGCTTCTCACTACGAATCACTTCCTGATGCTCAGCGCCCGCAGTCTGCCGCCGCTTCATCAGAGGAAGTTGTTTCAGAGGCCGCGTCGGGGGAAAAGGATTCCTGCTCTCTGCTGGCTTCAGGCAGCGAGGATTGGGCGAGCTCCGAGGATCTCGCGCCCCCTGCCCGCAAACCCACCACGAGAGCCAACATTGAGACGGAGCTCATGCGAGTACTCACGCTGGCCGCGGCGAGCCTCGGCCTCGAGTGGTCTGCACCGGAGCCCCCCTCTCGCACCCGGCTGGATGGTAGCTTCTTCCCTGGTGAGCGCACTTCTCCGGAATCAAAGCCCGCTCCTTTTCTTCCTGAGTTACATGAAGAAGTTGCGAAGGCCTGGAACGCGCCCTTCTCGGCGCGAACGCGCTCATCTGTGTCGCCTGCATTTTCCTCGCTGGATAATGCCAAAGACCGAGGCTACCTTTCACTTCCGCCGGTGGAACAGGCGATAGCGACCCACCTTTGCCCGCCCTCTGCTGGACGGCGGACTAAACCGGTGTTGCTTTCAAGAGCCTGCCGCATGACGTCGACGCTGCTCGCGCGAATTTTCTCCGCCGCTGGGCAAGCCGCGTCAGCGCTACACACCATGGCTACGCTGCAGATATTTCAGGGTGATCTCCTCCGTAAGTTGGACGAGATGGGACCTGAAGCTATCTGCATCGCGGATTTGAGGAGTGCTTCTGACCTCACGCTCCGAGCCACCAAGGCTGCTGCTCAAGCCATGGGACGGTGTATGGCTTCCGCCACTGTTGCTGAGAGGCATTTATGGCTGACGCTCACGGAGATGGCCGATTCCGAGCGCACCGCGTTTCTCGACGCCCCGCTGTCTTCCGCTGGCCTTTTTGGTTCTTCTCTCTCCGAGTTCGTGGAGAGATTTACCGAAGCCCAGAAAGCGTCTCAAGCCTTCAAGCACTTCCTGCCGAAGCGCTCTGGTTCTGCAGCGAGCCGTGATAAACGGACCCCGCGGAGCTCTCAGCCTCAGCCCCCGCCTTCCGCCGCCTCTTCACAGCAGCGACAGCAGCGCAGCTCCAGGCCCCGCTCTCGCTCTACCGCCCGTCGCCCCACTATGCGCGGGCCGCGGCCGAGGATTGAGGTGAAACCGGAAGCCCCGAAGAAGTCCTAGCACGCCTAGGAAAGCGCAGGTGTGTGAGTCCCGTTGTGACCGGCCTCTCACCCATATCAAGGACCAACACGTCTTAGTCCGTTCGGACAACATGGCAGTGGTGTCCTACATAAATCGCCAGGGCGGTCTGAAATCCACATCCCTGTACAGGCTGGCAAAACGCCTCCTAATATGGGCTCAGCACAACTTGCGCTCGCTGAGAGCAGTGCATGTGCCTGGGCTTCAGAATGTGGGCCCAGACAGACTGTCCAGGAACAACGTTCCCCCGGGCGAATGGTCTCTACACCCACAAACAGTCCGGCTGTTGTGGGAGAGATTCGGCAGAGCGGAGGTGGACCTATTCGCGTCCCACGAAAACGCTCATTGCCCCGCGTTCTTTTCCAAGAGCGACAGCGCGCTGTCCCGAGTGTGGCCGCGCTGCCCGCTATACGCTTTTCCCCCCGTCTCCCTCCTGCCACAGGTGTTAGAGCGGGTCAGGGAAACAAAATGCCCAATGCTGCTTGTAGCACCGTTCTGGAGGAACCAAGCTTGGTTCCCAGTCCTGATGCAGTTAGCAGACATCGCTCCATGGCCAGTGCCGTTGAGGAGAGATCTCCTCTCGCAGGCCGGGGGCTCGATTTGGCACCCACACCCGGAGCTGTGGTCCCTTCATGTGTGGGCCCTCAACGGATATCCGTGGGTCTCGCAGAGGGAGTGATGAATACCATCACTCAGGCTAGAGCGCCGTCGACCCGGCGGCTTTATG
Source organism: Squalius cephalus (assembly GCA_022829025.1). Taxonomy (NCBI): domain Eukaryota; kingdom Metazoa; phylum Chordata; class Actinopteri; order Cypriniformes; family Leuciscidae; genus Squalius; species Squalius cephalus. The sequence goes on along the minus strand of CM040809.1, from coordinate 6,207,029 downwards.
CCTCAAAGTGGTCGGTTTTCTCCGGCTGGTGTACAGCTCGAGGCCTATCACCCCTCGATTGTGAGGTAACGGAGGTTCTCTCCTTCCTACAGGAGCTGTTGGATAAGGGTAGATCCCCTTCCACGCTCAAAGTTTATGTGGCGGCTATTTCAGCGTTCTCTGGGTCAACGCTGGGCCAGTCACTAGGAAGGAACGATTTAGTCATCCGCTTCCTCAGGGGAGCTAGGAGGCTGAATCCACCAGACCTCCTTCAGTCCCGATGTGGGACCTTTCTACGGTCCTGGCGGCCATGAAAGGTGCCCCTTTCGAGCCTATCCAGTCTATTAGCCTCAAACACTTGTCTTTCAAAACAGTGTTTTTGATGGCTCTCGCTTCAGTGAAGCGCATAGGCGATCTGCACGCGCTCTCCGTGAGCCCAGCGTGCTTAGAGTTTGGGCCTAATGACTCTAAAGTCATACTCAAACCTAAGCACGGCTATGTGCCAAAATCCCTCAACACACCGTTTCGGGCTCAGGTTATTTCCCTGTCCGCCCTACCGGGATCATGTGAGGAAGGGGACTCGAGTTTTCTTTGCCCTATTAGGGCTTTAAGAGCTTATGTGTCCCGCTCTGCTGTTTTCAGACAGACAGAGTAGCTCTTTGTCTCGTTCAGTGGACGTTCCAAGGGAATGGCTGTTTCGAAACAGAGTCTATCCAGATGGATAGTTGACGCCATAGCGCTGGCTTATACTGTCAAGGGCATCCAGTGCCCGTTGGGAGTCAGAGCGCACTCCACGAGAGGCGTTGCCTCCTCGTGGGCTTGGTCTAGCGGGATTTCCTTACAGGATATATGTACGGCGGCGGGCTGGGCCTCACCGTCTACATTTATCAGGTTTTATAACCTAGAGGTTCCCGCCTTGCAGGCTAAGCTATTATCGGTGTAGTCGATTCAGCTGTCTAACTAGAACACTGAAATCGCAGGCGCAACGCGCTGCCGACTATCTCTTGGGCAGAATTGTGTAAGACCCACATTTCCCACATTTAGTTCAGGCTCTCTACCCTGTCTATGTGATGTCATATTCGCGTCTGCGGGCGCGGCCATATATGGACAGAGGGAATCCCCTCTTGTCTCTAGACTCTCTCTGTGAGGTCACATTAAAGTCTGCGGACGCTATAGTATAGGGAATTAAGATCCCCCCTTATTCCCTGACTCTGTGTGAGTCTATCTGGTGATTATGCACTGTACGTCTGGATTAGCTTCCAGTGATCGGTGTTTTATCCCAGCACGCACGGCGTCTTACAAGGGGTTCCCGTAGCGTTTTTACAAAAACGCAGTACGAGAGGACTCTCGTAAGAGAACGTACTCGGTTACTAACGTAACCTCGGTTCTCTCTAGAAGAGGGAACGAGTACTGCGTTCTCTGCCGTGCGTACGGTTCACTCTGGTTCGCTTCGTCGATCAAAATCAGTGAATCAGCCTTTTCGAGCTCGTTTTATACCCCCCGTCTCGGCGGGAAATGGCTAGCAGGGCGCGAAGCGCCCTCATTGGCCTGACGTCACTTCAGGCCTCGCTCGATAGGCTTATGCAGTTGCCGCAGAGCAGCCAATGAGCGAGCAAGCCGTCTCGCCATAGCTGTGTACTGCTGCAACGCGCTTTACATGTATGAAAATTAAGGATAATTTTTGCTTCAGTGTTTCGTGAAAAGAGACTTTTCCCGTAGCGTTTTTACAAAAACGCAGTACTCGTTCCCTCTTCTAGAGAGAACCGAGGTTACGTTAGTAACCGAGTACGTTTCTCCATCTTTCTTTGCCGAATGAATATGAGAGGGGTAGGGGTGGCTTCCTGCTGCGCTGCTGCGCTGTCCATATATGGCATATCCTCCCCCGTCGTGACGTCAAGCCAGGGTAGAAATCAAAATCTCGTATTTGAGTGCGCGTACACGTGGGATATTTTACAAACCCTGAGGTAAACAAACGCTTCACTTTTAAATATCGGCTTCCCGGCCAGTGTATAATCGTTAGGCAATCATAACATACATTGATTCTCGTGGAAAAATGCAAAATGTGGGTCATGACACCTTTAACTATAACAATTGCAGGAAACAACAAAGCTACAGTAATAGCCCTTACACTGCTTTCAGAGGCGCGATGGATGACATGTTTCCTCAAAAACATCAGTGACTGCAGCCGCCACTTTTGCTTGCTTGTGAGTGGCTTTTCCCCACTCAAACTGGGTTTGACTTTAAGAAGCTTGGAGTACTGGGTTCTTAAAGTTGCGGCCCTCGTCTTTACTTCTTCCACTGCAATTATTCACCAGCAAATTTAGTTCTACCAGAAAGACTCAGAGAATAAATACTGTGACAATTATCCATTTATTAACGACCAAGCAAGCAACAAGATTCTTTGGCGTAGGCCCCGTCCGTAGCTCGCAATCTGAGGGTCCGGACTCTGCATATCCTGCCTGAAGACCAAGGCAGGGGCGCAGCCGACCCCCTGTGAGGTATGGAAGGGACCATCCTGGTGGTGGTGGGGAGGATGGAGGGAAGGATTTGACTTGGAGGTGGTGGGGAGGATGGTGGCGAATTGGAGCGTCAGCATCTGCGAACTCAAACATGAGTAAGTATCGATCTTTTATACCACAAGTGTTGGAATGTGATTGGATAGATAAAAGGTCAAGTGACGCACCAATTAAGTCTTCCTGGCAGAACTTTATGCTAAAGCTTTCATTTCTACCAGAAAGACTCAGAGAATAAATACTGTGACAATTATCCATTTATTAACGACCAAGCAAGCAACAAGATTCTTTGGCGTAGGCCCCGTCCGTAGCTCGCAATCTGAGGGTCCGGACTCTGCATATCCTGCCTGAAGACCAAGGCAGGGGCGCAGCCGACCCCCAAAATTGGGAGAAGATTTCTTCCACCAGGACGGAGCCTACCCCCAAAAAAATGGTAAATAAAGTGGACCCACCGGTCTTGAGTCCTGGAGATCCTAAAAAGTACAAGAACAGGAATTAACATGGTAAGCGTAAATATGGAAAGCTGCATGCTGCTAGCTAACTGGTAAAGGCCACTTCATGAATAGAACTACTTGAAGTTATAATTTGTAGATGAGTGCTACGCCTGAGCATATAATATCTGCTTCGTAAACGTAATGTTTATCCATTGCTGACACATCTAAAATTGTTATATGCTAGACCACAAGTTCGTAGGGCCACGCAGACTGCTATACCACAAAGACAAAGCCGCAGGGCCAGACGGTCTGCTAGACCACAGAGACGAGGCCGCAGGGCCGCACGGTCTGCTAGACCACGAGACAAAGCCGCAGGGCCGCGCGGTCTGCTAGACCACGAGACAAGGCCGCAGGGCCACACGGTCTGCTAGACCACACAGAGACAAGGCCGCAGGGCCACATGGACTGCTAGACCACACACAGAGACAAGGCCGCAGGGCCACACGGTCTGCTAGACCACAGAGACGAGGCCGCAGGGCCACACGGTCTGCTAGACCACAGAGACAAAGCCGCAGGGCCATACGGTCTGCTAGACCACGGAGACAAGGCCGCAGGGCCACACGGTCTGCTAGACCACGGAGACAAGGCCGCAGGGCCACACGGTCTGTTAGACCACATACAATTTTTTTTTTTTTTATTATACCACCACCAGTAGATGCATAGGGATTTACCTGGCCATTACTGGAGAGCTTGCTGGGCTTCAAGGATGATTATTGAATCAGGTCTTATATAAGACTCAAATGCAGAAGAAGACCATCTGCCCAGGATCTTGATGGCTGCAGTAGAGATGCCACGTTCAGCTGCTGTAGTGGCTGCCCCAATCCTGAAGGAATGCCCGGTATACAGGGAGGGAGATAGGCTGCAGCTTTTGAGGACAACAACTAGGTGTTTCCTAAACCAGGCTTTAGAGAGGGGTGCTCCGTTAAGGAGGATAAATAGGGGGGAATGCTCTGATGATCTCTGACGAACTTTAAGAAATTTGAGCATAGATGAGAAGGGACAGAAATTGAGTTAATTTTTGAAATGGTTAGTGTGACTCCAAGACCTTCAGAATCATTCTTAGAGTGCTTGAGAAAAAGTGTAAAGAAATTAGGTGAGAAACATAAATCGGAGAAGGAAAGATCGTGGGCAGGATCAAATTGATTGGTTGCAGAAGTAAATTCCCCCGGACGCATGAACCCGTAAAAAGCAGTTAGAAACACGGCTTCTAGTAAAATATTGGTATAGTTGGAAAATAGGCCATTACGGATAGAAGAAATTAGTTTTTGCACTAATGGCAAAGTAAAAGGCAACCGTTTATCTGGAGAATTACTAGAGGATTTACTAAATCCTTTAAGCAATAGCCGAATGGAAGTAGCAGAAAAAAGACTAGGAAAATCAGGATTAAAATATTTTGCATAAAATTGAATGCCTGCGAGTAATTTGCGAATGGAAGAAGGTTTAAGATTTCATTTTTCAAAATTAAAGACTAGAAAGGAGCAGACAGTCGTGAGCAAAATGGGAAATAAAGGAATCTGAAAGGAAAAGCAAAACATTAAAAAAGAAGACCAAGCAGAAGTGTAAGCTTTATAGGTAGAAGGAGCTACTCCTTTAGACATGTAATGTCTGGCTGACTTAACCAAGTCGTCTAATTTAACACTGCTGCTGATAGGGGAGGGCAAGGTGTGGGATCCGTATTGGCTGAAGGGCAAAGCCGTCTGAAAGTCTGAAAACGAAAACGAGATAATGCATCAGCAATGACATTGGAGTGACCGGGTATATGAGCAGCTTTAATGATAAAATTGAAGATAACTGCTTGCCATATTAGGCGTCTCACGAAAGGCATGATCGTCGGGCAAGATGATCTGCCTTTATTAATAATGGCAACGACGGCTTCGTTATCGCAGAACATCATGATGCGTTTCCTTGACCATGCTGGACCCCAAATTAAGCTGGCTATAACTATAGGATAAAGCTCGTAGAGCGCGGAAGAAACTGAGCCAGAAGTAGACTCGGAAAACTCGATTGGCCATTTCTCTGCGAACCATTGACCTTGAAAGAACCCCCCGAATCCAACGGATGGGGCGGCGTCGGTAAATAGATGTAGGTCTGCTGATGATTCGAAAGCATTATTGTAAAAAAAAAGAAATGCCGTTCCAATCATTTAACAGCCGAGTCCAAAATTTTATATCAGACAAACATCCTTCGTCTAACTGAAGCAAATCACTTAGGTCTTGAGTAGAATGAGCCAGTGTTAGCAAACGAGAAATAAAAGCCCTTCCTTGCGGAATTATACTCATGGCAAAATTTAGGTGACCGAGCAGGGAAAGTAACTCACGTTTCGAAACGATGTGTACAGAGGAAAAACTTCCCAGAATGGATCTGATCCTTACGAGCTTTTCATGAGGAAGAGAAGCTTGCATTTTGACCGTATCGAGAGAAATTCCTAGAAATTCGAGCGAAGTAGAGGGGCCCAAAGTTTTTTCTGCGGAGAGAGGAACGCCAACGTCACTGAATACTTGTTTAAGGACATCGAGGACGGAAGAATGAGAATTAGGAAAATCGATCAACAAAAAATCATCAAGCAAATGCAGAACGAAAGGAAGTTTACAGACATTCAACAGGATCCAGCACAGAGCTTCGGAGAGACTGTTGAATATGTGAGGGCTACTTCTGCACCCAAATGTGAGCCTTACGGCGAAATAGAACATAGAATTCCATTTGACTCCAAAAAGATGCCAGTCAGAAGGGTGGATTGGCATGGTTTTAAAAGCGTCTGTAATGTCAGCCTTAGCTAACCAAGCACCTTGGCCAGCTAACTTGATTAATTGAATGGCATTATCGACCGAGGCATAATGTAGAGAGAAGGGAGTGAGGGGAATACATTCATTGACACTTGCTATGTTAGAGGAATGAGGAGAAGACATATCAAAAATGAGACGTTTTTTGCCAGAATATTTGCGCGTTGCAATGCCGATAGAATTAATCCGAAATGGAGAAAAAGGAGGAGAGGCGAAAGGGCCAATAACATATCCTTTATTAACCTCTTTCTCTAATAGTGCTGAAACCACATCGGGTTCATTTCTGGCTGATTGCAAATTTTTTGCGACAAAAGAGGCGGAGAGTTGTGAAAGAATTCCCACCCGAAACCCTTGAGACAAGCCAGTGATTAAATAATCCACGAAAACCGGATCAGGGTGAGAGGAAAGGTAGCTTGACAGGTTCGGAATATTAACAGGGGTAGATGGGTGGCTATTCAGAATTTTTTCTGATTTGGGGCTTTCCCTTTGGCTGCAGGTTTGTATCGGCGTGGACAGACAGATTTCGGGTGCGGATCCTTGCAAGAGCTACAGATATGAAGAAATTTACAATTAGGATATGAACAAACAGATTCATTAAAACGAGAACATATAGGAACCCCATTGAAATTTGCGATATGGCGACCTCTGCTGTCCGAAGAGGGTCTTACTTTTTCAGTACCATGGACAGTAGCCGGATCATTGTATCCGAATGCTTTAGAGCAGAATGAAGCCGAATGGCCGTGAGCGCTGCAAATAGCGCACGGCAAGATTTTTTGGCCGCCGAAATGACGGACGAGCAGTTCCGTGTCTGTAACTGACCAGTCTATTCTTGAATTGAAGAGTGCGATGAATGAAGCAGATTTGGCAGAAAGTGACTTGTGGTATTCATAAAACAACGTACCCCCGTATCGTTGGCTGAAATCCGCAATCATAGATAAGTACAGATCTAACTCTTCCCTTCTCTCTGGAAAACTTTGGCACAAAATGTCTCTGTAGATGCCGAAAGCAATAACAAATTCACCAAACGAGAGATTGCGTTGGAGGCGAGGATCTGAAGTTTTAAGAAGAACTGCCACGTCACCACAGTCAACCATTTTTCTGTCTGCAGCGGGTGAAGGAAGCAATAAAGTAGCCAGATTAACATCCTTACCTTGGATGATGTTGTTTCTTAGGTGAGGAGACACAGTTACAGCAGCTGGCGAAACAAAACGCCTACCGAAATTTTGGGCAGGAGCCGCTGTGGAGAGGTTAAAGTTTGAGGAAGCCGGTGGTGCAGGAACGTCTTGAAAAGGTGTCTGAATCGAGTGTAGAGGAGTAGGCAGGATAGAAGATGTAGACGGTTCGTTCGAAGGGTTGCTTGATCCGGTAGAGAGAGGAAGGAACTGAGGAATCACTGATGAGATCATGGCCGGGTTTACGCTCGGGTTGGGATTTGTGAAATAATGTTCGAAAGACGACATTTTTGATTCCAATCCTTTGACTGTTTGAGCGAGGCTTTGAACTGCAGAAAAAAGATCATAGTTCGTATCTGAAGTTTCAACACTTTGTGGAGAAGATGATGGCCGAGCAGGTATTGATAATCTTTTTGCTGGATGAGGTGAGGATGATTTAGCAGATCTTTTCTTGCCGGTTGGTTTAGGTTGAGCTCCCGAAGTTGAAGCTTTTGAAGGAATAGAAACTGGTGGAATACCAAAAGCGTTCTGGGCCAGAAGGTGTAGATCCTCTCTGGAGAGGCCTTGACTAACGGTATGCTGGCTTCCTCTAGAGCTTTAATTATATCCTCGGATGAACATTGAGCCCATGGAGAAATACGGCTCTGAATACGTGAGCTGCGACGTGCAGCAGGAGGAGATGGTGAGACGAAATCATCGTCAGAGTCGGAGTAGACGCAAACGAATTGCGTGTCTTTAGACATTTTTTAGTCGGCAAGTGACGCGTGCAACTGAATTGGAGCGTCAGCATCTGCGAACTCAAACATGAGTAAGTATCGATCTTTTATACCACAAGTGTTGGAATGTGATTGGATAGATAAAAGGTCAAGTGACGCACCAATTAAGTCTTCCTGGCAGAACTTTATGCTAAAGCTTTCATTGAACTTCTCAGATAAAGATTGTGGTAATGCACACACGCTGGCCCACAAATTAACCATAGTTTTGCTAAAAAAAAACATTCTAACTATAGTATTTATTTGGTTATACAAATGTTCAATACGCCTATAATAAAACCATGGTTAATTTTCCGTCTCTCCTCTCTCTCTCTCTCTCTCTCTCTCTCTCTCTCACACACACACACACACACACACACACACACACACACATCATGTGTACTGGTACACCTATCCTTATATGGAATGGTTTTTATACTGAGCTAATCACATTTTCAAGCCCCAACACTGAAAACTTTCTGCATTTTTACATTTGAATAAATATGGGTTCTCAATCACACACACACACACACACACACACACACACACACACACACACACAAATCTACTCTGTTGCTATTTAGCTACCTGGTACATCCACTGCAGAAGCTATTTCTGACCAACTCTTCTCCTTGTCCAGTCTATTATGGTAGGTTTTACACGACACGTTGTATAAACATCCGTGCTGTTGCCACAAATCAACAAGCTGATCCTCCATCTCTGCTGTCCACATCAATTTCACTTTGTGCTGCGCCATGACTGCTTCCGTCTATGGAATTACTTTTGTACTAATAATAATGAATGTAACTTTTCAAGAAACTAAAGAAAATATAAATTGAAACTGAATAAAATATCTTTGAAACTGAAAAAGAATAAATCGCAGGCAAATTTTTTGACTTAGTTTTTAATACACTGCATGTTTTGCTAACTATTTCTCATATTTCTATTGCTGATCTGAACTTACAAATGCGCTTCCAAAGTTTTCATTTACGCTTCTGAAGTTTTCGTTTACGCTTCTGAAGTTTTCATTCGTCATTCTGACACATTTCTCTCATGGGGGCGGGGCTAGTAGCAGTGTGTTCTCATTGGCTACTGAGTTTTTGATTGACAGCTTCTTCACCTGGAAGTGAAGACGTCAGTGGTGTGTTTATGTGTGGATGTGAGCGTCTGTAATCACAGCTTTCTATTTCATTTTATTGATATTAAGTTATGTTTGTTTTTTAATTTCATCTGTATTTACCTGTTGCTACTACTTTGTCGACAGAAGCTTTTAGGAGCACAAGAGATCTATTCAGTCTATTCATGTGTAATTGTACATTAAAGTACTGTATATAATACTTAAAATATTGTATAGTGTCCAATGTTTTCAGAGAATATTTGTCTATTCCTGATGATTCTTTTGCATGTTAGGCTCTGATTAGGTTCAGCTGTTACAATTTAAAGAGAATACTAGCAAACGTGTGTGATATATTCAGCCGTCAAGAAAGTTTCACTTCAACCAGGTAATCAAGGTTGGCAACCATGGCCATCACACTACTCATTGTTAGCATGATATACATTTACACCATCAAAATTAATGATCACTTAAATAAGATGAATTTAAACAATATGAAAATTACAATCGTGGCCTGCTGTCAGATGATACAGACCTCAAAGGGCATTTCATTACTCTCACAAACTGCTCTGGGACATGAAAGGCCCAGGCCCATGGAGTGGAAGAGGACCTGGAGACTGCAGTAAGACAGGAGGCCAGGGCGAAGCAGGCAGCGCAGACGACCAGGGCGGAGCAGGCAGTGCAGACGACCAGGGCGGAGCAGGCAGTGCAGACGACCAGGGCGGAGCAGGCAGCGCAGACGACCAGGGTGGAGCAGGCAGTGCAGACGACCAGGGCGGAGCAGGCAGCGCAGACGACCAGAGTGGAGCAGGCAGTGCAGACGACCAGGGCGGAGCAGGCAGTGCAGACGACCAGGGCGGAGCAGGCAGCGCAGACGACCAGGGCGAAGCAGGCAGCGCAGATGACCAGGGCGGAGCAGGCAGCGCAGACGACCAGGGCGGAGCAGGCAGTGCAGGCGACCAGGGCAGAGCAGGCAGTGCAGACGACCAGGGCGGAGCAGGCAGCGCAGGAGGCCAGGGCGGAGCAGGCAGTGCAGGCGACCAGGGCGAAGCAGGCAGCGCAGACGACCAGGGCGGAGCAGGCAGCGCAGGAGGCCAGGGCGGAGCAGGCAGCGCAGACGACCAGGGCGGAGCAGGCAGCGCAGACGACCAGGGCGGAGCAGGCAGTTCAGACGACCAGGGCGGAGCCCACACAGAATGTGCTACGATTGGTCAGCGCAATGTGGCTGTTATCTGACTGGCTTAAGTAGACGGTGGGTGGAGTCCACTTATTTGTGGATTTGTCTTGTCTGCATGTCTTGAGTTTAAAAATGCACAACTGTGTGCAGGGATCTACAACTGCACAGGAAGTGATTCACAAAATGAATGCCAGGCAGAGTTGTGTTTGTGACATAAAAAATATCATTTTATTTATTTTTGAATTTCATTAATTTGTCAAACTCTTAAATTAATTTTTGAAACTCAATCTATTTATTTGGAATAAAGCAACAATTTTAGCCCCATATAGCTGTGCGCTGTGACTGCTAGTGTTTCTTGACAGATGGTAACAAGCGTAAAGGTGAAATACCACCACCTACTCTACAGATACGTACGTGCCATATTATCATATGTGTACTATTCATTTGAAATAATACAGTTAGCATATTTATAAATACTGGTATATTGGGACACCCAATATCAATTAACATGATATCGATATTCCATTTTTAAATAGAGAGACGGAGTGCAGCGGAAGATGCACAAGTCTGTGGCGGAAGTGTGGTGAGGACTGACCAGGGTGAAGCCAGTGGGACGAGGGAACCTGGTGGAGCCGCAAGGTCAAGGGTCTCTGGTGGAGTCGACGGTGGGAGGAGCCGAGGGTGGGAGGAGCCAAGGTGGAGCTGACAGGTCGACGGGCCGAGGCACAGAGAAGGGATCAGAGGATGGAGGTTCCTCTCGCTCGGGCGAGACTGGTGGTTGCTCGACCTGAGGCTTCACGTCGCAACAAGGCGTTCCCAGGGAAGACGAAGGGCTGCAGGCATCCAGCAGAGGCTGGGCTGGATGACTGGCTGAGCTCTGAGGTGAGGGTGAGAGAGGGAAATAACTCCCAACAGGTCAATGAAACAGTCTCAGTGCTGTCTTGAAACAGCGAGGATGAAGAACAGACAAATGATTCAGGGTGGGAGGCAGTACCTCAGTGTCCCAGTTCATCAGCCAGTACTCAGTGTCTTATTCCACCAGAACTCCCTCAGCCTCTGATGTCGGTGACACCCCTGGTCAGACTCACTCCGGGTCTCCGGCTCCGGGGCGATGGTCGGCGCTGTCCCTTCCTCTTCGGGCTCTGGCTCTTCATCGCGGTGTGTGGTCACTCTCTGTCTACGGGGAGCTCAAGCGATTTCTCCGTGGTCGAGGGAGGTGGTGGGCTGGGCTCTGGGTCTACCTGTGTCCTGGATCGGGAACAGACGCTCTCCAGACACCTGATGATGATAATAAACCTCCAGTTTAATCCCGGGGTGTCTGGGAGTTTCAACGGGATGGTGATCGTTGGCCCTGATCCAGAACAGAGATTTGAGGTTCTCGTTGAAGTGTGCAGTGATGGCGAGACAACAGAACTGCTCAGTGAAAGTCAGTAAGTTTTGACTCATCTGAGCCACCATAGCAAATTTTGCAGCATAATCCATTTTTTTTAGGTCCGGTCATTTGCCACGTTTATGTTGTAGGAAGCACAGGAAGATGAAGATTAGGGTTTAAAAAGGCTTTACTTTTTAAACCCGAGCAAACAATCCAATAGGCAGGTCGAATAAACACAACTTAACATTAATAGTCCAAGCAAAGTAGCGTTTTACGACAGACTAATTGTAAAAATAATTTTTTTCAGCATAGATCTTTTCTATGAGGTGTCCAGAACAACATACTAAAAGTCCTAAGAAATCCTAGTTGAGGAAATATGTTAAATCCTCATCAATCCGAGATGTGTGCCAATAAGGCCAGGCAACAATACACCCCAATGGGGCTATTTTTTTCCTTTACTCCTATCAAAATGAAACTTTACACAATGAAAGTACCCATGCAAATTTTTTGTATTACAAGTTTCTTTGAAAATGAATTTGAATATGCAAATGAGCTATAGACTAATCGAATATGCCCAAAATACACCCAAATAGGCTTAATTTTTTTCTTTACTCCTAACACAATAAAACTTTACATAGTAAAAGTATACATGAAAAGTAACTTTTTTTGTATTACAAGTTTCTTTTGAAATGAATTAGAATATGCACATGAGGGCCACACCTATTGAATATGTCCTAATTAGCATAGGCAAAAACACCATTCATATGTATGACAAATACATCGGCCCAATATTCATCCAATCATCCTACTGCCAATGGGTGATGGCAATGCTGCTTTTAGACTGGCCTCTATCCTGAAAACTGCCTGGCTTGGTAGTACCTGCCAGGGGTATAACCCCCGCCTGTATAGTCTTCAGGGTCACGGAGGCACACAAGCCTCCCCACCACGACAAGGTAGCAACAACAGGGGAGGTTTCTTTCTGGTGTTTTTTTATTTTATTTTAGATTTGTTTTGTTTTTCTTTAACTAACTAGATATTGCTGTTGCTAGCTTCTCATAACACTGCAAAGCTACTTTACAAACGGTGGAAGTCTGATGTGTCGCCCGCCTGGTCTGAAATACTTGCTAACTACAAAAAGAGAAGCATTGGTGTCTGTTAAAATTATTGTAAAGAGCTGGAATGTCTGGAAAGTGTGTCTATCTGGTTTTTCATCTGTCTTCTGTGTGAGAGTGAATCGTTTAGTTGGTAAGAATGACTTCTGCCTGTAATCTCGTAATCTTACCAACAATACCAATCATTTGTAAATCTACCAGCCCAAAATTTAATCTCACCATGTTACTAATGACTAAAATGGCTATTCTAACGTTCTTCTTATGTTATCTGTGGGGGAATGTCATTAGGTAAGGCTTGTTCGCAAAAAAAAAAAAAGAATTTAGAAAGCAACTGGAGGCAAGATTGTGCAATTAATTCTTAAGGTCAATATAAATATTTTTGTGGCAAGTGACCCAGGTAAGTGTGGCAAGTGATGGTGACCATTAATGCAGCTGATGCTGCATGAAAATATGCTACTAGCTATTGTGTCTTCCTGCAGAAAATATTCACCCTGTTCTCATCTTCCTCCCAGGGATGGTCTGTCTTGAAAAGCCATGTCAAGATCTCAGTAAAGTCATGTTCAGAGACCAGGTGGGAGAGCCGTGGAAACGGAGAAGAAGCCATTAAATACAAGCCTTACAAGTGAGAGAAGTCCTACTGGAGGTAAAAGAAATGCCAGAAGATCCTTAATATTGAGGCTCAATCTTTAGCAGAGGAAATCTGATCATTTCGTTCTTCTGTCTGCTCAGTTGTCTGGTATGAGACTTTCACAGAACTTAATATGTCAGTGAGCCGATGCAGTGTGTTTCAGCTGATACGGCAGTGGACCGGCTTGGCAAAACAAAAACTCTCTTGACTGACGACCGCGGTAAAGGCTTTGCTTCAGCTCCAGCTTTAGCAAGAGAGATGTGTGAAGAAATGAAAGTGGATGCTGTTCTCAAAGAGAAGAGGCTGTGATCGACACGTAGACAGTTCTCATATGTCCAGATGAGCCCATCAGTGATGCACTGAAGAGGATGGAGAACATGTGTAATGTAGTGGTGGATGTGGCCATTGTGTCACTGGAGGAGAGGTTCAAGACCTTGGCAGAGGTCAAGGAGAAGTTTGGTGTTCTTGTCAACTTCCCTAAGATGAAAAATGAAGAGCTGATGCAGCAGTGTGTGAGACACTAAGAGGCACTTTAAAGTGTAAGTTGCAGGTAAAATTTTTCACGAAGTAATGCAATGTGTTTATTAAACATAAAGATAAAAACCGCCCACCATTGTTTTTTATACCAAAATGCTGATAGAATATGAAAAGTTGGCACTTTTAACAGTGGTTTTAAGCGCTCCCGCTCCCTTCCACTAGATGGGGCGTGACGTCATAAGAGGAACTCACTAGCAGAGTTACCGTACGCTAGCAGCTATATTCGCCTTACATAACTTCAGAAAAGTTGGTTGTATGTTTTATTTGATAAAAAAAATTATGGATAAAATAACTCAATTGTAAACATACTCGTGTGTGCTGACTTCAAGGGGACCGTGATCCTGCCTGAAATGAGAATAAGCTATTCGCAAAACAAACGGGTTCAGGCACGTCAGATCAGCCGGTCGCGGGTTGAGCTGTTCCACTAAACTAAACGCGTTCACCTCACGGCAGCACACACTCTCCACTGCTGATTCAGCTGGGTGGCATAGCCCACACAAACACAGTGATAGGGACATCGATCTCCCTTTTTCTTTTCTGACAATAAACATCACTAATTAAATCGTGAGAAATTGATAACGCGTGGATTGAGGAAGGATATTATGACGTTTGAGGCGTCGATGAGACTAGCGATTGATGCCTGTGCAGTGTGTGCATCTCTAACGTTACAGCTCTGATTTGGACTGACTTACTGTAAGTAAATAATGTCCTCCTTGCTATTCTACATGACGGCAATATTTTGAAAAGACTTGCTTGTTCCGTTATATTATCCGGGTTAAGTTTGCACCAGGCTAGACTAGCTCTAACGTAGCTAACGTTACTCACCAGGACACCTGGCCAACCCTCCACTAATTCTCCTCACACCAAGCATTAATAACTCTTTGAGTGCCATGGCTCCCCTCTCTCACGCCTGACGGGTTAAAAATTGTAGGGTTGTGGTCTATAAAGAATTTGATGGTTTCCCACATCCTCAGTCGTTCTCCAGATAGCCATAATACAGTAGGAATGTCACGGTGTGGGTTTTGTGTCTTGTTCTTTGTTAGTGTCTGTCATGTTATTCCTTGCTTGTCATGTGATCCTGCCATGTGTCTTGTCATGTTCAGTTGTTCCCCGTTATGTTGATTAGTCTTCACAGGTGTTTCAGTTTACCACGCCCCCTTGTTATCTTGTTTAGCTTGTGTTCCCTATGTATATATACCCTGCCTGTTTCAGTATGTGTCACGGAGTCCTTGTGTATTTATCACGCCACTTCTGTTTCTCGTGTTTGCTGTTTATGTTCTTGCTTTGGATGGATTTTTGATACCGACTATTGCCTGGACTGGATTATGCCTATGGAATTCCCCAAATAAACATTTGTACTGCATTATTGGATCTAACCTCTCTTTCTTGGTGTGGATCGTGACAGAAGGACTCCGTCCGAATGTTCAGATCCAGCAGTACGGGCATGCGTATCAATCAATCAATCAAAACACTTTATTCATCCCCAAGGGGCAATTAAATGACACAGAGAGTAACATCTGCATTATAGCGTCAGTAAAAAATAAGTATATAGCTAATTAAACAAACAAACAAAAAAAAATTAATAAATAAATAAAAAAAAGTTAAAATGACATGAGTGTATAAGTCTGTATATGACATGTTTCATTGCAGATTAAAAATTAGAGGGGTTGGTGTGGACTTGGGAGTTTAAAAGCAGGACAGCCCTG
Organism: Squalius cephalus; assembly: GCA_022829025.1. Classification (NCBI taxonomy): domain Eukaryota; kingdom Metazoa; phylum Chordata; class Actinopteri; order Cypriniformes; family Leuciscidae; genus Squalius; species Squalius cephalus. The sequence continues at coordinate 6,191,693 of CM040809.1, read as the reverse complement.
GGTACAAAGGTCACCTTTCTCCTCTGAGTCTTACACGCTTGACAGCGGAGTCTGCGCCTTGAGGGAAGCCACTCAAACGTGGTGAACGCAGGATGTGATGGATCATGTAGGATTCTACTGGCAGTTTTTAGTGTTTGTTGTTCACAAAGGGTGGATAGAGTTCTCAGTGGGTGTCCAATAACTCTGGAACACACTTTAACAATTTGATGCAGACAATTCCGGTCTTTAAGACTAATTGAATAAAACCAACAGGTGAAGGAAAAGGTAATCACACTTTCAATAAATGAATAATAAAATGTAGATAAAATGTCCTTATCTACATCAAATGATCTCAATTTCCTGAGCAGGTACTGCCGCTGATTGCATTTTTTCATAATTTCTTCTGTGTTTGAGGCAAATTTCAGCTGGTTGTCAAAAATAGTTCCTAAGTACTTATACTCCTCTACAAACTCTACCAGCCTTCCCTGAATGCTAGTAGTGACTGCCTCAGTCAGCTGCCTTTGCCTTGGTGAGAAAGTTATTATCATCTCCTTGGTTTTCTCCACATTCAGCTCTAAACAGGATTTTTCGCACCACTTCACAAACTCCTTCACAGCTGAATTATGATTGTGAGGGCGGCCTGAAAGCAGAGACAAAACGACTGTGTCGTCTGCAAATTTCACGATATGACAGTTTGACTGAGTAGACCTGCAGTCATCTGTGTAGAGGATGTAAAGGAGAGATGACAGGACACACCCTTGTGGCGAACCCGTCGAAGTAGTTCGAACATCTGAGAAGGTATCGTTGACCAGAACCCTCTGTGTCCTATTGGTCAAAAAGTTTATAATCCACAGAATGAGTTGATGATTCAAGTGAAAGCGGTTAGTGAGCTTCTCTGCCAGGATATATGGCTGCATGGTGTTAAATGCCGACGAAAAGTCAGCAAACAGAAGTCTGGCTGTTGAGTTAGGGGTTTCCAGATGTTTGTGGATCTTGTCTAGAATGAAAATCTTTGCATCATCGACCCCCCTGCCCATCCGATATGCAAATTGAAGTGGATCTATCATTGGAACAGATACCTTGGTGATGTAGTCCTTAATAAATCTCTCCATGGTCTTCATTACCAGTGAGGTTAAGGCCACTGGCCTGAGGTCATTAAGAATTTTGGTGGTACCCTTCTTTGGTATGGGAATCACCGTTGAGTGTTTCCATAGCTGGGGGACTGTGCTGCGGTTCATGGAGCATTGGAAGAGATCTTTAAATACACCCCCCAATTGCTCAGCACAGTACCTAAGGGTCCGCCCACAGATATTATCTGGGCCTGACGCCTTATTTACTTTGATCCTCTTAAGGGCATTGACCACTTCTTCAGCGTCGAAAGTAATACCACAGTCATCAGGATCAAGTGAGGAGATTAACCTTTTAAAATCAAAGCTGTTATCTTCCTCGAATCTAGTGAAAAAGATGTTTAGGTCATTAGGCAGTGAGGTGGAGCAGCTTCCTGCAATCTGGACGGGCTTGCGACCATCAGGACTTGAATTCACTGCTGCCATAGTTTTAAGGCCCTGCCATGCATTGCGGAGGTTCCCCTGGGCAAATGTTTTCTCCACCTTGTCTTTGTATCTCAATTTTGCATTTTTTATGGCACGCTTCACCTCTCTATTGACATCTTTCTTTTCCTGCTCCGAGCCGGTAAAGAAGACCCTCTTTTTTTTATTCAAAATTTCCTTCAGATCCTTAGTCACCCAGGGTTTGTTGTTAGGGAATATTGTGACCCTCTTGGTCGGTATGATACTATCCACGCAGAAGGAAATGTAGGATGATACTGAATCCACTTGCTCATTCAGGTCGCTGGAAGATGTAAATATGGACCAGTCAGTGGTCTCAAAGCATCCTTGTAGCTCCATGATGCTGTCAGCAGTCCACTGCTTAATGTTCCTTATTATTTTCTCTGACCTTTTCACAGCTGGTATATAAGCTGAAGCTAATAAAATAGCGAGGTGGTCAGCAGAACCAATAGGGGGCAGAGGGACAGCTTTATATGCTTCGGGTATTGATCCATAACATTTATCCAGTATCTTTCCTGAACGGGTGGGGCAGGTAATATATTGATAAAAGCCTTTAAGAGATCTGTCCATTGAGCAATGATTAAAATCACCTAAAATAAATTTGGGGGCGTCTGGAGAAATAAGTTCAAGTTTCTCTAATGTTTTCCTAATAAAGTCAGTGGCTACTGACTCATTAGCTCTAGGATGAATGTAAGTTAAAATTAGAAATAATTGTGGAAATTCCCTTGGTAAGTAGAAGGGACGCAGGGAAACAGCCAGCAGTTCAATGTCAGCATTACACAATTCCTCCCTAACAACAATTGTTGTACACCAGCTCTTGTTGACATACAAGCAAACACCACCTCCCAACTTTTTGCCTGTAAGCGTGGGATCACGATCGAGACGTATGGGAGATCCAAAGCCATCAATGTGCAGTTTATCATTTGCATCATTGCCATTAAGCCATGTCTCGGTAAATGCCAGAATAGATGCAGTCCGATATTCATACATATAATTGACATTGGCTTGAAGTTCGTCAATTTTTTTTCGCAGAGAGCGCACGTTAGCTAGTATCATAGAGGGGAGTGCGCAATATTTATTTTTTCCCTTTTTAAGTCTAGCTCTAGTTCCACCCTTCTTTCCTCGCCTTTTTACCTTCCTCCTGTCGGTAGTGTCTTTGTTGTTCTGTTGTTCACGCTGGATCTCGTCTGGAAGCCTCACAGAGAACGCAACTTCATGGGAATGATGTTGCATTTGCAGGAGAATGTGCCTCGAGTATGTAATCCGCTGTCCGTACGGAGTGTATAATCCATGTGTGAAGCGGGAGAAGAAATCCAGGTAATATAACAGGAATGCCGTTAGCCGCAGGAGAATTGCAATATCCATTTCTCTCTTGTTAGCTTGTGAGCAAGTGAGCTAGTTAGTGTTGATTAGCTCAGTCAGCTACTGCAGGTAGCCTCCTCAGCCAGCGAAATGACAATTCAAAAAAAAAAGAAAAAAAAAGAAAACAACACAAACAAGCAAGCAGCATGAACACTCTCTGTGTCGCTCCTCCTAGAACTGCTGAGGAGAGGATGGGAAGATTCAAGAATCTGACCAATCTACGTCAGCAGGGCCGGTCGGTGGGTGATCTATCCCAATTTTTTTGGACTCTCTCGAGAGGTATGGGGTACAATGACACGGTACTAAAAGATCTTTTTAACAACTGTCTTGACGAACCTCTGCATCGTTGTGAGATGATGGGACTGGGTACTCTGGACTTTTGGGGGTTCACTGGATATCTGCAGAGGCGTGACCAGTGGATTAGGTCGGATCGGTTTGTGTCTCCAGACAGGAAGGCCTCCTCCGTGACTGTTCCGGTGGTCCCGAGTATGGTGGTCACAGTTCCGGTGGTCCCAGTGCCGGTGGTCCCAGTGCCGGTGGTCCCAGTGCCGGTGGTCCCAGTGCCGGTGGTCCCGGTGCCGGTGGTCCCGGTTCCGGTGGTCCCGGTGCCGGTGGTCCCAGTGCCGGTGGTCCCAGTGCCGGTGGTCCCGAGTCCGGTGGTCCCAGTTCCGGTGGTCCCGAGTCCGGTGGTCCCAGTGCCGGTGGTCCCGGGTACGGTGGTTCCGAGTCCGGTGGTCCCGAGTACGGTGGTCCCAGTTCCGGTGGTTCCGGGTACGGTGGTTCCGAATCCGGTGATCCCTAAACGGAGGAGGAGAAGAAAGACTCCCTCCGTGACTGTCCCGGTGGTCCCAGTGCCGGTGGTCCCGAGTCCGGTGGTCCCAGTGCCGGTGGTCCCGGTGCCGGTGGTCCCAGTGCCGGTGGTCCCAGTGCCGGTGGTCCCAGTGCCGGTGGTCCCAGTGCCGGTGGTCCCAGTGCCGGTGGTCCCAGTGCCGGTGGTCCCGAGTCCGGTGGTCCCGAGTCCGGTGGTGCCAGTTCCAGTGCCTGAGGCCGAGCCGGTGGTGCCAGTTCCAGTGCCCGAGCCAGTGTCTGTGCCTGAGCCGGAGCCAGTGTCTGTTCCTGTGCCGGAGCCAGTGTCTGTTCCTGTGTCTGTTCCAGTTCCTGAGCCGGTGGTGCCTGTGGCTGTTCCTGAGCCGGTGGTGCCTGTGGCTGTTCCTGAGCCGGAGCCGGTGTCTGTTCCTGAGCCGGAGCCGGTGTCTGTTCCTGAGCCGGAGCCGGTGTCTGTTCCTGTGCCGGAGCCGGTGTCTGTTCCTGTGCCGGAGCCGGTGTCTGTTCCTGTGCCGGAGCCGGTGTCTGTTCCTGTGCCGGAGCCGGTGTCTGTTCCTGTGCCGGAGCCGGTGTCTGTTCCTGTGCCGGAGCCGGTGTCTGTTCCTGTGCCGGAGCCGGTGTCTGTTCCTGTGCCGGAGCCGGTGTCTGTTCCTGTGCCGGAGCCGGTGTCTGTTCCTGTGCCGGAGCCGGTGTCTGTTCCTGTTCCTGTGCCGGAGCCGGTGGGGTCTGTTCCTGTGCCGGAGCCGGTGGGGTCTGTTCCTGAGCCGGAGCCGGTGGGGTCTGTTCCTGAGCCGGAGCCGGTGGGGTCTGTTCCTGAGCCGGTGGGGTCTGTTCCTGAGCCGGAGCCGGTGGGGTCTGTTCCTGAGCCGGTGGGGTCTGTTCCTGAGCCGGTGGGGTCGGTTCCAGTTCCTGAGCCGGTATCTGTTCCCGTGCCATGGCCGCCCGAGGGGTCGTCTCCGCCATGGCCGCCCGAGGGGTCGTCTCCGCCCTGGCCGCCCGAGGGAGAGTCTCCGCCCTGGCCGCCCGAGGGAGAGTCTCCGCCCTGGCCGCCCGAGGGAAAGTCTCCGCCCTGGCCGCCCGAGGGAAAGTCTCCGCCCTGGCCGCCCGAGGGGTCGTCTCCGCCCTGGCCGCCCGATGGACTGTCTGCTCCGCCCTGGCCGCCCGATGGACTGTCTCCGCCCTGGCCGCCCGATGGACTGTCTCCGCCCTGGCCGCCCGAGGGAAAGTCTCCGCCCTGGCCGCCCGAGGGAAAGTCTCCGCCCTGGCCGCCCGAGGGGTCGTCTCCGCCCTGGCCGCCCGATGGACTGTCTGCTCCGCCCTGGCCGCCCGATGAACTGTCTGCTCCACCCTGGTCGCCAGATGAACTATCACTCCCTGTCCCCGTTTCCCTCCATGGACCTGGCCCCCCTTCCCTCCCCCTGATCCTCCACCACTACTCCTCCCGCCTGGATTTTTGTTTGGTCTGTCTTGTCTTGTAGCGTCTGGTAGCCGCTCCGTAGAGGGGAGGTCATGTCACGGTGTGGGTTTTGTGTCTTGTTCTTTGTTAGTGTCTGTCATGTTATTCCTTGCTTGTCATGTGATCCTGCCATGTGTCTTGTCATGTTCAGTTGTTCCCCGTTATGTTGATTAGTCTTCACAGGTGTTTCAGTTTACCACGCCCCCTTGTTATCTTGTTTAGCTTGTGTTCCCTATGTATATATACCCTGCCTGTTTCAGTATGTGTCACGGAGTCCTTGTGTATTTATCACGCCACTTCTGTTTCTCGTGTTTGCTGTTTATGTTCTTGCTTTGGATGGATTTTTGATACCGACTATTGCCTGGACTGGATTATGCCTATGGAATTCCCCAAATAAACATTTGTACTGCATTATTGGATCTAACCTCTCTTTCTTGGTGTGGATCGTGACAAGGAATCTAGCAGAGTATGGGTTGCGAGTTCCTCTTGTGACGTCCTCACCCAGTAACTGAAAAAACACGCTACCTTTGAAGAAACCCCAATAAATGTTATTTTAACGCATTTTAAGACAGAAATAATTAAATATATACATATAGAGTACTTTAATTTACACATTAATTGACTGTGGTTGTTAACCTGCAACTTACACTTTAAGTAATGGTGGACAATCAGACATCAACTCATCCTAGAAATGAGAAGTTTCCCTGACCTACCATCAGCAAGCATGACCACCATGGAGATTCCTGAGTTTCATCATGAAAAGCGACTGCAGGAAATCTGCTCAAACATGTGTGTGCGCTGAGAGTATCAGTGACTGTAGCGGCTGCGGAGAGGAGTTTTTCAAAGATCAAGCTGATTAAAAAACACATGAGGTCTACCATGAGCCGAGAGCGTCTAAGTGGACCTGCAGATATCAGCATCCGTCATCATGGGGCTCAAAACTTGGACAAAATGTGCTGGACTATATCAAATAATAGAGTTTTTGCACCTTTTGTTGATTTGTAGTTTAATTATTGTGTGATTCTTTTTTTTTTCTTTCAGATTTTTTATAAATTATTTATTTCAACATTTATTTATGTAAGGGTTAATGCCCGACGAGGTGTCCATTATCAGGTTTTAATGGACGACGGCGAGGCGTGAACCGTCCGACGCGCCCGCTTATATCATGGTTACTTACGAAAGAAAGAAATATTTAATCAATTAATAATACTTTAATGTGTTTTAGAGTAAAAATCGTGAGGGTTTTTATTTATTAAGTAAGTTGCCAAGCAACGTGGCCACAGCGACCCGACCGCAGCAGTTGATCAGTGAGTTTGAGCCAGCGCAATCATTTAGAACTGTCATCAGGCAAATTGACAAGACGCCTTTCCTAGGTGTCCATTATCACTTTTTAACGGACACCCTGCAGCCAATCAGATTCGAGTATTCACCCAGACCATGGTATAATTAATATTTATGTTAACATTCATCAGTATTCATAGTAAGTTGTAATTCATATGAATGATCTATCTAAAATCTCTCCTAGGGAACCAGCGGAGCCTGAGCCGGTCCTGCATTTGAGGGAGAGACACACATGAGTGACAAACTAATAGTCAATGAACAATGAACTGGGTTAATGTATTTTAGCATAAAGAAAATCTTATATCATATTTACCTTTAAAGTCTTTAGAAAATTTGAACTAAACATTGATATTGTGTAGTTTGTGATCCTCCATCAGCAGCTGCAGTTTCTCTCAGCTGTATCAGTGCAGTCACTGTGACGTCTGACTGACAGAGGTTTTTGTACGACTCTTTATCACTGTGTGAACCATCTAGTGCTGCCTGGATAGTGTAAACTCTGACAGTAATAATCTCCTGTATCTTCAGTCTGGACTCCACTGATGGTCAGAGTAAAATCACTGCCAGATCCACTGCCACTGAATCTAGATGGAGTTCCAGTATTACGGGTTGTTGCATAATATATGAGGAGTTTAGGAGCTTCTCCAGGTTTCTGTGAGTACCAGGCTAAACAATTACCAACATAAACATCACTGCTGGTTTTACAGTTTATTCTGACTTCTTCTCCTGGTTGAACTGCTGGCATTGATGGACTCTGAGTTACAGTATACTGTCCTCTACACTCTGGAAGAAAACAGAAACAAAAATTAAAATGATATATATGATGATATACAGTATATGATAAATATATTTCACATATTAAGAGAATTAATCATCATTATAAAAACAAACCTTGAATAAACAGTGCAATGGTCCAGATGAAGATGTTGATTGTGTTCATTGCTGTAGTTTAGTCTTGTGTGATGATGAAGAGTGTGTTCTGCTCTCAGTCATGAAGTGTTAAACTCACAGCACTATAAACACTCTCAGAGCACTGAAGCATGTGCTGACAATGCAAAGAAGTGGGCAGGATTTACAACAGCTTGTGCTGAGAACAAACTCATAAACTCTACATAGAAGATTTTACTTTCAGAATAATGTTACTGAACCATTTAGTGAATAATTGCACATATTTATTAATTTTCATGTATTTGTGTTTATGTTTGTCAGGCTGATAAGACACTAGGTTTTGTCTGGAGAATCATGAATGTAGATCATTTTAAACATATGTCATACGCAGCAGTTTCTCTGAGTACAGTTCTGTGCTACACCTTTACAAGCATGTTAACAATGAGAAATCAAGAACTAAATAAATCAGTTTTACTATATTTAGAGTCATAATAAAAAAAGTCCATTATGGTCTTTGGAATCAATGTTGACATGTTGCTCTCGGGGAAATATTTTCATGATGTCTATTTTTCCCACATTTTCCACATGCATGAAGTTCATCAGGACTCATAATCAGGTCATTATATATTAAACAATGTGCATCTGAAATGTTCAGAATTATTGATTAATTTCTTTGAAGCTGCAGGTTTTTCTGTGAATCATGATGATTGATCTGCATATGAAGAACAGAAGCATCATTATGAGAAACTCCACAACATCATCCATGATCAAAGAGGTCAAAGGTCACCTCAGAGGTCACAGCTCATCAAATATATTTCTTTAAACAGTGTTATATCAGAAAGCATTTAGTCAAATCTGAATGAGTGAGTGTTGAGAAGAGCTGAGGATCTTCTAATATCAGTGTGTTGAAGTGTTGTTTCTCTCTCTCTGCTGGAGTGTGTGTTCACTCGAGTGGAATAGAGGTTTTTGTTCGAGTGTTTCATTAGATTGTATCACTGTGGTACACATTCGGTGGAGGAACTAAACTGGTGATCGGTAAGTCTGTCTATTTAATCACCTAATAAAAAAATACAATTTAGATTTCAGAAAGTGTTTTACAGTGGAAACAAGAACAACATTTATTAATAATAATGATTATTAGATATTGTGGCAAAACTTTACTTGAAGCCTTTATGTATAATGCATTATAAAGGTATCAATAGCGTATGTTATAATGTCATATATGTTTTCATAAATAACTGTAACCAAAGTTAAAATGTTTTATAATATTTGCAAATTCCTCGTTACATCTAGAATTGGTTGTTTGTCATGAGTTTTAGTGTATTATAATTTTTTGGAGGTGTAACAATGAATAGATAATATTATAATGTGTTAAAACCTTGGTTACAATTATTGATGTGATTATTCATGCATCATAATGTGTAAAACAATATATAATTAATGCATTAAAAATACAATATGTGTATTTATAATGCAATATGTATAAAGGCTTTAATTAAAGTGTTACTGACATTTTTGTATAATTATTTAATCTAAAACAATGATATATATATATATATATATATAAATGAAATACAATTCTAAACATATTTCCACACTGTGTCTCACTATGAGTTTATTCAGTTTATTACAGGTTTGTTTTTCCTTCATTTATTTCTACACTGAGTTCATATTTAGTTCATCTTTTATTGTAGAAATCATACATGGAAAAAGAGATTTGACATCAGAATGTAAATGTTGCTGCTTTCTGTAGTTCAGTCAATGATACTGAATCTCTTTTGCTCATGTTGTGCTTATAATTCAGTGTTTTGTTCATTCTGTGTGATTCAATTGTGTTTTAACTCTGTTTGAAATTGAGTTACATTTTCAGTTCAGGTGAATATCTCAAAATGTAAGATATTTATGTTCAGAGTGAATAATTGCTGGAATTAAAGCAGTCAGATCGGCCTGATAATAGATAATATGTGTAATAACTGCTGTTACACTTATTGATGAGATCATACATGCATTTTAATGTATATAGCAGTGCATAATTAATGCATTAAAAATGTAATTGTGTGTGTGTGTGTGTGTGTGTGTGTGTGTGTGTGTGTGAATGTGTTGTGTTTGTCTCCTGCAGCTGGTCCCACAGTGAAGCCCTCAGTGTCTCTGCTGCCGCCCTCTTCTCTGCAGATCTCTGGAGACTCAGCCGCACTGCTCTGCCTGCTCAGCTCTTACTCTCCACAGGGGGCGCTGGTGAGCTGGACACTGGACGGGTCAGAGGTCACCGAGGGGGTTCTGACCAGCGCAGAGAGCCAGCAGGACGGCCGCTACAGCCGCAGTAGCGTCCTGACCCTCAGCAAAGCACGCTGGGAAGAGGGAGAGCTGTACGTCTGCAGAGTAACACATGATGGAGCTCCTCATGAGGTCTCGTTCCACAAGAGCTCTGAGTGCTGATGTTTCTCTCCTGAAGATGAGCCGTATCTGAGTGTCCTGTGTCAGGCAGGATTCACATGAGTCTAGTGCTGCAGCTGGAGTGATTTACAACTCAATACTGAAACTGTGTGTGTGTGTGTGTGTGTGTGTGTGTGTGTGTGTGTGTGTGTGTGTGTGATCTTTCAATCTGCTGTGTTTGCTGCAACATTCAATAAAGCTTCTCAACAAGTTCACTTTGTGTCTGACAACATCATTCAACTAACAGATGAAGATGCAGGTGCTTTTCAGAAGGTTGATGTAGCAGTAAATGTCAAATAAAGCTCTTGGGGTTTGAACATGGTCTCTGGAGACAGAGCTGCTCTATTCTGAGAGGATCACAATCACTCCACCCTGACAATGCAAATGGGGTTTTCAGTCTCACTCTCTGATTGGTTACATGATCTGGACTGGAACACTTTCACTTCTGCTTTAGTGAAGCAGCGCAGACAAACTGATCATTTATAGGAGATTAAAAAGTTTACAATATATAAATATAATAAAAAAGATCAAGATCAAGAATCAGCCGCTGGAAACGCCACACACTGGTCAGAACAGCGGAAACTCAGCATAAAAACACCTTTTACACACCAAATGCAAATGTTTTAATTTAAAGTCTAATCTATTCAATGCAATTACCAAATCATCTAACACCAGTAAATATGAAATGTCTTTATAATATGTGTTAGTTTATTAAATTGAAGGGCTTGTTTTGTTTGTTTTATGGAGAGCTTGGTAATCAGACCAATTAGACACTTTTAACTACGACTCCTTTTTTATTATACAAATGTGTCAATAAACATTATTATTTAAAAAACTGATCTGAGATCAGGTGAAATGAAATAGCCAGTGGTTCATGGGTTCACAGAGATCATCGCCCCCTAGTGACGAACCAGTGACATTTGGAAACAGTGACGACATGAAGCCAGTGCTGCCAGATTTGGGCAGTTTTGAGTTTGATTGTTCTGGTAAAAATTGGTTTGACGGTTTTCAAACACCTACATTTTATAGACTAATTGGTTAATAAACAAAACTCAAGTGTGCATGTAGTCCATAAAATCAGTCATCATGATGTGTAAATACACCGGCCCACTGCAGATCTGATTCAGCCAATCAGAGATCAGCAATCAGACGTGATCATTCATGACTGACGGGTTTTTAGTGAGATAATGTGTAGCTGTATATTCGAGTGATCAGTGTGTCAAAGTGGCATAAATATACAGTTGTCTCTACAGTAAAGAGTGTGAGAGTGACCCAACTCTCTAAACGTGGATTACACCTGGTGGGACTCGAAGGCTCTTTATGAATATAACTGTAACTCTGAGAGCACAGTTGAATGACTTCATTGAAATGGAGTATGGGACTATGACTCCTGTCCATCATCATGTGCACACTGGCCTGATCAGGACATCTGCAACTTCTAAACCGTCCAGACTGCGCTCTACTCGTCCCGACCGCTGCTGGAAGAGGGTTCAATCATTCATCAGTTTCGGCTGTGCTAATTTCTGTTATGATCTACAATGTGCACTTCAAGACAGACGTACTCGTTCTGTTTAAAGTTAAAGCGCAACACAAAGGACCGCATTATTATTATTGTAGTTATTTTTCTGAACACAAATTTAATTTGTGTGTGGCTTTTAAAGTCTGTTAATTTCTAGAAATGAAGTTCACCTGCAGGGGAACCGCCTAACTCATCTGCAAACTCGACCGGGAGAAACAAGCGTCTTTTAGAGGAAATGTTCTCTTTTATAGAGATATTATCTTGCTAGAGAATATTCTCCTTTGGAAATAAAGGAAGTGTTGAAGTGCCCAGAGAAACTCTCTTGCTGACAGATAGGGAACTCAGTAATATTAAAGATCTGTCCTCTAGTGGTGAAGGATGGAAGTGCAGTTAAAGTGATTGACTTTCCTACAGTTAGATTACATTGTAGTGGCAAGTTTTACAGGAACAAGCAACACTCACATTTTCTCCACATTATAGTCCGGTTAAGTAAGGGATATAAGATTGTGTTTCATGTTTACTTACATCATAATAAATGAATAAAGTTAAAGGTTCCGAAATCTCGCCTGAAAACAAAGGGAGATCGAGCCTTCTCGGTGGCGACACCGACCCACATAGCAAACAGACTTGGCCCAAATGTGGCCTCACAATGGCACTGCTGGCGTGTTGCTGGCACTGGCATGCATCATGTCAGCCAACTGTGGGCCATGTGTGGCAATGATGGCACTGCATGCATGACGGCATACAACATTTGGGCCGATTGTGGATGGGAGGTGTTTGGCCCAGATCATGTCAGCCAACTGTGGGCCAAGTGTGGCAATGATGGCACTGCATGTCGGCAGACAACATTTGGGCCGATTGTGCATGGGAGTTGTGTGGCCCAGATCAGTAAAGCGATTATGGGCCATACTTTGTGTACTGGACAATTATAAGTATTTAGGCCGCTACTATATATTCAAATATTGATTAGTTTTCAGCAGTGTTCACAAAATTCAATAATCATTTAAAAATTCCAAAATCCATTTGACCTGAACAAAATATAAATTTTCCTAATATGACAATTGAGTTAATTTTTTTAAATTATTTATTTTAATATGTTTTTATGAATTTCTAATAAAAAAAACTTAATTCACATACAAAATAGTCTAAGTTTTCCATACTCTTTAGTTTAAGCACCCCTCAATCATGTTAAAACTTACTATTCTAAATAACAGTTTATTTAAAAATATGTACAGCTACTGTGCAGTGAACTATTGTTTATTTTGGTGCGATCTCCACGGTAACAGCAGCTTTCTGGTTGGTGGATGAGGTTCACGTGATGCGTCGTTTGAAATTTCTCCCGCTGAAGGGTGAAGAAGACGTCTGATAACCGAACCGCTGTTCAGGTAAGTGAATCTATTTTGTGCACGACCCTATTTTTTTTTTTACAGTCTATATATTGTGTACGACCTAACATTAGATACATACAGCAATACATACAGCAGATATGCAACCACATGGGTTCTCTTTTGCACTCATGCCGAAACAGATCAAGCCTGCGATGTGTTTAAAGCTCTCTTAAAATTCGGCCGTGGCGTTATGTAATGGCAATCTTTAAAAAATAGAACAACATCTCTTTTTTGGAGCTTTTTTAAATACCTGAATTCAAACACGGATGTCACTTTAGTTTGCTCTTTATTGAAGTGAACTTTTGCCTATATGGTAAACAGGAATTGGCAAAACGCAAGCGTGCACAAAGAAACCAATGAAAAGTGCTAAATTTTGAATCGTACTGTTAGACAGACAAATAAAGATGTATTCAATAAATAAATAAAATGCACATACATAGATAAACAAAACAGATGAATACAAATAAATACAATGTACATATGAATTTAAAGTGAAAATGTAATAAATGTATTATTGTAATATATAAAATGTAATAATATTATTATTATTATTTACAGTGTGTTTATATAAAAGTGTGTAAATAAATCATTGTATATTTACATTGTACTAATGTAGTGTTTAACCAGAAGGAATGATTGAGGGTGCCACATTTGTAAGGGCACAACACACATGGACTACTTTGTCTAAAACTGTTAACCCTTTGGGGTGTTCAGCTTCACACATCTGGATACCAATAGTACTTTGTAGTGTAGTGTATCGGTTTCTTGTTTCACCGATAACTCTCTCTACATGGATTCTTACTGCGGCAAGTCCACGTGTGGACTCCAGCTCTACTGGGCTCAATTGTTTCCTTCCTTTAGTGAAAGCTGGGATCTTCAGCTCAGCATTATACAAGCTAATAGATTCTGCCACGTTAAACCCTCGATCGGCCAGTATTACATCACCTGCACTGATGCACTCCAGAAACCCAGACTTTTCTGCCTCCCCATCCCTTAGATATGAATATGACTGTTGCTTGTGGGGATATGCCAATTAGGTATTTCATGGTGTGATGATGTTTATAGGTCGAATATGTTTGTGCTCTTGCTTCTAAGTGTTTGGGTTGTTCTATAAAAATTTTGAAACAATCAGTTATGCAGGCACATATAGGGTAAGTTTGTCTAAATATCATGGGCATTGACAGCCGAAGCTCTTCTCTCTGTGGCCAAAATAAAAATGATGGGACAAGCTTTGCATGTAGCATGTCAAGGGTAGTTTTAAAAGTTCTGCTTGCTGTCGCTATCGAAATCTGGAAGAGAACACTAAGTAGAGCAAGGGACAGGTTCATTTTCATCCTCATAAGAGTTAATGTTCTTTCATACTTTATAGGTTTTTAGAGTTCATCACTAATTGATGTCTTCATGTTCCGGATAAACTGCATGTTTATGGTGGAATCAGGGCTGTTTCAAAGAGTTGATTCAATGACTAAATTGGTTCATTGATTTCGTTCCTAGATGCAGAGAGTGTCTGCCAGATCAGTGGTTCTGTGAAACCTGCGATACCAAGAATCACAGGAGATGGCCACTCCACGATAGGGAGTCGGTCCTTGAGGGCTTTTTTTAAAGCTATTCCCCCATCCACATATTTTGTAAGAGGGGAGGGAGGATACAGCTCACACAACCAAGGTAGGTAATTGCAAAACTCTTTTGTACTCTTGTCTAATAAATGTAGTAGGCTAATTTTGTGTTTATTTTTCCTTTGCTAGCTTGTATTTTGCCAACGGTGAGAGTGACTCAAAAATGTCCCTGTGAAGTCCCCAGCATAACTGTGTCCCCGGGCAAAGCGGTCATTTTAATTTCCATCAATGGTAATATTTCTAAACTCTGATCTTTTTTCAATATTCAGCTTTTTCCCTCTTTTTTTTTGGCTTTGCAATGAAATAACAAAAATTACAGAATACACCTTGTCATTATGATAAACCAAACAAAATATACTTATTTGAACTATGCTGGTGTGATTCTACTCAAGATGTAGCCCAATTGTCTTAAAGTGTGCCAGCTGATTGTTTCTAAAAGCTCAGGTATCCATGGGGTTGTTTTCTTATAACCCAAGGGCGTTATGACATGCACCAGCCATTGTTTAAATGCCGAACATGCCAGCAGCAGTGGGCTCCAGAGTTCATGGACCTCATAAACAGTGGATACTGGCCAGCTTCCTCCAGCTCTTCTTCTTTGTATTCCCTCAACCTTTTCAGCAGTGTAAGAGAACTGACAGTCATTGCGCCGGCACTGTCCAGACAAGCCTTTGCAAAGATGCTGGAGCATCGTACAAAGTGTGGTGGACGGGTAAGTGTTCACCATATTATAGAAGTGTTTAACATATGCAGACATCTCCGAAGTAACAATTAATATAATGCATCTTTCAGTCAGGACCAGTGTGCGGGGACACGTTGCAGCGCAGCTTCCTGGAATTTTCCTGTTGTGCTTTTGAGGAAGATAACTTGTCCTGCGGTGCACCTTTCACCTGCCCCGCTTGCACCCCAAACATGCTGGCAATCTCTGTGGATGGCAACAGGAAGCTATACCGGTTTCTCCGAAACGGAAGGTGATCTGATTTTCTTCCAGTATACAGTAGATTGATCTGGATTTTTTTGATATTCAATATTCAGCATGGATAAATGTTCTGTTTCATTTCTTCCTCAGCTCCGACTCCTCGTTTTTTGATGGGGCATTTATCGCAGAAGACACATCTGTGTCTGCATTTGTTGATGTCTTCATAAAGCTGTGAAACAGGCAGGTTTCAAATTATTTGTTAATTACATTACTATGCTTTTACAGCCCAGATTTTCTTTGCATTGGTGAAAAACTGCCCTCAACTTCAAAATACAAGGTGTATACAGTATGTTTATAGTGTGTTTCATTTACATCACAGCTACCTGGACAAGGCAGATGTGGGAGCTCCTCGTGGACAGCAGCGAAGGAGACTTCTAGGAGGACCTTCAAGCTGGACGAAGAGGGCATGGAGGTTGCGGTGTGTCGGCATGGTTTCCTCCTTAAAGCACTTAATATGTTCAGAGGTGAGATTATAATAAATTGTTTGCTGTTAAATGTAACTTTGGATTGTTGTTATTTGTATGTTGCTTTGGACAAAAGCTAAATACCATAATCATATGGAGAAGCATCTCAATTATCAATATTAGTTCAGCTTATACCACTGCTTGGTTGAGTTTCCCATCATGATGCTCTCTTTAGCATGTACAATAATAGGATATTTGCATTTCTAATACAATTTGTAAATCCCTAGGTGAAATCTTTGACTACCCCATGTATCTGCACAAGGGGTTAATGAGTTCAAAGCCAAGGTTTATCGCCATGGATGTAATGTGTAAATACTGGCCATATTTACACAAATCAGCAAACATCTTTCCTGATCTCCAGGGGCTAACATCAATTAGGCCTTTCCTAAGCGTCATGCACGCTACAGCACATTCCACTAAGTGTGAGGTATGTTCAGTCCCTCTGCTGCCCGTCAGGGTCCGATGCCTTGTTACTTATTATCCGATAATGACCGGCGGACATTACATTATCCCTTACATGTCTTCTTACTTCTAGATTACATGGAGTGGCAAAAACCAAGAAGGAGCAGGGTCAACTGCGGGGGAGGAAATTGAACAGGTGAACTGCTACCTCTCCCGCTGTGCCTTAACGACTAAATACATGTCGAAAGGAGGTGATTGTAGTATTTCTCTTCTAATGCAATTTTTTATTGCTTATTGCATGACATTCACTCAACATTTACTCTCAACAGCACGTGTGGATATGCTTACAATCCATGCTATGGCCTGGAACTACAAAACAATCACAACTCTACATCAGGCATTGTCTGCAAGATATGTGAAGGTGTGTTCTCTGTAAATGGTTTCAATTTGTGGTTATTGTGTAGCTTTGTGTAACTGCATTGTTTAACTGTCGCATTAGACTTGCCAGAGGCTTCAGGAGGAGACTGCAAGTCTAGCGGAGCTTAAAGAAAGCTTGGCTTGCACCGATGAAGCAGTGTGGGTGTCTGATGTGAGGGAATGGGCAGCTGGTGGTAAGTCTGAACCAATAACATGTTTCACTTTGTGATTCTTCATTGGTGGCGATCATTTAGATCATGATATTTAAGCTGCCTACTGGTTACTATACTGCATGCCACTATCTCTGTAAGCCTTTTTTGGCACCCACCCCCTTCCAACTCGTCCTTCTTTACACTATTGTGTTTCCAGACACAACAGGTACTCCCCTAGAGCAGTCGATTGAGGGACGTTACCTTAACGTGAGGCAGCGGAAGCAGGCTCTATACCGTCAAAATGGTATAATTACATTGTTAATAGATAATTGCTCACTGTATTTTTGGTCACTATTTTTACCTTCTGCTTCATGTCTTTACAGATAGTGGCAAGTTCTGTCACCGCCTGCGGAGGAAAATTGCTGAGAGCAAGAGACTGCTATTGAAAGACATAGAGACCTATAACACTCATGAGCCTGCCATCAGTGGTGTAGTCTAGTTTTTTGTAGTGAGTATACTGTAATATAACGCCCGACCCCCCACCCCCCCACTACCCCCCACCACTCTACCCCCCCCATCCCCCTACCCCCCCCCCCCCCCCCCCCCTGAAGCACAGGTTTTATCAGCTGACAATTTTCCAAAAAAAACAAAAAATGAAACATTATAGGCACAAATACAAATGTACTTTTAGAAATGGTGTTTTTGAAAAAAAAAAGTGTTATTGTTTTGGCAAGTTTACTGTTTAAATTAAAACATGTATGAAAACTTGTGTGATATTCCCTTAAAATAACGTTTGAATAGATTTTATTATTATTATTTGTATTATTATTATTATTATTTTAAAAATCATTTTACTGTGCAATTTCTTTCTAATTTCTTTGAGTTAGACTGAACTTTTATTTTGGTGGGTTGTAGAGATTTGAGTTTCTGTGTGTTTTAATAAACTATTATTATTATTATTATTAGGCCTACTTGAAGTATACTCTACTGTGCAAAAGTAATATATTTCTGTTATAATTTCTTCAAGTTATACCGAACTTTTATTTTGACAGGTTGTCATGAAGACATTACAGTTTCTATGTGTAGGCGTCACGGCTCTGGGCTATATGAATGAATGACGATAGTTTTATCAAATGAAATGGTGAAATTCTCGTGCAGTGACTCATAGCAGCTCTCTGATGAAAGTGCACATGTGTGTCCTATCCTACAAACTCTGAAAACACCACGAGCGTGAGTCACGCGCGCGTGCGCGTGTTGTGCGCGCGTAGTGGAGCACACATTGAGCGCTCATTCCCAGACGTTCTGCTTAGCAAGCTCCATTTGTGACTGGATTCCGCGATTCGGTGTCGCTTCGCAAACACTGACGGGGTGAATTTATGAATGAAAGTTAAAGTTCTGACACAAAACTAAGTTGTTACGTATCCTCATGATTTTTTAAGTGGGTATACGGAAATCCTTGGCCTTTTCTAGTGGGTATACGGCGTATACCTGCGTATCACGTAGACTACACCACTGCCTGCCATGCCAATTGATGTTAATGAAGTGGAGCAGTCGCTATCAGGAGACAACCCGTCCCCAACATGGCCGTGGGAGGTTCATGGCAGTGGTAAGTGGAGTTTCCTGAGGACTCTGGTTTATTTTGCAAAGACTCAAGTCAAAATTGTTATTTATACATTTTCTTTACCTCTGTTGTAGCACAAATCGAATACAAGTTAAAACATTTTAACAAAGCCATGCTGAAAATGAGACTGGAGGAGGAAAGGACAATACTTGTTCAGGAGATGGCCCAGCACTGCTCATGGTTGCAGAAGTTGCAGGCAACTCTTAAAAACTTCAGAGGAAGGCAAGTTTCATCTTTGTAACCATACCAATCAAACAAGTGAGTGATGATGATAAGGACACCATACTTTAACTTTACCTAACAAGAGACTACTAGAAATCTTACTAGAAAGCAGTTGAAAAATGTTGGTGAGTTATAACAAATATTACAAAGCAAGTGGGTATGTCATGGTAATTTGGATTTGTTTTTCACTTTTCACTTACAGACAAGCGAAACAAGGGCCTTTCCTGTCTCTGCAGAAGACGACTGTCTGAAGTTTCGGATACATTGAAAGAGGTGCTCCTTCAATACAAGGCTGTTTTAGGCCCTCAGGGCTCTGCTATAGAACTGGAAGATAAACAGGAGAATGAAAGTGATTTCAGCAGTCCAGACACCAGTGAAAATGAAGAGGAGGAGTGCGGTAATGAATATGTGAAAAGTGTCATTTTTTTGAATACCCTTAATTTATGTAACCTGTCAAATTGAGTAAAGATAACATTAATACTACATTTGTTTTCCAGAGTTTGAATAGGGACATGTTTAATGTCTACTCTGTTGTCTGTTTGTGTCTGTGTCTCTCAGGGAGGAGCTAACGGGCAGGTGTCTGTAATCGCTTGAATGCCACGGCAGTGAGAAAGGACTTCATGGCTGCCATTCCGGGTTCCTTTTTCTCCTGTATCACATTGTTTTGGTTTTTGTTTGCCTTTTTGCCATATGACTGATTACGCCACACTTTCATTTCATACCATATCATACTGATTATTGCTTATTTCTCATTTTTCATCTCACATATTTACTGTAATAAATCCCTATTTTTTGTATCTTTTTCCACGTGTGGTCTCCCATTTCATGTTGCCTGGGCAAAAATGAAGCCTGGTCAGGGTTACACTGTTGTTCCATTTTTCTGGACTTGTAAGGTTTATATATGAGCTAAGTAAAATCACACCTTACACATTCACTGACTCTATAGTGCCTTCTAGAAATCTAAATTTTTCCAATCTTATGCTCCGCCTCCTGACAACACACAAGCAGCTGGAGGTCTACAATTTGACTAACAAGTTTATCATTCGCTGTATCAAAATATGTGCCACATGCTGACATTTCATGAATTAATGGGTGTAATACTTACCTAGGCCTGTCTGTCCAATATGGGTGTCTGAATTGTAGTTTATAACTATTAATGCCGGCAGTCTTACTGTTAACGGACCCCGGAGCCAGGTCTGGAGCAGTTTCCTTACAATGCCCAAACACACTAGATGCAAATAATCCAAGGGAAACTGCGATACCATGCCAACCTTAACATTTTTAAATGGATGTGGCCCCTCGTGGTGGTGTAGTTCATCAACCTTCATATTGAATGAGATGTCAGTTCTCTGGGGGTGCTCTGATCCAGGGAACGTCATACGCCGGTTCTGGTATTGCCCTGGGTGTAGGCACTTATCGCACCCATGGTAAGCATTATGTGCCTTTGTTTTTTTTACAAAGGACCGTGCAGGGGCATCACAGATTACCGTGTGAAGCTTCATTTTAAGCTTCTTATCTCCAATGCAAAACTCAGCCTCTAGCTCCTGTAGTTCATTGACAAAATCAGATAGGAACTCTGTGGCCGAACTAGGTTTTTTCGGTCCACAGTAGGCCCCAATGACAACAGGTTCCTTCATGGGGACGGTAACCAGTAAGCCAAGGATGGGCCACAGCTGTACAGTGGAACTTTTAAATAAAGGTAGACCATCTATATTAATCTGCAGCCCCAATGTCATGCCCTCTGTCAGTGTTTTGGCATATTTGCTTATAGTGGCCTTCAAAGAGGGAAGGATGCCAAAGTGATGGTAGTTCCCCCCAGCCTTCTCCTGAATAGCATAATGTGTTTTTGTCTTGAGAAGGGTCCTACCATCCTTTGGCAGATTGGGATGGGTTATATGGAGTATACTCAACAGTGCAGTCAGCGCAACAAGGGAAATGCCAAAACTCACTGCCCAGTTGGCAATTTTATCGGAAAGTGATTTTAGGTCATCATCATTTTCAGAATTCGAACCTGATGTCCCATCCCCATCACAATACACATCATCAAAATCTGCCTCCAATTCCATGTCCTCTTCAGTTAATGATTTAGCTGGAAGGCCAGAAAACAGGGCATTACAATAGTCTAGCCTAGTTGTGATGAAGGCATGTATGAGCCTTTCTGTATCAAAGGAGAGAAATGGTCTAAGTCGAGCAATATTTCTCAGATGGTAAAAAGCAGTTTTAGAGACCTGTTTTATATGTGCTTCAAAACTCAACTGTGGATCAAAAATTACACCAAGATTTCGCACCTGTGGAGAGGGGGTTACCCTGCTCAACAATCAGACTAACCTGATCAGAATAGCCACCACTGTACCAATCAGCATCAGTTCCGTTTTAGAGCCGTTTAGCTTCAGGAAGTTGATCTGCATCCATGAGCTGATCTCTGCTAGACAGCTGTGCAAAGTATTTAGTGAGCAATGTGCGTCCGGATTTGTGGTGATGTAAATCTGAGTATCGTCCGCATAACAGTGATACCCAAGGTCATATTTACTGATGATCTGCCCAAGTGGAAGCATGTAAATATTAAATAAAATTGGACCTAGCACTGAACCTTGAGGAACTCCCTGTCGCACAGGTACGGTATCCGATCTAGAAATGCCCATGCTTACGAACTGTGCACGATGCGCTAAATAAGACCGAAACCAACTGAGTACAACTCCAGAAATACCCAGCCTATTTTCCATCCTATTCAGCAAGAGATAATGACATAGAGTGTTGAAAGCAGCACTGAGGTCTAGTAAGACCAAAATACTGCATACACCAGAATCTGCTGCGGTAAGAAGGTCGTTTACGACCCTCACTAAGGCAGTCTCAGTGCTATGCCCCTTTCTGAACCCAGATTGAAAAGGTTCAAGTAGACTATTTTGTGCTAGGTGATGATTTAGCTGAATAGCCACAGCATGCTCCAGAACTTTGGCCAGGAATGGAAGATTTGAAATAGGCCTATAGTTAGACAGATCAGAGACATCACAACCAGGCTTCTTAGGGACTGGTGTAATTGCAGCTATTTTTAATTCTGGAGGAATGATTCCAGAACTCAGTGATAAATTCAGAATAGAAAGCATATGAGGGCAAATTGATGCAAGCCTAGCCTACACAATCCTGGCACAGTAGCCTATAACAGTTAGGACCTGCCATTTATTTTAGGAGGAGAGGTGTAGAGCCTACAGTGTTGCTTTGGGAGGAGAGGTGTAGAGCCTACAGTGTTGCTTTGGGAGGAGAGGGAGCGATGTAATTTGATTGTCTTTGGAACTGAAATATCAACAACCTTCAAGTTGCAACCTCTTCAGTCAGCATCAATATCAGTAGGCGTATCACATAATTCACTATTTAGTACATAAGCCCAGAGGACTGTTAGGGGGCAGGCTACACATTATCATCAAATAGGCCTATACTAAATAATGTAGTCAACATTTTTATTTTATGTTGGTTTAAAGGGATACTTTACCGGTTTTTCATATTAAACTATGTTATTCCCTTAACTAAGACGAGTTGATACATACCTCTCTCGTCTCAGTGCGTGCACTAAATCGCTCTGTCTTGCTGCTAAACTTTGTTAGCATTTAGCTTAGCCCAGTTCATTTAATAGGTGCCAAGCAGAGAAGCTACCAAACACCTCCACGTTTTCCCTATTTAAATACAGTTACTCGAGTAGTGTAACTCGACCTAGGACGGTAACACAAAACAAAACGTTGCGCTTTTCTAAGCGTGTAAAATGGATAACTATATTGTATGGCGGAATACCATAGCAAGTGCTTGTGAGCACTTCGACTTGGCGCAGTAATATCTTCACTCATGAAAAATCCTCTCACCCGCTCCCTCTCACGAGTGAAGATATTACTGCGCCAAGTCGAAGTGCTCACAAGCACTTGCTATGGTATTCCGCCATACAATATAGTTATCCATTTTACACGCTTAGAAAAGCGCAACGTTTTGTTTTGTGTTACCGTCCTAGGTCGAGTTACACTACTCGAGTAACTGTATTTAAATAGGGAAAACGTGGAGGTGTTTGGTAGCTTCTCTGCTTGGCACCTGGGCTAACAAAGTGTCACCGCGCGCCAGAGCGATTAAGTGCACGCACTGAGACGAGAGAGGTATGTATCAACTCGTCTTAGTTAAGGGAATAACATAGTTTAATATGAAAAACGGTGGAGTATCCCTTTAAAAACAGATTGCGCGTCTACACTAGGTTGCGTGGTAGGCTCAATGTGTATGCGGTTGGTGTCGGCAAACTTTCAAAAAAATATTCATAATAAAATCAAGTTGTTTTCTGCAAACTCCGCCAGATTCTTGTTCTACATCTCAAAGACTACCACTGTGGTGATTTTCATGTTGTTTTACTGTTTTATTATTTAATAATTAACTGCCAAAGTCCTATACTGTATACCTGGCTATACAGCAATATTTAATAAATTAATAAAAAATGCAAATCAAATTGTTTTCTGCAAACTCCGCCAGATTCTTGTTCTACATCTCACAGACTACCACTGTGGTGATTTTCATGTTGTTTTACTGTTTTATTATTTAATAATTAACTGTCAAAGTCAAGTACTGTATACCTGGCATATAGGCATATTTAATAAATTAATAAAAAATGCAAATCAAATTGTTTTCTACAAACTCCACTCGGTTCTTGTTCTACATCTCACAGACTACCACTGTGGTGATTTTCATGTTCTTTTACTGTTTTATTATTTCATAATTAACTGCCAAATTCCTATACTGTATACCTGGCTATACAGCAATATTTAATAAATTAATAAAAAATGCAAATCAAATTGTTTTCTACAAACTCCACTGGGTTCTTGTTCTACATCTCACAGACTACCACTGTGGTGATTTTCATGTTGTTTTACTGTTTTATTATTTAATAATTAACTGTCAAAGTCAAATACTGTATACCTGGCTTTACAGCAATATTTAATAAATTAATAAAAAATGCAAATCAAATTGTTTTCTGCAAACTCCGCCAGTTTCTTGTTCTACATCTTACAGACTACCACTGTGGTGATTTTCATGTTGTTTTACTGTTTTATTATTTAATAATTAACTGTCAAAGTCCTATACTGTATACCTGGCTAAAGCAATATTTAATAAATTCATAAAAAATGCAAATCAAATTGTTTTATATAAACTCCACCAGATTATTGTTCTACATCTCACAGACTACCACTGTGGTGATTTTCATGTTGTTTTACTGTTTTATTATTTCATAATTAACTGTCAAAGTCAAATACTGTATACCTGGCTTTACAGCAATATTTAATAAATTAATAAAAAATGCAAATCAAATTGTTTTCTACAAACTCCACTCGGTTCTTGTTCTACATCTCACAGACTACCACTATGGTGATTTTCATGTTGTTTTACTGTTTTATTATTTAATAATTAACTGTCAAAGTCAAATACTGTATACCTGGCTATACAGCAATATTTAATAAATTAATAAAAAATGCAAATCAAATTGTTTTCTGCAATTTCCACCAGATTCTTGTTCTACATCTCACAGACTACCACTGTGGTGATTTTCATGTTGTTTTACTTTTTTATTATTTAATAATTAACTGTCAAAGTCAAATACTGTATACCTGGCATAGGCATATTTAATAAATTAATAAAAAATGCAAATCAAATTGTTTTCTACAAACTCCACTCGGTTCTTGTTCTACATCTCACAGACTACCACTGTGGTGATTTTCATGTTGTTTTACTGTTTAATTATTTCAAAATTAACTGTCAAAGTCAAATACTCTATACCTGGCATATAGGCATATTTAATAAATTAATAAAAAATGCAAATCAAATTGTTTTCTGCAAACTCCGCCAGTTTCTTGTTCTACATCTTACAGACTACCACTGTGGTGATTTTCATGTTGTTTTACTGTTTTATTATTTAATAATTAACTGTCAAAGTCCTATACTGTATACCTGGCTAAAGCAATATTTAATAAATTCATAAAAAATGCAAATCAAATTGTTTTCTATAAACTCCACCAGATTATTGTTCTACATCTCACAGACTACCACTATGGTGATTTTCATGTTGTTTTACTGTTTAATTATTTCAAAATTAACTGTCAAAGTCAAATACTCTATACCTGGCATATAGGCATATTTAATAAATTAATAAAAAATGCAAATCAAATTGTTTTCTACAAACTCCACTCGGTTCTTGTTCTACATCTCACAGACTACCACTGTGGTGATTTTCATGTTGTTTTACTGTTTTATTATTTAATAATTAACTGTCAAAGTCAAATACTGTATACCTGGCTTTACAGCAATATTTAATAAATTAATAAAAAATGCAAATCAAATTGTTTTCTACAAACTCCACTCGGTTCTTGTTCTACATCTCACAGACTACCACTATGGTGATTTTCATGTTGTTTTACTGTTTTATTATTTAATAATTAACTGTCAAAGTCAAATACTGTATACCTGGCTATACAGCAATATTTAATAAATTAATAAAAAATGCAAATCAAATTGTTTTCTGCAATTTCCACCAGATTCTTGTTCTACATCTCACAGACTACCACTGTGGTGATTTTCATGTTGTTTTACTGTTTTATTATTGACTAATTAACTGTCAAAGTCAAATACTGTATACCTGGCATAGGCATATTTAATAAATTAATAAAAAATGCAAATCAAATTGTTTTCTACAAACTCCACTCGGTTCTTGTTCTACATCTCACAGACTACCACTGTGGTGATTTTCATGTTGTTTTACTGTTTTATTTTTTAATAATTAACTGTCAAAGTCAAATACTGTATACCTGGCTTTACAGCAATATTTAATAAATTAATAAAAAATGCAAATCAAATTGTTTTGTCTTGTTATAATTCAATGTTAGGCTGCATAGATTAGGTCAGCTGGAACCGGGAACACTTCCCATGAATCCTGATGTACTCGTTACATCATGAGAAGAATGGCATCTACGCTAATTTTAGTGTCTTTGTTTATCCCGAGGTTTTCCCGCAGCCTGCCGGATCCAGGCCGTATCCAGATCTGACGAAGGACCTTCGCCTGGACCCGATGACAACGCAGTGCTGAAGTGCCAACTAGTCTCTCCCTATGGAGGATCCCTTTACCACTCTACAGATAAAGCGTCGTCGGGAAAACTCAATTTGCGTATCTACCCCGAATTGATAAAATAAAATAAAAATTCTGAATCAAAACTATAAGGAAACACCAGTAATTTGTTTAGGCTCGGTTTGTAGGGAATTACAAACCTGCGCACATATATTCAAACACATATAACTATAGAACCAATTCTTAATGCGCATGTGAACGCCATCAGCGTTTCTCACAGGATCGCGTTTAAAGTCTGTGTAGAGAGAATGGTGTCGTCTTGGCGGCCCCTAATTTAATAACAAATTATCGTTGCGACGGAAGCGAATCAATCAAAACTAACTTTAGCTGGAAAATAACTTTATTAAAGAACCGCTATAAAGCCAAAACAATCTTACCTTAAATTATAAGTTTATCTCTGTAAAGCTGCTTTGAAACAATCTACATTGTTAAAAGCGCTATATAAATGAAGATGACTTGACTTGACCTGCACTTCATGTCACATGTTTAGTATAGCCTTCTCTGTCGGCAATATAGGATTTATATGTGATAAATGTAAGGAGACAGTTAGGTTGACAGAGAAGATTTCAGAATTAGAAACACGCATCCAAACTTTAATTGAGGATAGTAAGAGTGCTAGTGCTTTAGATGTTTTGGATGCGCATAGCGTGAACACTTTACATGAGTCGGTTCCGGCTGAAGTAGAGCCTGTGCAGCCGGGCAAATGGGTGACAGTGAGGGATCGCTCTAGTCGCGGATCTAAAAACCACTCTTCCGTTCCGATTACCATAACAAATCGATTTGCCCCGCTCAGTGAAACACCCACTGAGAATGATTGTGCCCTAGTTATTGGCGATTCTATTACACGGAACGTGAAAATAGAGACACCAACCACCATAGTCACATGTTTGCCGGGAGCCAGAGCGCCTGACATCAAAGCAAATTTAAAAGTGCTGGCTAATGCTAATCGTAAATTCTCTAAGATCATTATTCATGTCGGCACTAATGATGTTCGACTCCGCCAGTTGGAGATCACCAAAATTAATATTAAAGAGGTGTGTGAACTTGCAAGTACGATGTCATGTAATTTGCTCTGGCCCCCTTCCTGTTCGCAGGAGTGATGAGATAGTTAGTAGATTGTGTTCGCTTAATGCAGGGGTGGGGAACGTCGGTCCTGGAGAGCCACTGTCCTGCAGAGTTTAGCTCCAACCCTGATAAAAACTCATCTGATTGTAGTCTTAATGATCCTAAAGACATTGATTAGCTGGTTCAGGTGTGTTTGATTAGGGTTGGAACTAAACTCTGCAGGACAGTGGCTCTCCAGGACCGACGTTCCCCACCCCTGGCTTAATGGTTGGCTGTCTAAGTGGTGTCCGCTTAATAATATAGAATTCATAGACAATTGGAAAAGTTTTTGGGGCAAACCTGACCTGTTGAAAAGAGATGGTATTCATCCCTCCTGGGATGGTGCTGCTCTTCTCTCTAGTAATATGGCACATAGTCTTAGAGCTCAAACATGACAAATTGGGCACCAGGTCAGGAAGCAGACAGACTGGCTAAACCGACCGTCTGCTAGCGGCCTCGCGTCACCAAGGTCAGATAAATCCCATCACATAGAGCCTCTTTCACCTAGCTATCATCATATAGAGACTGTGTCTGTTCCCCGAATTTGGAAATCCAAAGAACGTTTAAACCCATCTAAGGTTAAAAATTTAATTGATGTTCAACAAATAAAAAACAGCTATATTACAGATGAGCAAATGCTAAAGCTTGGGTTGCTGAATATTCGATCGCTTACTTCAAAAGCACTCGTTGTTAACGATATGATTTCAGATAATAACCTAGATGTGCTGTGTTTGACAGAAACCTGGCTAAAACCAAACGATTACATTACTTTAAATGAATCAACCCCGCAAGATTACTGTTATAAAAATGAGCCTTGTCTGAAACGCAAAGGGGGTGGTGTTGCTGTAATTTATAGTAATAGTTTCAAAACCACTAAGAAATCAAGTTTTAAATATAATTCTTTTGAAGCATTGGTGCTTAATGTAAAAATATATAGTGTAAATGATAAATCACGTTTGAGATTTGTGCTGGCTACTGTATACAGGCCACCAGGGCACCATACAGACTTTATCAAAGAATTTGCGGACTTTCTATCAGAATTAATATTGACTGCAGATAAAGTACTAATTGTTGGTGATTTTAATACACACATCGATAATGAGAAAGATGCATTGGGATTGGCATTTAAAGACATTGTAAATTCAATTGGAGTTAGACAACACGTGTCAGGACCTACTCATCGTCGTAATCATACTCTAGATCTAATATTATCACATGGAATAGATGTTGATGCCGTTGAAATTCTGCAGCAGAGCGATGACATCTCAGATCATTACCCAGTCTCGTGTAATTTGCATTTAGCCAAGGCTGCAAAGCCGACTCCGTGTTTCAAATATGTGAGACCTATCACTTCTGCTACTAAAGATTGCTTTATTAATAATCTTCCTGATCAGTTTCATCATCTCAGCATCCCGGATAGCTTAGAAGAACTAGATATTACAACAGAAACGTTTAACTCTCTCTTTTCCAGCACTTTAGACACAGTTGCTCCGTTGCGCTTAAAGAAGATTAAAGAAAATAGTCCAACGCCGTGGTACAACGAGCACACTCGGGCCCTTAAGAGAGCAGCCAGAAAAATGGAGCGCAACTGGAAGAAAACAAAACTAGAGGTATTTCGCATTTCGTGGAAGGAGAGCTCGATTGCTTACAGAGAGGCTTTAAAAGCTGCTAGATCTGCTTATTTTTCAACCCTATTAGAAGAAAATAAACATAATCCTAGGTATTTATTTGAAACGGTGGCTAAACTAACGAAAAATAAAGCTTCAAACACAGAAGTTTCCAAGCAGCACAGCAGTAATGACTTTATGAACTTCTTCACTTATAAGATTGATAATATCAGGGACAAAATTATAACTATGCAACCGTCTACTACAGTATCGCATCAGGCAGTGCATTGTAGTCTCCCTGAGGAAAAATTTGATTCATTCGTTGCTATAGGAGAGGAAGAATTTACTAAACTCATTAAATCATCTAAATCTACTACATGTATGTTAGACCCTATACCAACTAAGCTACTGAAAGAGATGCTTCCAGAGGTCCTAGA
Organism: Squalius cephalus; assembly: GCA_022829025.1. Lineage (NCBI taxonomy): Eukaryota > Metazoa > Chordata > Actinopteri > Cypriniformes > Leuciscidae > Squalius > Squalius cephalus. Next base: position 6,162,781 of record CM040809.1, on the reverse strand, counting down.
TCCTCTTCTTAATATCATTAATTCGTCTTTGTCTCTAGGATACTTACCAAAAAACTTTAAGCTGGCTATGATTAAACCGCTTGTTAAAAAACCGCAACTTGATCCTACAGAATTACGCCCGTTTCACACATACTCCGTGTGCAGTGCGTGTGCGGTGCGTATTTTTTTCCGTACCCATGTTAACAGGTCAGAGCTTTCACACTGCACGCAGTTGCAGTCCGTCGATCCGTTCCAGTTGCGGTGCGTATACAGCAGTGCAGAGATCGTTTCCGCACCGAGTCTATTTTTGCTGTGCTGCAAACGCTGAATTAAAGTCACAGCGCATGTTTCGTGGTCAAAATAAACACATATTGACCTGAAAATGTAGAAATTTCACCATAAATGTGATTAATGAAATAGTAATCTCACCATAAATGTATTTAATTAAATACTACTTTTTCCACAAGACCGGGGTAAAGCAAGGAAAGCTACAATTTACCTCAACAAGGCGACATACAACACTTGTCTCATTCGTGGAGGTAAAAAAAACAAGTTCTTTGTGACATGCAAGATTTATTGTATTAAAATTTAAATGAAAAAGAAAAGGCATGCGAGTGGGCTGTTTTTGTCAATTTTAAGTTTTTATTTAAAATGTTTGCGATTTAATATGTAGGCTACATGGTTACATTTTATCACTTGCTTGAGCAACTTAACATAAGTAGAAGTAGGCTATGCATTGAATAATAGGTTGCCGTTGTATAAATTGTGTTTAAACGTGCATGCGTCTATTAAAGAGTGTATGTAGCCTACAAAGAGAATCGCAATGCTGAGACGTTAAGACCGGTGTAAATCAATGGAAAATAAGATTTACCTCAACAAGACGACATAATGAACAACACTCGTCTCATTCGTGGAGGTGGAAAAACAAGTTCTTTGTGACATGCAAGAATTATTATATAAAGATTTAAATTATGCAAGGAAAGGGTATGAGTCTGCTGTTTTTGTCAATTTTAAGTTTTAATTTAACCTTTAATCGCTGTTCAAAAAGGATACCACTTAAGCTGTTTGGGGTCATTTTGACCCCAAACTTTTAAAGAGCGATTGCATAAGGAAATATACATTTTTATATGGAAAACTATATATATTTTTTTTTATTTACTTCTCAACTATACATGTATGCTGTGTTTTTGTGGAAATTTTGAAGTTTTTTACCTATTTACTGCACAATTACATAACTAGGCCATAAATTGGCTCATGAAAAATGATTTTTTAAAGAAAAAATCACTTAAATGATGATCTTAATTAAATCTAAATAGTTTCTGGACATTGCTCTATGTGTTGGGGATAGAATACTGCCATCTAAAGGTTAGTCAAAAAACTTTATTTCTTATAGGTAAGGAATTAAAGTGCAATGGTCACATGTATCCAATAGAGGGCTATATAGAGACTCATTCATTTTCACTTAATTTTTCTTAATGCTTCAAATTCTCACAACTTTATGATATATATGTTGTGAATATTTATTTAAACATTTTGAAATACAAAAAAAATAGATTTATGCCAGTTTTGTTTATTTTATTTGCCAATTTCTGTAAAAATGCTCTCTGTTGCAGTGACATACGTGTGTGTTTGTGTGTGTTTGTGTGTGTGTGTGTGAGATACAAAGTTCGTTCTACTTTTTATTTATGCTCTAGGACCAGGTCTTGGTTTATTTGTAGAAATTTTCAGATTTATAATGGATTTACTTTTATTTTTTTGACAAACAAAATTTAAAAAAGTCATTTTTTTCATTTTCCCATTCATTTTCAATGTGGGGTCATTTTGACCCCAAACAGCTTAAATGGTAAAAAAATTTTTACACACCTTTAGAACATCCAAATCAAGCCCAGTTTTTTTTTGTGCATGTTTAGATAGATTATTTAGGAAAAGTCACAGAGTTTCATGCCTCTGAGATGAAGGTAACATTTTTAAAAAATGAAGGAAAAGTCCATTGGGGTCAAAATGACCCCAAACAGCGATTAAAGTTTAAAATAGGCTTTGCGATTTTAAGTAGGCTACATGGTAAAATATTTTAACACTTGCTTGAGCAACTTAATATATAATTATATAGAAGTAATGCATTTAATAATATGTTGTTTAAATTGTTTAAACGTGAATACATCTATTAAAGAGTGTATGTAGAGAATCGCAATGCTGACAAAAAACATTTTTTAAATAAAAGATGCTGATAACTTCTTGATTTGAAATACAAATTGAGAGTATGTATTTGTGGTATAGCCTACAGCAGCGGATCAGTTACGCACTGCAAACACAGCATATGTGAAAGCACTATTGCGCGTGCTGCTCCTGCACTGCATACGCACTGCAACACGCACCGCACACGCACTGCACACGGAGTATGTGTGAAACGGGCGTTAGTCAATTACAGGCCGATCTCGAATCTACCTTTTCTGTCAAAGATATTAGAAAAGGCAGTATCCTCACAACTGTGTTCCTTTTTAGAAAGAAATGATATCTGCGAGGATTTCCAGTCCGGATTTAGACCGTACCATAGTACCGAGACTGCTCTCGTTAGAGTCACAAATGATTTGCTCTTATCATCCGATCGTGGTTGTATCTCGCTATTAGTGTTACTCGATCTTAGTGCTGCATTTGACACCATTGACCACAACGTTCTTTTAAATAGATTAGAACATTATGTTGGCATTACAGGAAATGCACTAGCATGGTTTAAATCATACTTATCTGACCGTTATCAGTTTGTAGCAGTAAATGAAGAGATGTCTCATCGATCACAAGTTCAGTATGGCGTACCACAAGGCTCAGTACTAGGACCGCTGCTGTTCACTCTGTACATGCTACCATTAGGAGATATCATTAGGAAACGTACTCGGTTACTAACGTAACCTCGGTTCTCTCTAGAAGAGGGAACGAGTACTGCGTTTTTGTAAAAACGCTACGGGAAAAGTCTCTTTTCACGAAACACTGAAGCAAAAATTATCCTTAATTTTCATACATGTAAAGCGCGTTGCAGCAGTACACAGCTATGGCGAGACGGCTTGCTCGCTCATTGGCTGCTCTGCGGCAACTGCATAAGCCTATCGAGCGAGGCCTGAAGTGACGTCAGGCCAATGAGGGCGCTTCGCGCCCTGCTAGCCATTTCCCGCCGAGACGGGGGGTATAAAACGAGCTCGAAAAGGCTGATTCACTGATTTTGATCGACGAAGCGAACCAGAGTGAACCGTACGCACGGCAGAGAACGCAGTACTCGTTCCCTCTTCTAGAGAGAACCGAGGTTACGTTAGTAACCGAGTACGTTCTCTTACGAGAGTCCTCTCGTACTGCGTTTTTGTAAAAACGCTACGGGAACCCCTTGTAAGACGCCGTGCGTGCTGGGATAAAACACCGATCACTGGAAGCTAATCCAGACGTACAGTGCATAATCACCAGATAGACTCACACAGAGTCAGGGAATAAGGGGGGATCTTAATTCCCTATACTATAGCGTCTGCAGACTTTAATGTGACCTCACAGAGAGAGTCTAGAGACAAGAGGGGATTCCCTCTGTCCATATATGGCCGCGCCCGCAGACGCGAATATGACATCACATAGACAGGGTAGAGAGCCTGAACTAAATGTGGGAAATGTGGGTCTTACACAGTTCTGCCCAAGAGATAGTCGGCAGCGCGTTGCGCCTGCGATTTCAGTGTTCTAGTTAGACAGCTGAATCGACTACACCGATAAGAGCTTAGCCTGCAAGGCGGGAACCTCTAGGTTACAAAACCTGATAAATGTAGACGGTGAGGCCCAGCCCGCCGCCGTACATATATCCTGTAAGGAAATCCCGCTAGACCAAGCCCACGAGGAGGCAACGCCTCTCGTGGAGTGCGCTCTGACTCCCAACGGGCACTGGATGCCCTTGACAGTATAAGCCAGCGCTATGGCGTCAACTATCCATCTGGATAGACTCTGTTTCGAAACAGCCATTCCCTTGGAACGTCCACTGAACGAGACAAAGAGCTGCTCTGTCTGTCTGAAAACAGCAGAGCGGGACACATAAGCTCTTAAAGCCCTAATAGGGCAAAGAAAACTCGAGTCCCCTTCCTCACTTGATCCCGGTAGGGCGGACAGGGAAATAACCTGAGCCCGAAACGGTGTGTTGAGGGATTTTGGCACATAGCCGTGCTTAGGTTTGAGTATGACTTTAGAGTCATTAGGCCCAAACTCTAAGCACGCTGGGCTCACGGAGAGCGCGTGCAGATCACCTATGCGCTTCACTGAAGCGAGAGCCATCAAAAAACACTGTTTTGAAAGACAAGTGTTTGAGGCTAATAGACTGGATAGGCTCGAAAGGGGCACCTTTCATGGCCGCCAGGACCGTAGAAAGGTCCCACATCGGGACTGAAGGAGGTCTGGGTGGATTCAGCCTCCTAGCTCCCCTGAGGAAGCGGATGACTAAATCGTTCCTTCCTAGTGACTGGCCCAGCGTTGACCCAGAGAACGCTGAAATAGCCGCCACATAAACTTTGAGCGTGGAAGGGGGTCTACCCTTATCCAACAGCTCCTGTAGGAAGGAGAGAACCTCCGTTACCTCACAATCGAGGGGTGATAGGCCTCGAGCTGTACACCAGCCGGAGAAAACCGACCACTTTGAGGCATAAAGCCGCCGGGTCGACGGCGCTCTAGCCTGAGTGATGGTATTCCTCACTCCCTCTGCGAGACCCACGGATATCCGTTGAGGGCCCACACATGAAGGGACCACAGCTCCGGGTGTGGGTGCCAAATCGAGCCCCCGGCCTGCGAGAGGAGATCTCTCCTCAACGGCACTGGCCATGGAGCGATGTCTGCTAACTGCATCAGGACTGGGAACCATGCTTGGTTCTTCCAGAACGGTGCTACAAGCAGCATTGGGCATTTTGTTTCCCTGACCCGCTCTAACACCTGTGGCAGGAGGGAGAGGGGGGGAAAAGCGTATAGCGGGCAGCGCGGCCACACTCGGGACAGCGCGCTGTCGCTCTTGGAAAAGAACGCGGGGCAATGAGCGTTTTTCGTGGGACGCGAATAGGTCCACCTCCGCTCTGCCGAATCTCTCCCACAACAGCCGGACTGTTTGTGGGTGTAGAGACCATTCGCCCGGGGGAACGTTGTTCCTGGACAGTCTGTCTGGGCCCACATTCTGAAGCCCAGGCACATGCACTGCTCTCAGCGAGCGCAAGTTGTGCTGAGCCCATATTAGGAGGCGTTTTGCCAGCCTGTACAGGGATGTGGATTTCAGACCGCCCTGGCGATTTATGTAGGACACCACTGCCATGTTGTCCGAACGGACTAAGACGTGTTGGTCCTTGATATGGGGACAAAAGCGCGTCAGCGCGTTGTGTACTGCCAGCATTTCTAGGCAGTTGATGTGTTGGAGCTTTTCTCGTTCCGACCACAGGTCTAAGAACGGTCTGCCCTCGAGCAGCGCTCCCCATCCCGAGGTGGATGCGTCTGTCGACACCATCCTCACTCTCGAGGAAGTCCCCAGGCTTACACCTGATCGGTACCAGTCGTCCGCCAGCCAAGGTATCAGAGCTGTCACACAGTTCTGATTGATCTTGAGGCGTAACCGACCGGACCCCCACGCTCCGCGCGGTACTCGCGCTTTCAGCCAGAACTGCAGCGGGCGCATGTGGAGCAAGCCCAGCTGGAGAACTGGTGATGCTGAAGCCATGAGACCTAGCATCTTTTGAAATTTCCTGAGCGGGGTGGTCGCGCCGCGGCGGAATGATCTCGCCGTGCGCTGAATACGCAGCGCCCGCTGTGGCGACAGCCGCGCTGTCATAGACTGTGAGTCCAGAACTGTACCCAGAAACGAAATTGTTTGACTGGGGTTCAGTGAACTCTTCGTCCAGTTGACCGTGATACCAAGATTCTCGAGGTGATCGAGTAAAATGGTTCTGTGCTCCACGAGCTGTGATCGTGATTGAGCTAGGATCAGCCAGTCGTCCAAATAGTTCAGCACTCGCATGCCTCTGAGTCTGAGAGGAGCGAGCGCTGCGTCCATGCATTTCGTAAATGTACGAGGTGCCAGGGACAAGCCGTAAGGGTAGGACTGTATACTGGTATGTCTGACCCTCGAAGGCGAATCTCAAGTATCGCCTGCGATGTGACGCTATCCGTATTTGAAAATACGCGTCCTTTAGATCTATCGACATGAACCAGTCTTCCCGGCGAACATGCGCGAGAATTTTCCTGGTCGTGAGCATTTTGAAACTGCGTTTCACTAATACTCTGTTCAGCCGTCTTAGATCCAGTATGGGTCTGATACCACCGTCCTTTTTGGGGACTAGAAAGTATCTGCTGTATAGCCCCCCATCGCTTTGAGCTTGGGGTATACGCTCTATCGCCCCTTTGCTTATCAGTTTTGATATCTCGGCGCGAAGTAGGTGTGCTACTTTCAAAGACACCGTAGTTTCGACGCGCGCTGTGAAGCGGGGAGGGCGTCGACAAAACTGTAGCGAGAAGCCTCTCTTTATAATGCCTAGCACCCAGTCCGAAACCCCTGGAAGCGCTGTCCATGCTTTCGCATGGTTGGCTAAGGGCCGGATACGGAGCGCGCTCTGTTCGCCGTGCGACAGAGGCGCTTCGGGGCTCAGTAACATAGGCGTTATGCCTGTGGCATTTGAGGCGGGGGGCGCGCTTAAAACAGCGGGCGGAACGCTCGTCCTCGACCTTACTACAGTGCTTAACTGAGTGCGGGAGGACTGAGAAAGTCTCGTGGGACTCAAGTGTGCGAGTAAATGTGGGCGGGAAGCGGGCACATTCACTGCTTTGGGCGCGCTGTCTGCCTGAGCAGAGCGCGCGCTCACAGGTCTCGTTTTTACAGAGAGCCTGTGATCTGTGAGAAATAGTGTTCGTGGGCACTGGGAAGTGGGCACTTTTACTATGTTGGAAGCGCAATCGACCTGAGTCAATTTTATGTGCGCGAGCCCTGAGTGTAGGGCTGTGCTTGTGTGTAGGGATGGGCACTGGGCAGTGGGCATCTGCTCTACACCTGAAGCACCATCGGCTGCGGCCGGGATTTTTATTTATTTAAATTCCTTTATGAAGCGCGTTCTACCGAGGGGGAAGCACGCTGATCACAGCGGACAGAATGCCTGCGCTCGACCCCGCTGCGGTGTTTAACCGAGCAAAGGAGGGCTGGGCGAGTCCCGTAGGACATATAATGGCCGTGAGTAAGTGTGGGCGCGGGAGAGCGGGCACAGTTACTGCAATGAGTGCACTGTCTGCCTGAGCAGAGCGCGGGCCCTGTGTGAAGGGCTGTGCTAATGTGTAGGGATGGGCACTAGGCAGTGGGCATCTTCTCTACACATATAGCATCATCGGCCGTGGCCGGGACTTCGGTAGAAGTCCGGCCATGTACCACGTGCTCGTGGGCTGCAAAAAACACGTCTGCAGTTGCCTCTCGGGGAACAAACAGAGTGATTTGCATTCGGCGGCATAAATATTTTCTGCCGGCAGACCCGGGAATCGAACCCGGATCTCCTGCGCGAGAGCCTAAGAGTCTACCACTGGACCACAGTGAAGATACATAGACAAAGTCAGCGCGAGTATTATACACACTGGCGTTTGCTTGCAGGCATGCGAGTAAGCACAACATGCAATACTAACATTTTCAGACGCCTGAAAAATGCCAGAATGTGAGAAGAGTAGATATCGCCCAGTTTCAGCGGGGCTGAAGACACTCCATTCTCCTTTCGCCAGTGACGCACGGGAACCATAGAAACGGTGTTCGGTTGCAGGCAAGCGGGTACTACGCGCTCGTTGGCTGCAAAAATGCATCTCTGCAGTCGCCTTCAGGGGACTGACAGAGCGAAGCATTGGCGGCATAAAAATATATATGTCGCTAGACCGAGATTCGAACCTCCGTCTCCCATGCGGAAAACATATAATTCCACCACTGAACCACAGGGGGATATATGCTTTGAAAGCGGCGTCAGCATGTATTCTTCGGCGTTTGCTGTCAGGCAAGCGTGTTAAAACAGACTCACTTGCTGCCATAATATTTCCAGTCGCCAACAGGGAACTGAGAAATGTTAGAGAAAAAAGGTCAGACCGGCCAACGGCGGGACTAAGAACACTCTTTTCTCCTTCGCCGGTGAATGACGCGCCAGTGACGCATGGGAACCGTAGAAACGGTGTTCGGTTGCAGGCAAGCGGGTACTACGCGCTCGTTGGCTGCAAAAATGCATCTCTGCAGTCGCCTTCAGGGGACTGACAGAGCGGAGCATTGGCGGCATAAAAATATATATGTCGCTAGACCGAGATTCGAACCTCCGTCTCCCATGCGGAAAACATATAATTTCACCACTGAGCCACAGGGGGATATATGCTTTGAAGGCGGCGTCAGCATGTATTCTTCGGCGTTTGCTGGCAGGCAAGCGTGTTAAAACAGACTCATTTGCTGCCATAATATTTCCAGTCGCCAACAGGGAACTGAGAAATGTGAGAAAAAAAGGTCAGACCGGCCAACGGCGGGACTAAGAACACTCTTTTCTCCTTCGCCGGTGAATGACGCGTGCAGAGGCAGGGTAGCTTTTCTTGTAACGTAAAGAAAAACTAATCCCGCCATCCGCTTCCAGGAAGGGCAGCCTCGGAAAGGATGCCCGGCGAGTCCTCAGAGTCACCGTGGGCAATTGGCTCGGAGTGAAGGCGTTTCGCCGTCAGCGAGCGCTGCATGAGAAGGCATCTTTAAAAAGACGCAGCTCTTTTAGGGGTGAGTGTTCAGCGAACACACACACACACACACACACACACACACACAAAACAGAGCAATATGCAAGAAAGGATATAGGCGTCGGAAAGCGCAGCAGGTACGGCTGTAGAAGGCGGCGTTGGCCAGCGGCTTCGAGGGCTCGTCCCGCTGAGTTGCTTGCTTCGAACGACGCTTGCTTCCGTGATCCAGCGATGCGTGAGCTTCGCTGAAGAGATTAAAATCAGTGAATCAGCCTTTTCGAGCTCGTTTTATACCCCCCGTCTCGGCGGGAAATGGCTAGCAGGGCGCGAAGCGCCCTCATTGGCCTGACGTCACTTCAGGCCTCGCTCGATAGGCTTATGCAGTTGCCGCAGAGCAGCCAATGAGCGAGCAAGCCGTCTCGCCATAGCTGTGTACTGCTGCAACGCGCTTTACATGTATGAAAATTAAGGATAATTTTTGCTTCAGTGTTTCGTGAAAAGAGACTTTTCCCGTAGCGTTTTTACAAAAACGCAGTACGAGAGGACTCTCGTAAGAGAACATGGCATTAGCTTTCACTGTTATGCCGACGATACTCAGCTCTATATTTCTTCAAAACCTAACGAAACTTGTCAATTCACAAAATTAACGGAATGCATAGCGGATATAAAAAATTGGATGACTCGTAATTTCCTACTTCTAAATTCTGACAAAACAGAGTTTCTAATTATTGGACAAAAAACTTCCTCACGTAATAACCTAGAATACTGTCTAACACTTGATGGCTGCTCTGTTAAGTCTTCGTCGTCGGTTAGGAACCTGGGTGTGCTCTTTGATACCAATCTTTCATTTGAAAGTCACGTGTCTAGTATCTGTAAAACTGCATTTTTCCATCTTAAAAATATATCTAAATTACGCCATATGCTCTCATTGACAAATGCGGAACAATTAGTTCATGCGTTCATGACCTCAAGGCTAGATTATTGTAATGCTCTACTGGGTGTTTGCCCTGCACGCTTAATAAACAAACTACAGCTAGTTCAAAACGCAGCAGCTCGAGTTCTTACCAGAACCAGGAAGTATGACCATATTAGCCCGGTTCTGTCAAAACTGCACTGGCTCCCTATTAAACATCGCATAAATTTTAAAATATTGCTGATTACTTACAAAGCACTAAATGGTTTAGCTCCGCAGTACTTGAGCGAGCTCTTAACGCATTATAGTCCGTCACGTCTATTGCGATCTCAAAATTCCGGCCAGTTAATAATACCTAGAATATCAAAATCGACTGCTGGCGGTAGATCCTTTTCCTATTTAGCACCAAAACTCTGGAACAGTCTTCCTACCATTGTCCGGGAAGCAGACACACTCTGTCAGTTCAAAGCCAGATTAAAGACACATCTCTTTGACCTAGCATTCACATAATACATTATAGACTTCTATAATTTAATGTTAGGCTGCATAGATTAGGTCAGCCGGAACCGGGAACACTTCCCATAAATCCTGATGTACTCGTTCCATCATGATAAGAATGGCATCTACGCTAATTTTAGTGTCTGTGTTTATCCCGAGGTTTTCCTGCAGCCTGCCGGATCGAGGCCGTATCCAGATCTGACGAAGGACCTTCACCTGGATCCGATGACAACGCAGTGCTGAAGTGCCAACTAGTCTCTCCCTATGGAGGATCCCACTACCACTATACAGATAAGGCGTTGTCGGGAAAATTCGTTTCGCCTACCCTACCCCCATAAAATATAAATTTTGATAAAGAATTTTAAAGGAAAGACAAGTACTTTGTTTAGGCTTGGTTTGTAGGGAATTCCAAACCTGCGTATATTAAAACGCACATAACTATAGAACCCATTCTAAATGCGCATGTGAACGCCATCAGCGTTTCTCACAGGTTCGCGTTTAAAGTCTGTGTAGAGGGAATGGTGTTGTCTTAGCGGCCCCTGATTTAATAACAAATGATCGTTGCGACGGAAGCAAATCAATCAAAACTAACTTTAGATGGAAAATAACTTTATTAAAGAACCGCTATAAAGCCAAAACAATCTCTGTTACCTTAAATTATACGCTTATCTCTGTAAAGCTGCTTTGAAACAATCTACATTGTTAAAAGCGCTATATAAATGAAGATGACTTGACTTGACTTGACAATACACTTATTGTGATGCAATATATATATATATATATATATATATATATATATATATATATTTTTTTTTTTTTTACATCCCCCCAATCCCCCCTAACATGTGGTAAAATGATGGGAACAGACTTTGCTGTGGGGAGTTGAGACTATATTTATCCTAGCTAGCCACAAGTCTCTCTCCTGCGCTGGCTCAACTCCTCTGTCTCCTTCCATTCACGTTTTCTGACAGTCGGTATCGCATATAAACTTCGAGGTTCTTATTGCTGTTGGTGCAGCCGTGTATTACACAACACACCATCCCGCTGTTTTTAAAAAAAAAAATACAGCGATAATAGCATGGATAATACCGACGCTGCCTCGCTTGTCAATTGACAGACTGACAGTTACCGTAGCTTCTATGTCAACAACATGGCCGCCGCGAAAATTGATGACGTAGATCGAATAAGAACTATACCTCAGAGTCTATTATGGTCTTAGACCTTAAGTATATGCTTTTTCCACCACTGAGATAGTGTTATTTACCTTGCACTCATCTAGGAACGCATCAGCCAGGAATATGGCATCTTCGGGGTCAAGGTGATGCATTTGTTCAGCTTGGTCAAGTTATTTTTCCACGTTTCCTTTTCCTCCTTGTTTACCTTTTCCTGCTTCTTTTCCCTCGTTTCTTTCTTCTTCTTGCCACGGAATAATGTGTTGATCAGCAAATCAACCTCAGACGCAACGCATGTAGTGGGCGGGGGTTTGATCCGTCAGACAGAGCGAAATCGCACGGGAGAGTCTTATGTGGAATCTGGGGCCTCAGCTATGCTAGGCGATAGCAGCGTCCATAGCAACCAAAACGTTTCAGTTCCACATTATTCTGGCGAGATCTGAAAAATCTTCGCAACAACGAGCAAGCGAGTGATTATGTACATTCACTGAGTGAATATTATGAAAATAAAATATATATATTTCTCGCTAGAAATGTAATCAAAACTTATTTTTATGCAGAAACTAACTCAAAATATTGATTTTTTTTTTCACAAAAAATTAGAGAAATGTCCGCCATGTTTTTTGTTCTCACGGCCGTAATCTTGGAAGTCATGTGACTTGGACGTAAAACAATAGGAAAATAATAGGCAAAAAAATGTAACAGTCATACAATTCAAGGGCCATTATTGTAACCCCTCTATGTTTTGCACTTTGGACCAACATAGTCAGGGTACATTTTTATATGAGACTGGGTTGAAAGGATCGGCCTCTTCTGAAGCTCATTTGCATTTAAAGGGACACACACAAAAACGGAGCGTTTTCCCTCACACCCAAAAAGGGGCAACTTTGACAAGCTATAATAAATGATCTGGATGGTATTTTGAGCTGAAATTTCACAGACACATTCTGAGGACATCAGAGATTTATATTACATTATATGAAAATGGGCATTATAGTTCACCTTTAAATTGTTACCGATATTAAACATTTCCCATCCTAAACATAAAATTAATAATAAACAGTTAGACACTAAGTAAGGGATAATGTAGAGCGAGAAGGTTGTTATCGTGAATACAACCCCGACAGGCTGATCAGGACCCTGACGCGAAGTCGTTGTATTCGCTATAACAACCGCCTCGCTCTACATTATCTGCTTATTACATGGCTACCTACCAAATAAATCAATAATTTGACACAAAATATTGATTTAAAAAGGAGTGTATTGATTTAAAGACGATTGTATTGCTTCCACTAAAGAAAATAGTCCGTTCCATCTCTACGGTTAGAATCCTGTGTACCGCTCTTAGTCACAGCACGAAGGCTGAGGTTCTTTTAACTGATGTTTAATGCTCTCTGGACTCAGACATCAACATCAACACCGAAGAACTGAGTAAAAAAGGATGAATATACATCAAAAAACATTTCATACAGACAGTTACAAGGAAAACACACATGACTTTAAACTCGTACATAAACAGAAAATACATACCACTTTTGCCTGCTTGTGAGCTAAGAGAGGGGGTTACATCTTGAAGCTTCTTGATTGCATGACTTATGATCATAAAGAGAAATACTTTAAACTTTGCGATGATTACATCGTTTTATATGATCAGCAGAATTGCTCTGTAAAACTCCAACCGCAGTTCTGACTTATTGTTCCGTGGCAAAAAACAGAAGCTTGAACACGCACAGCTTTTATGATTCGAGGCTCACAATAACTCAGATTGTTTAGTGGATCGAGCACATGGACTGCGTCTGAAATCACAAAGTAGGTACTTATTTATTTTTAACGAGTAATTACTCCACAACCGCTAAAAAAAATATTTTCTTCATAGTATGAGTGTGTCTCATTATCATGTGACCTACTATCGTCAGTTGCGTCGCTTCACTGTCATTCATAAATCCTCTCCTGTGGCCTCATGGGATAGTAAAGTGTCCATCATACACACACTTCAGAATCTCACTGGAAGTAGTGGATCATCCAGGGACTTTTTACCTGTTCTTTTATGAGTGAATTCAGACAAACTACTTTAGTCACATATTATATTTCACCTACTATATAGTAGTGAAGTGTGTGATGTCAGATGCAGCCATGGTCTTAAAGGAAAGGTGAACAGAAATCGAGCGCAGCGTTAGTTCAGACAGGCCACGTAGGCATAGGCTGCGATCAGCTGTCAAATCTCCCCAACCACTACCATTCTCCTATTAGACCAGAGGATATATACGTGGCACTACTGCTCGGTAAGCTTGCTCAAACTGCTCAAACCCTCCCGCCTCACCACTGTAAGTATCATTTCTGTGCACCTTCTGGCTGTCGTCTCTTTGTTTCAGATTACCGAGGCTTTCAAGTCCTAGCTGTCATGGACATCATCGCCGAGAGACTGTCATCCTCATATCATCAAGCTACGGTATACGTCTACATGTTAAAACTGTTTTACTTTAAAGACATTACTAAAGTGTCTAAATCATCTGTATATCACTCAAGCTGATGGGTCCATGGGGGGTTAATACTAAAGCTCTGTATGTCATTAATTATGGAGCAAGAACCCCAATAAGGAACCATAACGCCAAAGATAAATTGTGTTTAATAAATAACTTGTCTGAACTCAGTTATGAAAAAGACATGTGACCCTCTAGTGGTGAAGTATGGAAGTGCAAGTAAAGAGATTGACTTTCCTACAGTTAATAAGGACCGCTTAAAATTGTATCTTAAAATTTGGCATGTTAGTACATGGATGTTTTTGTGGTTTGTCTTCTTGTTCTGTTGGTTTCTTTTTTACTGCAATGTACAGCACTTTGGAACTACGGTGGTAGTCTGTAAGGTGCTATATAAATAAATAAACGAACGAACGAACGAATAATATAGATAATATTGTAGTGGCAAGTTTTACAGGAACAAGCTCCACTCACATTTTCTCCACATTTTAGTCCAATTTAGTAAGTGATATAAAATTATATGTTAACTTAGTACATCATAATAAATGAATAAAGTCTGTGAAAGGTTTGATATTGTGTAGTTTGTGATCCTCCATCAGCAGCTGCAGTTTCTCTCAGCTGTATCAGTGCAGTCACTGTGACGTCTGACTGACAGAGGTTTTTGTACGACTCTTTATCACTGTGTGAACACATAACCACTGCTGTGATAACTCTGACAGTAATAATCTCCTGTATCTTCAGTCTGGACTCCACTGATGGTCAGAGTAAAATCACTGCCAGATCCACTGCCACTGAATCTAGACGGAGTTCCTGACTGGAGGGTCTTGCTCAAATAAATCAGGAGTTTAGGAGCTTCTCCGGGTTTCTGTGAGTACCAGGCTAAACGATCACCATGAACATCATTATACACTCTACTGCTGGTTTTACAGTTTATTCTGACTTCTTCTCCTGGTTGAACTGTTATTGATGGACTCTGAGTTACAGTGATCTGTCCTCTACACTCTGAAAGAAAACACAAACAAAAATGAAAATTATGAATATTTGACATTTTAAGAGAACTAATAATCATTATAAAAACTGTATTACACAAACCTTTAATAAACAGTGCAATGGTCCAGATGAAGATGTTGATTGTGTTCATTGCTGTAGTTTAGTCTTGTGTGATGATGAAGATTGTGTTCTGCTCTCAGTCATGAAGTGTTAAACTCACAGCACTATAAACACTCTCAGAGCACTGAAGCATGTGCTGACAATGCAAAGTGACTCTCTCTATTTAACCCTCTGGGGACCAAAAACGCGCCCGCGCGTTTTGCTCGTTTTTTTTTTTAGCAATGAAAAATAAACACTAAATGCTCTGTTAATTTTGATCTTTCATTTTCGTGTAATACATCAATCGATCCTGTTCAGTTTCTATTTTTTTTCTGTATACTCACAATAAAAATAAAGTGTTTTGCTTTTTGACAAATAAAGACAAATGAACATGATGCGATTTCTGCCTTCTCTCTGTCAGTAAACTCCCATTTGAAACGCGTTCGAAAATGATCTATAACTCCGCGAAAATTCAGTCAAACAGGCAAACAGACCCACGGGCATAAAGCTTGAGATCGCACCTTTTAAATGAGGTAATTTATATAAAAAACAAATATTATCAGCTTCTGTAATCTGTATAAAAAGAAAGCGACTCCAGTCGAGCTCATTACGAGCTCATTCACAAGTAATGTGACACGCCCACGGAGAGCGCGTGCTTTTCAAACGCAAATTCTGAGAACCATTTCAGAGCTGTGAAACGCCCACATCAGCTGTAAACACAGCGCGTCGCGATCGAGTGAGGCATAATATAGCCTACCTTATGGAGTAAAGTTTCCTCAGAACAGTGCTGATATGAGGAGGAATATTTCCTGATATGAGGAGCAGATCGCGCTGAGGACTGAGGTAGGCTGTTTTCTTTTCTCAAATGTTGATGTGGAATAACGTTATGGAATAACGTCAGTGTAGGCCTATGTAACCGCAAAAAGATGAATCGCATTTCTATAATATTTCTGTGAGATGAATGAAGGGTACATATTTGTAAAGAGTGTTTAGCCTAAATATGAATTGCGCGTCTGTGTGTGAAAGAATAAACTGCTTTGCTATAGCCTACTGAGATGAGTAAAAATCGACTGGAATATGTTGAAATAAAATGTATTTGTATAAGCAACGTAAATTAACATTTATATGCCCTAATATTTCAATAAAACAACGTTAGTCAGGCGTTAGTCACACTATTTTTGTCAAAAATAAAGTCATAGACTAAGATGTTAGATGTTCCAATGTTGGCTATATTCAAACTAATGAATACATATAATAAAATGTAGGCCTATAATTATTATTTTTTTTTTTACAAAGAAAGAGTACACTTGAAATATTGTTGAAATTGTAATTATTGTTGTAATTGTAACCTTTTTAATAAAATAGCAAAACATATTTACAAGATAGATGTAAGCGAAATCTTAAATGGTCAATATAAGTTATCTAAATATATCTTTTGTCCTTGCATTGTGGCTCAGTGGCTCAGTGTCACACCTGAATGAATGGCTATGCAGAGTCATTATGCAGAGTGGGTGGGACATCTGAGGTGTAAACTACTCCTCCTTCACGCCCCCCTCGCATATTGGCTTTCCAAGCAAAACCTGTTTTACACCATTTAAATCAATGTATTTTTTTTTGTGAACGATAAAGCAAGACTATTTTCACATAATTTTGAAGCTAGAACTCAAAGGGACCACATCCATTAGTCAAAAGTCTTGTGGACACATATTTAATATGTGTTTTGTGGTCTTAATTCAGCAACTTTCATTTTTATTTTTTCCAATAACCACGCATAAACATTATTCTCTTAAAAATACAAACATCTACATACACGTTGCTCGCATATTATGGTAGCCCTGTTTGTGCTATATAGAGTGAATTTACACCTTTGCCATTAACATGTTTATAAATAACTGAAAAAAGCACAAATTTCAAGGCATGTCAGAACATCTCAAGGGCCCCAAAAACAGCTTGGTCCCCAGAGGGTTAAATCATTATCCTGAAGACTGTAGATCAGTCACAAACACATTATCAAACAAATTCCTCATGTTGAGAAATGCCAAGCTATTATACACACATTTCTGAAGAGTCTATTGACAGAATCACACATATTATTGATTCAGTCATTATTAATAGTATTTAAATTCCATTTATTTAACATCTGACGAGGAAACTATTGATTTAAAGACATTAATATTAAATATAGATATATTCATTATATTAAGTTGCTGTAAAACGTTGAATTTTCATATATCTACCAGTCGTGCTTCATTAACCCCCTGAGGTCGGCGGTATCGGCGGTAGCTTTTTTTTTATCAGTGTAAAAGAAACTCATAAATACTCTGTTGACTTTGATTTTCCATAGGAGTTTCATACATCAATCGATTCTGTTAAATGTGTATTATTTTTGTGTATACTCACAATAAAAACAAAGTGTTGTGCTTTTTGCTAAATAAAGAAAAATAAACACGAAGCGAGTTCTGCCTTCTCTCTGCCAGTGTAGTCCATTCTGAAACGCGTCCGAAAATGAACAATAACTCAGCGAATACTCAGGCCCCGTTTACACGATGGGAAAACGCAGATATTTCCCTGCGTTTTGGCCTGTCATTTACACGAAAACGCCGTTTTTATCCCCGAAAACGATTATTTCTAAAAACTCCGGCCAAAGTGGAGATTTCTGAAAACGCCGGTTATGTATTGCCGTGTCAACTGGGAGAAACGGGGTTTTAGGTTCTCAAACGTCACATTATGCGCCAGAAAATGCTTACGTCATGAACCTCGCGCCATGTCTGTTGTTTTGAAAGGAACAGGAAGTCGCTCGCTATTCGTTGTTGTCGATTTTGAGGATTCTGATTGGCTTGCATGGCTTTATCCTTCTCCCTACACTGCCGCCCATAGGTTTGGCATAGTTATGATGGCGCTCGACGGCGTATTTATGCGGGTTAATGTAAACGACAACTTTTTTGAAAACGATGGGGGGGAAATATTAGTTTCTCTAAATACCCGGCTATGTGTAAATGTGGCCTCAGTCAAACAGACATATAGACACACGGGCATGAAGCTTGAATTCTCTTCTTTTAAATGAATTAATGTATATAAAAAACAAATATTTTCATCTTGTGAAATCTGTATTAAAAGAGAGCGATTCCAGTCGAGCTAATTACAGCTGATTCAAAGGTAATGTGACACGCCCACGGAGGCGCGCGTGCTATTCAAATGCAAATGACTGAGGCAATCCTGCAAACCTGTGAACGCCCCCCCATATCAGCTCGAGAAAACACAAGTTTATTCAGATCATTACTTGTTTACACCATCTAGCAGCGCTGTGAGGAATAATAATAATGGAAAATGTACCTCAGAAGTGCAGGTATATCGAGGAGCGAGCTGAGGAATACTAGTAAGTTTTTTTCCTTCTCACGTGAATCGGGTTTCTGTTTATGAATGAATGAACGGCAGAGATGCGCGCTGTTTACCACAGCTCCCAAAAAGACAGTTTTAAATTTAAATCGCGTGTGTGAATGAATGGTGATGTTTTAGCAAACTGTATTGCTACACTGAGATGAGTAAAAATCGACTGAAATATGTTGAAATAAAATGTAGGCTATTTATAATATAGTAGGCTATGTTTTGTCAATGTAGGCTATATTCAAAGTAATGAATCCTTAACTTTGAAATATGTATGATAAAATGTATACTTTAGTTTTTACAAAGAAAGATTACACTAGAATTGTTTTTGTAATTGTAACCTTTTTAAAAAAAAAAAAAAAAATTACAAGGTAGATGTAAACAATTTTTAAAAGGTAAATATAAGCCTTTTCTTTAAATAATTTTTGTGTTTTATTATTGACAACTTTGGGGAGAGGATACATATTCCAAAACTGAAAATACAGTATGAGAACTGCACAATTACTAGACATGTTTTCCTTGGATATTATACAATTTGAAAGCACAATTTGTGGAAAAAATAAAAAAAAATTGAGATGCTTCCAACTGTGAACCAATTTGTTAGAATGAATGGCTCATTAAGTATGCGGGCCCTCAGGTGTGAATCACTAAATATGCATGATGGTGTTGGATTGATGACGCCTCTTGCGCATATGGCCTTTACAAACAAAAAGTGTTTTACAAGATTTAAATCAATGTATTTTTGTGAATGATTAGGCAGGATGATTTTCACATCATTTTGAAGAAAAAACTCTAGGCAACGACATCCATTAGACAAGTCTTATTCACACATATTAAATATGTGTTTTGTGGCGTTATTTCAGCAACTTTCATTTTTATTTTTTTCAATAACCACGCATAAACATTATTGTCTTAAAAATTCAAAAATATACATGCATGGTGATCACATATTATGGTAGCCCTGTTTGTGCTATATAGAGTAAATTTACACCTTTGCCATTAACATGTTTATAAATAACTGAAAAAAGCACAAATGTCAGAGCATGTCAGAACACCTCCAGGGCCCAGAAAACCCCTCAGACCCCAGAGGGTTAAGCACATATACTGGTTTGGAATATTGTTTTTGCTATTGTGGGATGTTGTGTGTTAACATTTGTAAATACTACAAAAACAATCCATAATTTTGTGTTAATTTGTGTTAAACAATAATTGTGTTTAGAGTTTTGAAAATGTGACAACTGGTTGGACAAACGCTTGTTAGCGACTGAAAAAAACTGTAAAGGGTAATGGAGATGGAAGCCAGCAGAACTCCACATACTTTTAGGAGAAGAAATGTGATTGAACGGAGAGCAACCGTGGATGTCCCAGGCCAGAGAGGAGCTAACATCACGATGTGTGCAGCACTGTCCAATGATGGTTTGCTGTTACACAAACCACTCATCAGCCCCTACAATACAGAGAGGCTCATTTCTTTTCTGAATGACCTGCATAATCAACTTGTGGAGAGCATAATCAATAGCAGAGGAGAGAAGGCGAGGGGCATCAAACTGCCTAACCTTCGTTGTTGTGTGGGACGTCAGTATTATTCCTGCCTCCATACTCCCCCTTCTTAAACCCCATAGAGGAGTTTTTCTCTGCATGGAGGTGGACATAACATAAGGTGGGCAACATAACTTACCAGTTTTGGAAATGTTGTTCTCTTTCGAGGGAACTCACGATGCGTCAATGACGCATTGGGAACGCTTCTGCGTGATTGCGTCTGAAGCACTTGTATCAACTAGTCCAATGGCGAGAGTGGGCGTCACGGGCGGGTGACGTGACGACTAGGAAAGGATAAAGGAAATCCGGTTTAGAACCGCGCTAGCTTCTGTGCCTCAGCAAGCGCTCTGTGTTATACTGTCTGTGTTATTTATTGTTGTCTGTCACAAGCATAGATATTATGGCGAACAGAACAACCTTAGATCGTGTGTTCCTCCCTGCCCTCTGTCTTTACGGTTGGGGATACACACGATGTATGTGTTGTTTGTTTGGAACGGAGCATGTTCTGTCAGCGCTCGAGGTTGCTGACTACGAGCATTGCGAGTTATCGTACTCGCTCTGTTCCCGCTTGTCACTCTTTGAGGAGGGTGTTCAGGCCCGCGTTCCTCGCAGTACCGACCCCGTGTGAAGTATTACTCGACAGAATCAGAGGTGGTTCAGAACATCTTTACTAGGGGTTCACATGTTCAATACAATAAAATCTTCCGGCCCACGCACACTGCGTATTACCAAAGTCCTTTTAGGCAAGTCGTGCCACTCGGCCGCCATCTTGGCAATGCCTCCGGGCAGCTATTTCGGACTAACAAGACCAGGCTCCTATCTAAATGAATGGGCAGAGAGTCAGAACTGCACTTTCACTGGTCACCGGGACATAAAAAATGCATGTATAGAAACAGCAGTAAAATATGATAAAAATCGCTGAAAAAGTTTGATGACTTTGCCCCAAAATAAGGTTTAAAACGCCTTTTCCCCCACAGGTTACACTTTTACTACGCATGCGCAAGGGTTCACGTTCACGACACCAACTTCATTTACGTCTCTATCCAGAATGCCGGTGTTGTGCCAAGCACTTAAACAACTATATGTATTTAAATGTCTGAAACCTAAAATAAACATTATGTGGTTAAAACCACTGGACAGTTGTGATATAGCCTATGACAAGCGCTGAGCGCGTCCGTCTTTGACTCAGCGCCAGCACAGCGCGAAAGCACAGGTTGAATATGGCAGTTATGTCACGTCACTGTACATTCGCTCCTTAGTGGTCAGCTGCTGACTGTTAAAAGCAGATGATTGGCTTTCCAGCGGGAGGGGCGGGACATGTGCATACAACCGCCATCTTTGCCGTTACGAGTTTACCTTATATAGTTGTATTGAGGATTGAGGAAGTGGTATGTCTCTTATATAAATTGTCTCTGGTATTACGTACACACGTATTACGTATCACAACATCCCCCCTGTTTAACATAAGTGTGTAAACACCTCAGATAACCAATACAACAACAAGATTGCTTTTTTTTTTTTTCAGTGGGGTGCACATTATAACTATAATGAACAATAACAACTTGTTTGATGACTACGTGTGCAAAATACACATTTAGTCCATCTTTGGTATTCTTTTTACTGCTTGACTATTACTTCAGCTTTACACAAAGTCCTTGTATTGTGCTGGCTTGATAATGACCCGTCCAGACCTTGTGCATGTTGGTCTTGTTGTCTCAGTACCTGTATTGTCTGTTTTTGTATCAAGAGGTTGTGTGATTTTGTTCTCAACTGGATTCTTGTGACTTTGTTCAACCACATCTTTTTGGGGTGTTTCAGCGAATTGTACTTTTTTTCTGGATTTTCTGTGTTTGTGGAGCATACATTTCACGAAGTTGGCTCCTAGTGCGTCTGACTGTGTTTCCATTTGGTGTTTGGATCAGGTAACTTCTCGGCTCCTTGCATCTTTCCACAATAGTCCCTGGGTGCCATGTTTTCCTCTCCTTGTCCAGCACTCTCACACTCTGTCCACGAAACAATGGTGGTAAGTCTCTACCACTACATTGGTCATGGTGTGTTTTCATCCTTGTAATATTTCTTTCCAGGTGCTGTCTGTGTTCCAGTTTACCTGGATCTGCATGACTTGGTAGGAGTGTGGTGATTTGTCTGCCAAGGAGTAATTCTGCGGGGGATGGTAAATCACTGTCAATGGGTGTCGCTCGCACCTGCATCAGAGCCACTTGTACATCTCCTTTGTGTTGTATTGTTTTTTTGATGATGGATTTGATGTGTCTCACATGTCTTTCAATAAATCCATTGCTTTTTGGGTAATGTGGTGAACTTGTGATGTGTTTTATTCCCCAATCAGTTATGAATTTCTTGAAAGGTTGTCCCGTGTACTGCGGTCCGTTATCTGTCATTATTTCATCTGGTCGACCAAATAAAGACATGTAACATTGCATTTTTTGTGCAACTGCATGGCTACTTACTGGTATGGGCATTTCATCAACTAATGGGTACTTGGAATATCTGTCCACAGTAAGTAGGTACTGATGGCCATGGATCTCGAATAGATCTGACGCCAGGTATTGCCATGGCTTTGTGGGTGTTTTGTGAGGAATGAGAGGTTCTTTTGGTTGTGCATCTTGGTGTTCTGCACAGGTACTGCAAGATCTGCACATTTTTTCAATGTCTGTGTTTATCTTTGTCCAATATACACTTTCTCTAGCCAACCTGCGTGTCTTTTCGATACCTTGGTGGGCTGCATGGAGTTGAGTCAGAATGTCGCTGGTCATGGATTCTGGAATAAGCACTTGTCTGCCCTTAAATACAACTCCAGCTTCTATGGCGAGTTCGTCTCGAAAAGGCCAATAGCTGCATAGGTCTTTTGGCATGTCTTGAATTCTGTCTGGCCACCCCTGATGGATGATTTCTTTGAGCACACTGAGCTTGGGGTCTTTTGCAGTCTCAGTTCTGAGAATCTCCTGTTTGTTTGGTGAGAAGTTTACAATTGCAACAGTATGATGCTCAGGGTCTTCAAATTCGGTATCCAACCCATCAATGCGTTCATCAAGTTCAATGTCTTCATTGTTTTCGGGGTTTGGCAGGCGGCTGAGAGTGTCAGCTAAAATCATTTGGCATCCAGGACGATACACGATGCTATAGTTGTATCCCTGTGTTTTGATCAGCATGCGTTGTAGCCTGGGAGGAGCAGCATGCAGAGGTTTTGTGCATATGGTGACGAGAGGTTTGTGGTCCGTTACTACGACGAATGATTTGCCATACAAGTATGTGTGATATCGCTGCATACCATACACAATAGCAAGCATTTCTCTTTCAATGTTGCTGTATCTTGATTGACATTCAGTTAGTGTCTTCGAACCGAAAGCAATGGGCCTGTTGTCTTGCACCAGTGCTACACCAATGCCTTTCTGTGATGCATCTACCTCCAGTGTTAGGCTGGCTTCTGGATTGTAGTACTTTAAGCAAGCATCAACAGTCACTGTTGTCTTTAGGTCATCGAAGCATTTCTGATAATTAGTGTCCCACACCCATGATGAGTCACTTTTCAGCAATCCTCTCAGATTGTGGGCTTTATCAGCAAACTTTGGTATGTAGGGTGACAGGTAGTTTAGCATGCCCATGAATCGATGAAGATCATCTTTGTTTTGTGGTGTTGGCATTTTTTGTATGTCGTGGATTTTGGCTGGATCTGGTCTGATGACTTTGTCTGTGTACAGGTTGCCAAAAAAAGATATGCTCTGCTGTTTGATGATACACTTGTCACTGTTAAACACCAGACCTGTTTCTACAGCTCTTTCCATCAGGCTTGTCAGATTCCTGTCGTGATCCTCCTCGTCAACTCCACAAACTGCAACGTCGTCTGCTATGCTGATTACACCATGAAGACCTTCAAGAATTTGGTCCATTTTGGCTTGGAAAAGGTCTTGGGACACACTGAGACCAAATGGTAAGCGTCTCCAGCAGTATCTGCCAAAAGGAGTGCGGAACGTGGTTAGAATCTGTGACTCCTCTTCAAGATGTATCGACCAGTATCCGGCTTTTGCGTCTAGCTTGCTGAACACTTTTGCATTTGCAAATTTTGGGTTTAGTTCTTCCACAGTTGGAATTTTGTGAGGGAACCTCTTCAGGCTTGCATTTAATTTCTGAGGATCTAAGCAGATTCGAAGTGATCCGTCTTTTTTAGTGCTGAAGGCAAGACTGGAACACCAATCTGTGTGTTCTTCTACTTTTCGCAGGACTCCTTGATCGACGAGTTTGTTCAACTCATCTTGAAGTTTGTCCTTTATGTGGATACTGCATTTGCGTGGTGGGTCGATGAATGGATTGGCACCTTCCTTCAGGATGAGCTTTGCTGTGCCATTAACCCTCTGAGGTCGACAAACGCGCCGGCGCGTTTTGCTGGATTTTCTTCACATTGTAGCACTATAAACTTAAATTTCTCTGTCATTTATGGTCATGCAGAAAAAAGAAATATAAAAAAAGAATCTGTGATATTTCTACTTTTGTATGTGTCCACTTACAATCAAATCAAAACATTGTGCTTTTGTAAAATAAAGAAAATAAATAGGGTGTGCGTTTTGCCTCCCTGTCGCGGTGAACTTTTTATTCTTGAGCACGTCTATAAACTGAAACAAAACTCAGCGAATACTATTCACACATTTATGAGCCATATACCTTTATAAACATTTAAGTGTGTACTTTTAAATGATCGGATTCAAACTGAAAACAAATATTCTCTGTTTAAGTAATTTGTATAAAACCAACAAGATGTCCAGCTTCTCAAACGCTTGCTCATTACAGTTAATTTGGCCACGCCCACTCGCGCAAAAGATATTCACATGCAAATCTCCACATGGAACGCCCATTACCTCAACAACAAAACACCAAAACAATTCACAAGTCTCTGCTTTTCGTCCAGTTTGGAAGACGCGCCGTGAGCTTACATTGGATTTAGCCTACCTCAGAAGAAGAACGCGATTTGAAGACAAGAAAGATGTAAGGTAAGAAATTCTTACATATTAGTTTGTTATTGATGCATAAATTTCACATTGCAGTTGAACTGTTGCTTGATATATGGTGAATATTATACTATTTAGACCCGTGTTTACTGTTACTGTGTTTGTGGATATCTGCTCAAACGTAGATGTATATGGTAACCATAATGTTTTTTATTTGAGCGCGATCGCATTTGAATGTATCATATTTTGGATCGTGATCGCGTTTGAATGTATCATATTATGGATCGCGTTTGAAAAGCAAACGGCTTCATGTTTTTACTATTATCTCATTTCATATCACATCATAAGGAATGGAAACATTTGAAGTAACATGATAATCAATATATTTTTCTCTAGCTTAGTTGTTACAAATCTTTTGGAAGATTTATACTGCTATAGGTATAAATATAAGTATATTTATCCAGCACTGTGCATAGCGTACAAGGCACAACAAACCTGGTGTTTATTATATATTGTTGGAAACATTTGTGTGTGTGTGTGTGTGTGTGTGTGTGTGTGTGTGTGTGTGTATTCTGTGAATTTTAAAAAGCAATTTTAACCAGAAAAATCTAAAATTTATTCCCAAAATCGTGCAAGCCTTTCTCTTGATATTGACACATGTTCACTTTTTTTTTCTTTCAGGGCCCAGATGCCACTGAGTCCTGCTGACTTCAATAATCACATGAGTCTCTGTACATGAACATGGTAAAGTGAAAACACCTTGGCAATGAAAGGTATGTACAATGTTTTTAGGAATGGCACAAAGGTATTAAGTGCTTTTTTGGCATTTCTTGTGTATCTTTGGACTATGTTGTGTTGTAAATAAATCCAAACAATTTAAAAGCCATTATTTTTTAAATCTCCTCATTTACAGTATTGTGAAAGGTTGCTCAGATTGACAGTGCCTGATAGCTCCTAATAGGGCCGTTAGGGGAGGGTCTTTGTCTTTCTCAGGTGTGAAAAGCTGACATATTAATGACCTCCGCATAAAGCTTTTTCACACAAAACACGTCGTAAAAATTTTAAATCAATATATTGTCTTCTTTGAATGAGCAGTCAGGATGATTTTACAATTTTCAAAAGTCTTGTGAAGAAATAATCAGTATGGGTTTCATGACCTTATTTCAGTGAGAATTTTTGGTAACACTTTATTTTACGGTGCCCTTGATACAGAGTAATTACTTAATTAGGTACTTAGTAATAGACGTTGTAATAACATGTAACAAAATGTACTTAACATGTAACTAAGTTATGGAACAGCCTGTACTTACAGATTGTAATTACACACATGTAATAGGCAGCTACTGTTACACATGTGTAACAACCCGAGTTGGATAAGGTTTATAGATACACATGAAGTACACTTAAGTACATTCTTTATACACTTTATTTTACGTAGCTCATCCCTGTGTAACATTATGTAATTACAATGTAATTAGGAAACTACTGCATGCATTTAAGCTGTGAACTAGTGAGTTAAATCAAACTAAGGCAGAGATGGATAAGGTATGTACACACAAAGTACACTTAAGTACATTCTTGATACACTTTATTTTACGTAGCTCATCCCTGTGTAACATTATGTAATTACAATGTAATTAAGAAACTACTGCAT
Source organism: Squalius cephalus (assembly GCA_022829025.1). Taxonomy (NCBI): domain Eukaryota; kingdom Metazoa; phylum Chordata; class Actinopteri; order Cypriniformes; family Leuciscidae; genus Squalius; species Squalius cephalus. The sequence goes on along the minus strand of CM040809.1, from coordinate 6,136,400 downwards.
GCATTTAAGCTGTGAACTAGTGAGTAAAATCAAACTAAGGCAGAGATGGATAAGGTATGTATACACAAAGTACACTTAAGTACATTCTTGATACACTTTATTTTACGTAGCTCATCCCTGTGTAACATTATGTAATTACAATGTAATTAAGAAACTACTGCATGCATTTAAGCTGTGAATAGTGAGTTAAATCAAACTAAGGCAGAGATGGATAAGGGATGTATACACAAAGTACACTTAAGTACATTCTTGATGCACTTTATTTTACGTAGCTTATACCTGTGTAATTGCAATGTAATTGCAATGTAATTAAGAAGCTACTGCATGCATTTAAGCTGTGAACTAGTGAGTTAAATCAAACTAAGGCAGAGATGGATAAGGTATGTATACACAAAGTACACTTAAGTACATTCTTGATACACTTTATTTTACGTAGCTTATACCTGTGTAATATTTTGTAATTGCAATGTATTTAAAGCTAATGCATATATTTTGCTGTGAACTAGTGGGTTAATTCAGATGGATAACATTTGTAGATACACAGGAAGTGCACTTAAGTACAATCTTGATACACTTTATTTTATGTTACATACAAGTAATGCTACAGAACATACACATTTACCACGTGTAACTGCAGACCTTAGGAGCCTAACATATTTAAGTACTTGTTGTTACATTGTGTTATACTAAGTACTTTCTTACATAATTACAGTGTACCAAGTCCGTAACACGTATGTAACAGACTCGGCTTGTTACACATGTGTAACAGTAGCTGCCTATTACATGTGCGTAATTACAATCTGTAAGTATAGGCTGTTCCATAACTTAGTTACATGTTAAGTACATTGTGTTACATGTTATTACAAAGTCTATTACTAAGTAATTAATTAAGTAATTACTCTGTATCAAGGGCACCGTAAAATAAAGTGTTACCGAATTTTTTTTTGTATTTTCACAAACCACGCATAAATGTCATTATCTCAAAACTACAAACTTTTACATACATGCTGCTGATATATTATTGTAGCAGAGTTTGTGCTGAATACAGTGTAATTAGACTTTAGCCATGAAAATGTCACAAGTAACAGAAATAACCAGAAATGTCAGAGCATGTCAGAACACCTCCAGGGCCCAGAAAACAGCTCAGACCTCAGAGGGTTAAAGCTGCCAATTTTGTCAAATTGGTCTGGGTATTGCTCTCTTAGTTCTTTGATGCCTTTTATGTGTTGATGGGAACTCACTTTTGTTTGTCGTTCTCCATGTCCCTTGTTTTCTCTTTCAGTCATCGCATCAACGTTTACGGTTACAAGGCTAAGGAGCTCACTTGTGGGTAGTCCAACCACGGCTGGTCCAGGTACATCAACGACATAAAACTTTGTATCTATCCATCTGGACTTTTTGTGTTGGCATGGCATGTTGATGGTTCCAAAGCAGGGAATCATATCACCAGTGTATGACGTTAATTTTACATTGGATGCTGATTTTAAATGTTCCATGCTTTGTGGTGATGCACCATACATCTGTTTGAATGTACGCAGTGGAAGCGTGTTTCCAGATGCCCCCGTATCTATTTTAAGGCGAAGCGTGTACCCATGTCCTTGCAAGAGAGGTGGTTTAATATTCAGAGTTGTGTATGCCTCATCTCTGGTTGGTTTCACATGGATGCTATGCATGCATTTAGAACTGATGGTGATGGAGTAAAAGTGTTGTTGGTATGTATACTCATCGTCATTAGTGCTGTCTACAGTGCTAATGCTGGACTCCTCTTTGCGCTTGTGTTCTTTCCATGGGCGAGCTTGGCTTTGGTATCTGTTGTGCGTTCGTGACATGCTTCTTCTGCGCTGGCTGGATAGTTCTCTCTGCCGTCTGCTCTTTTTACAGCACTTTGCCCAGTGGCCTCTGTTACCGCACATAGAGCATATATCATTGTATGCAGGGCACTGCCTTGGCTTGTGGTTTGTGTTGCAGTTTTGACACGTTCGTCCTCTTGTTACAGCATGGACATTTTCAGTCTGTGACATCAAGTTGTTGTATCTGTTCATTACCAGCTGTTAAGGCTTCGTACTTTCGCCCCTCTGTTAGTACTTCGGCAATTGGGTGACCTTTAGGTTTGCTGTATAGGTCGTTTCTTAAAGCATCAAAAGGAGTACTGGCAATGATAAGTTCGACTAAGCGTTCATTGAGCTCATCGTCAGTGAATTGGCATTTCAGTGCTAAAGTTCTGGCTCTTGTCACAAAGTCATCGATGCTCTCATTTGGCTTTTGTCTATATTGCATGAGATGGAGCCTGTGGATTCTGAAGTTCACATTTAGCTTTAGTTGTCCTTCAAAGAAATTCCACAAGGTGTCAGGCTCTCTCTTATTTGCATCACTAAGCCCACGTGCATTTAGTCGTTTTAATCCTTCATCTCCAATTGTGGCGGTATGGAAAAAAACGTAAGTTGCGTGACTGGATGGAGGAGGGAAATCAATTATCCGGAAGTGAGGAAATGAGTATAAAGGTGGAGTTGTAAGAGAGGGAAGGGGGGAAGAGAGAAAAAAGGAACGGGTTACCTGAGACGAATCCACAGTCAGTGAGACGCGAGACGCTGTGTTTGGGCTGTGCGTGGATCTAGAGTGAGCGTGAGTTGCCTAGCGATTGGCACTGAGGGTGCGCTGCACCTCTGGACACCGGCTGCACAGCGAAGCTTGTCTTTGTGGCTGATGAGTGAGCAAGTTCTCCAGGTTATTCCCTGTTTTACCCTCACTTCGAAAACTTTCCTTCCTGCCATTATCGGCCAACGCTCTTTCTCACACACACACACACACGACCGCACGCACACGCATGCACCGTCTTCAAGCCAACCAAACATTCACGCAACCACTTTCACCACGTATTTCGTATCTGTATAATACAGTGAAGTGTTTCGTTATGTTTAAACGGTTGAATTCATTGTCAGTTTGATTTAACATATTTTTTTTAACCAATTCAAAACCAGTGGTGTAAAGACTGTAGGATTTGAACTTGAACCAAAGTTATTTGGTGTGCGTTTAGTTTGTTTTGATTCTTTGCTTATGGTGAAACTGAGATTTTGTCTGATTTCTTTGAAAATTATTGCTTATGGTGAAACTGAGATTTTGTCTGATTTCTTTAAAAATTATGAAAATATAACTGTGAAACTGAACTTCCTTTGTGTCATTTCTGATTCATGTTTATTCGTAACCGGTGGCTTAAAGAGCTATTCTGAGGAAAAACATTTGACAAGATTAAATTTGTCTGGCGCCCGAACTAATTGTTTTTTTTTATACATACATCTTTCATTCGTTGATTTACATTTCGTTTGGGGCCTGCCACCGTTACAGAAGTGGCGCCCGAACAGGGACATGAACTGAACTCTTTAAGAAAAAGAAAAAACACTTGAACTGAACTCTTTAAGAAAAAGTAAAGACACTTGAACTGAACTCTTTAAGAAAAAGAAAAGACACTACTTGAACTGAACTCTTTGGAAAAATTGGGGGGGGGGAAAACTGCTCAAATTGTCAATTTTGGTGGAAAGTGTTATGTGAGTGTATATGATTACTTATTTTCTTGGTTGCAGTAATTGAGGGTTAGCTTTAAGGTAATGATTAAAGTGTGACTTTGAATTTGAATACGTGTTAGAACAGAAATTGTAAATTCTCTGGGTTTATTTGTTTATTGAACACTGAAATAACATTGTATTTTATTTATTGGTTTTTTTTTTTTTTTTTTTTTTTTTGCTGACATACATTACATTTTGCATAACATTTTACACACTTCATTGAATCTCCAGAGACACCATTGAATCATGACCACAACACCATCTCCTTTGTCAACGTGTGTGGATATTGAAGCTCCAGATGTTGCAACCCCAATTTGGCCCATTGCATCACATCCCCGGTTTACTCCTGGACCTCTTTCACCTCCGGTCTTCCATGGCCCATACATCCAAACGCCTTCCATCTATCCAGGAGGCCATGGAGCCCAGGTGCAGTTCGCTTCAGCACTGGCTGGCAGCAGCACTCCAATGCAAACCCCTACCTGGAACCAGGGACCAGGTCCTATGCATCTATGCACATCACCTGAACTTTCTACTCCCTCTTCTGTGGCACAGCAGGATTTGCCCGGTGTACTTCCCACTCCTGGTAGAGAAATGCAACAACTTACTTCACAAGTTCAAGGTAATTGGGATACACTGCTGGACTTCATAAAGAAACAGGAGAGAGCGGTCTCTGAACTTACTCAGGGGCTGAAAGCAACTTCTTCTCAGCACTGTGACCAGATTACCAACCTTGCTACTAAAATTACGGACAACCAGCAGCAAGTTCTCACACTAGTTGCTTCGAACAAAAAACAGGATGAGGATGAGACTGATCAACTAACCAAAGCCATTAAACTCATGATTACAGGTGAACTTCAAAAAGTTGAAACTACCTTTGTCTCTGAGGTGCGCTTCATGGTGGATCAGCTTCAGCAGGAACTTCAACAAGACCTCAAAACCCTGCAACAGAACTTTCAACAAAGCCATGACCAGCTTACAACTGAAATCCATCAGGGATTTTGCTTTCTCATATCGAGCTCTCTGCAAAAGGTGGAAGCCTTCCCTAACAGAAAGTGACATGGTAAAAATGATCCTTAAAAACATAAAGCCCTATCTCGCCAGCCAGTTACGCAGCAGGGTCAGCAATGTTGAGGAGCTAGTGAAGCTGGGACATCAGTTTGAGAAGGATTACTTGCAACAAGTACAATATGAGGGACGCAAGGATTTTAAAACATAACCTACCATGCCACAAAGACCAATCTCTAGCCAACCTGCGGAGAAGCCTCAAGTACAGTGCTGGCGGTGTAAAGGTTCCCATTCACCTGGAAATTGTCCTCACTTTACGTCTGCTTCCAACCAGCCATCTGTTCAGCAGCGACCCCCCCCCCCCATAACAAGCGTTTCTTCCAACCTATGAAGTCTGGAGGTCCGCCTCGACAGCCAGTTACTCCTTCCAGCAACATGGTATCCGCAACAACTACACCTTGGTCATCTGCAGACTTGGAAGAAAGCACCCCCACTTGTTCCAATACTTCAAATCAGCTAATGGCTGTACCACAACAATTAGTGGTGCCCATCAGTATTGGTCCTTGGAGAGGGAAGGCCATTGTGGATACAGGCGCAAGTTACACCCTTATCCATGAGAGCCTTTGGACAGAACTCAATCCACCTGATAACCTTCACCCTTGGACCCTTGGTCCTCTTTATTTAGCTAATGGTGAAGCAGAAGTTCCATTAGGATGGATAAACCTGCCAATTATTCTTCATAATAAGACTTTTTCAGTACAGGTTGCTGTCCTCTCCTACACAGCCCTTGCATATGCAGTGATCTTGGGATTAGATTTCATCTTCTCCAGCGGACTGCAGATTGATGTGACAGACAGGAAATATTCCTTCAAGTCTGCCCCTGATGAACACTATCTCTTCCAACCCGGCCAGGCAAGTGTACCTGTGGTGAAACCATCACACCTGGAAAAGAGACCACATCTGAACGGTGTTAATCAAAGCCTCTCCCTACTCAGTTCCATTCCGCCACCCCAACCCCCATTCCTATCACGACCACTTGATAGCCTGGATGAACAAGCATTAATGAACCTTGCTGTGAATGGTGCTCACTTACCACCTGACGGGAAACAACAACTACGGCAAATCTTGGAGTCCAATTCTCAGGTGTGTACCCTCCAACCTGGACGAACTGATGTTCTCCAACACCACCTCTATATCACACATCCAGTGCCCCTCAAACAGCGACCCTATCGCATGAGTCCTTCTAAACAAGCTGTTGTGAGAGAGCAACTGGAGGAAATGTTAAAGGCAGGTATCGTGGAACCATCTCACTCGGCATGGGCATCCCCTGTTGTCCTAGTTCCAAAAAAAGATGGTAAAATGAGATTTTGTGTGGATTACCGGAAAGTCAACGCCATAACAGAGATGATGCATACCCCCTCCCTAACATTACAGAGATTCTTGAATCCCTCTCTGGCGCATCGATCTTTTCTACAATCGACCTCAACAGTGGCTACTGGCAGGTGACAATGGGACCAGATAGCAAACCCATGACTGCCTTTATCACTCCATCGGGGTTGTATCAATTTACAGTCATGCCTTTTGGGTTAAAAAATGCCCCAGCGACATTTCAGAGACTGATGGAGACCGTTTTGGGGGAATTACGAGGTAACATATGCTTTGTTTACATTGATGATATTATAATCTACTCACCATCCATGAACCAGCACTTCCTTGATCTCCAAACTGTTCTCCATCGATTGCAGACAGCGGGTTTGACTATCAACCTAAAGAAGAGCAAGTTTTGTCTTCAGGAGTTAACATTCCTTGGACATGTGGTGAACATTCATGGTATTTCCACAGACCTGAGTAAGGTAGAAGCCATACGTGCATACCCTGTACCTCGTAACATCAAAGAGGTTCAGCGCTTCTTTGGACTCGCCGGGTGGTACCACCGGTTCGTCCCAAATTTCTCGAGGATTGCTGAGCCTATCAATTCCTTGAAAAAAAAGGGTCGTGCATTTCATTGGTCACCCCAATGTCAACGAGCTTTTGAACAGCTAAAAGCCTACCTTACCTCACCTCCCATTCTGGGTCATCCCAACCTTGAACTTTCATTTATTGTATACACGGATGCCAGTGACATCGGACTAGGTGCGGTGTTGACGCAGCGGAAGGACCAGGGCTCAGAGCAGGTGACTGCGTACGCCAGTAGATCCCTGAGCAAAGCCGAAACCAACTACTCTGCGACAGAGAAAGAATGCCTTGCTGTCATATGGGCTCTGGAAAGATGGCAACATTACCTAGAGCCTAAACTATTCACAGTTGTGACTGATCACTCAGCCCTGCAATGGGTAATGAGCTCTACAAAAACCACCAGTCGTCTCATTAGATGGGTTCTTCGATTGCAGAAGTTTGATTTTGTAATTGAGTATCGTAAAGGAAGGCTGAATGTAGCACCCGGTGCTCTTTCTCGGATCCACACCCAACCTGGTTGTAGCTTATATGTCAGGCAAACGGAGGAGTCAGACCTTCCAATCACTGCCGCTGCCATCTGGGAGGAGCAGCACAAGGACCCTGTAATCATAAAACTATTCCAAACACTGGCAGGAGATGATCAGCTGAAAAATCAGTATGAGGTAGTAGAGGATAAATTGTACCACACAACTCAGCTGAAGAATGGCCAACGCCATTATCGGGTGTACCTTCCCAACAGTCTGATTTCAGCAGTTCTCCACCACTACCATTCAAATCCTTTAAGTGGCCACATGGGTATTTACAAGACTTACCAGAGGCTGCATGATATTGCATTTTGGCCTGGGATGTGGACGGATGTGAAGAATCATGTCAAAAGATGTGTTAAATGCCAAACACTCAAAGGGGAAAGTCGTAAACCTGCGTGAAAAATACAACAAGTCAGTACATCACATCCCAACGAAATGCTAGGGGTAGACATCATGGGACCAATGCCCCGTAGTACCCATCAGAATGAGTACCTTCTTGTCTTTGTGGACTATTTTACCCGCTGGGTGGAGCTGTTTCCTATGCGGAATGCCTGTGCAGAGACTGTTGCAGCACTTTTCAGGAGAGAGATTCTGACTCACTGGGGGGTTCCTGACTTTATCCTGTCTGATAGAGGTTCTCAGTTCCTCTCTGCTGTATTTAAGGAGATGTGTGGTAAATGGGGGGTCACACAGAAACTCACTACTGCTTACCACCCACAAACAAATATGACAGAGAGAGTAAATCGTAACCTAAAGTACATGATGGCGGCTTATGTAGAAGATAACCACAAGAAATGGGATCAGTACTTGCCTGAACTACGATTTGCAGTCTATTCAGCTGTCCAGGAGTCCATCGGCATGACCCCAGCAGAGCTTCACCTGGGGAGGAAATTGCAAGGTCCCATGGACAAACTGTTGCGTGGCAAGAACATCTCTCCCGATTTACCTTCCTATGATGTGGTCAGTCATCTAGTTCAACTTCAAGCTAAAGCGAAAGAGTGCTGCCAAAAGGCACAGAAAAGACAACTACGGAGCTACAATAAGAACCGACATGATGCCTCCTTTAAAGAAAAGGACCGTGTGTGGCTAAGGAATTTTCCCCAATCTAGTGCCCAACACCATTTCAGTGCAAAACTTGCACAACGATGGAAGGGTCCTTATCGGATAATAAAGCAGCAGGGACCAATAAATTATCAAGTGGCATTGGAGTCCTCAGGGGAAGATGTGCGTAATGTGCATGTGAGTAATTTAAAAGCATGTTTCCCCACAGCCGAGGAGTTGGAAATCCAGGAGAGGAAAAGACTCCTTGAAATATTCCAAGAATCGCCAGAGGAAGATGAAGAGTTCTTGGGATTTTAATCCACACTTTCTATCAGGGGCGATTCTAGGATTTTCATTCTAGGGGGGCTCAGCCCCCAATGAGGGTATGATTTAAAAAAAAAAAGTTAGTTTATGATTATTCTTAACTAGTTTCATTCATTCATTCAGTAACATGCATATGGCACGGTTTTATAATCACTGAGGTCCCGAATGTGAGGTATTTAGGGGGGTTGGGGGGCATGCTCCCCCGAGAAAAAAATTATTTCTCTGATCTACATATGTGAATTTTAAGATGTTTTGAAGGCCAAAAAAATTGGATAACAATAGCTTTAAAACCATGTGGGGGCAGCTGTTTATTTTTCTCTCCTCATCAGCATCACACTCTTTTTCTCTTTGTTTTTCTCTTGCTCTGTCTTTTCCCCTCCTAAAGCTGAGCTTTGACTGATATAGGCTTTTCATTTTTGTCTGTCAGTGAAGAAAGTAAACATAGGGTCAACTGATAGGTTGATTTATGAATCATTTTCTTAGACAAAGCTACCAGGAAAGCTAGGTAACTAAGTTTATTAAATTAATCCACAATATGTAGTCTACACATTCATTATTGATCTAGGCCTAATATATGGCCATAGACAGGGCTTTATAATCAAAGAGGTCATACATTTGAAGTTGTTATGGGGTTAAACATTTTTATTTCTCTGATATTTGCATTTCAAGACGTTTGAAGGCCAAAAAAGGATAAGAAATATAACCTGCTCTCTCCTCATTTCCATCACTCTGTCTTTTTCTCTGTCTCCTGATCTTGCCCTTTCTCTTCCCCTCCTAAAGCTGAACTTTTTTAATTTACTGAAGGCTACAAATTGTATTATATTAATTCCCAACATGTACACATGCATTATTAATCTTGTGCCTATGAAAACGGCTTTGTTAATGTTTCTTGTCCCCTCACAATGACATAATTACACGTTATATAGGCCTATTTTCAGCTCAAAATGGCGAAATTAGACAAAAGTTTATTAGTTAATTATACTCTTACTCTAATATATCATGATGCACTCCTCCTGATTCATTATAACTTAATACAAAACTATATTTATTAATTCAAAACAAAATAACTCCACATGATGTTTCTCTCTCTGGGCCATCTTACTTTCAGACAATGTGTGTCTTTAATCATTTCTGTGCATGGCTGCATAATGTAATGCCGAAATACATAATAATATGTTTTAAATTTTAAAAAGTAAATTAAAATAAATCATGATCGTTTTCTAAAGTATGTTTTCATGGGTGTAATCGCTTCATTTTTGTTGGAAGAAAAAACAACTATCACACTGTGATAAGGGCTGAAGGTGAACGCAGCGAAACGTATACCGAACCGGCCTGTGTTGCTCCCAATGCTCCAGTAACATTACATTATGTAAACGGCAATGCATTTATGACAAAACCTGCACCTATGCAGATGTAATATCATAGCAATCTATCAATAAATGCACTCACGACACACCTTGTACTCTCTGATGTTCGCTCTGCTCAGCGCCCCTGCAGATTGAAAAATGCGCTAAATCCAAGCAGACCCAGATAAGGGGAGGAGCCGAAACTTGACGCAGCTTGCCGCCGTTTCAAATTAGTTTTTTTAAAGGGGACTGAAGCGACCAAAAATGTATTAATCAAATATTTTTTAGGGGGGCTGGGCAGAAGTTTTAGGGGGGCTGAAGCCCCCCTAAAAAGGGCCTAGTGACGCCCCTGCTTTCTATCATACAACCTTGGGTTGTTTTCTCCAGGGGGGAGAGTGTGGCGGTATGGAAAAAAACGTAAGTTGCGTGACTGGATGGAGGAGGGAAATCAATTATCCGGAAGTGAGGAAATGAGTATAAAGGTGGAGTTGTAAGAGAGGGAAGGGGGGAAGAGAGAAAAAAGGAACGGGTTACCTGAGACGAATCCACAGTCAGTGAGACGCGAGACGCTGTGTTTGGGCTGTGCGTGGATCTAGAGTGAGCGTGAGTTGCCTAGCAATTGGCACTGAGGGTGCGCTGCACCTCTGGACACCGGCTGCACAGCGAAGCTTGTCTTTGTGGCTGATGAGTGAGCAAGTTCTCCAGGTTATTCCCTGTTTTACCCTCACTTCGAAAACTTTCCTTCCTGCCATTATCGGCCAACGCTCTTTCTCACACACACACACACACACACACGACCGCACGCACACGCATGCACCGTCTTCAAGCCAACCAAACATTCACGCAACCACTTTCACCACGTATTTCGTATCTGTATAATACAGTGAAGTGTTTCGTTATGTTTAAACGGTTGAATTCATTGTCAGTTTGATTTAACATATTTTTTTTAACCAATTCAAAACCAGTGGTGTAAAGACTGTAGGATTTTGAACTTGAACCAAAGTTATTTGGTGTGCGTTTAGTTTGTTTTGATTCTTTGCTTATGGTGAAACTGAGATTTTGTCTGATTTCTTTGAAAATTATTGCTTATGGTGAAACTGAGATTTTGTCTGATTTCTTTGAAAATTATGAAAATATAACTGTGAAACTGAACTTCCTTTGTGTCATTTCTGATTCATGTTTATTCGTAACCGGTGGCTTAAAGAGCTATTCTGAAGAAAAACATTTGACAAGATTAAATTTGTCTGGCGCCCGAACTAATTGTTTTTTTTTATACATACATCTTTCATTCGTTGATTTACATTTCGTTTGGGGCCTGCCACCGTTACACAATTCCTCTACATATTTTTCTAGCTTGCTTTCCTGCATCCGTTATTTCTTCATCTTCCAGGTACAGATTCATTTGTTGTTTAAATAAAGACATTGCTTCACTCAGATCAGGGTCAGACCAGTTCATCATTGGTAGATGTGCTGCCATTTTAGCGCATTTATCTTGTACTCACGTTAAAAGTGGTTGTTCTTTTCCGTATTTTGTTGGATTATCTGGACTGATAAGCAATTATCACGCAGACAATGCTCTTTTACGATCCCACGCGTATACAAGAGAGCGCGTCACGGAGTGGTCTCCCGCGGCATTCCACACAGCCATATAATGTTAAACAGACTGAGCTCGCGGCATAATTTCCTCGCTTCACTGGTCACGAACACTCCCGCGGATGATACTATAGTTGTTTTACCGCTGCCACCATGAAGTATTACTCGACAGAATCAGAGGTGGTTCAGAACATCTTAACTAGGGGTTCACATGTTCAATACAATAAAATCTTCCGGCCCACGCACACTGCGTATTACGTACACACGTATTACGTATCACAACAACGTGTTGCAGAGGCAGCACGGATGTTGGTATTGTGGGTTCGCAAATGGATCTCGCGGAGAGGTTAGAGACGGGCTCCGCCTTTTCTCTGCTTTTATCCGGGGGATCCAGCGCTCTCTCTCTCTGCGATTGGAAGCCCGCGCCGTGGCTTCTTCCGTCCTGGTTAGAGAGCCCGGTGTTTCAGCAGTCTATCTCTGAGGAGGTAGAGTGCTGAGCATCGATGCATGTCCACAACCACAAGCATATAATATATATCTAGACAGGAGTATGGGGAGCAAACAGCTTTGGATTGTGTGTTCCTCCCTGCCCTCGCTTGGTTACGAGTGGGGACACACGCGATTCATGTGTTGTTTGTTTGGGAGTGGAGCATGCACGGTCAGCTCTAGTAAAATAAGGGGACTGAAAGTGTTCATTCATAAATTCCCGACGTGTAACATTTGCACTATCGAGAGTTTGCCTCTTCTCCCGATGGCTTTCTTCTCGAGGGAAGAAAGTCAATGAAGATTATTTGGCTCGTATCTCGCGTTTGCTGAGGCAGCGCGTAGATTACGGGTCTGCAATAAAGATTCTGTTACTCGATCTCGGATCTCGCGTGTGCTGAGACAGCGTGTATATTACGGGGTCTGCAATAACAATAATAGTGGACTGGCTACGTTCATTCATGAACATTACCGACGTGTGTTCACTATCAAGAGTTTCCCCATGCTACTGTTTATTTAAAAAAAGACTGCAATAAAAATCCAGTGGTTATACAAATGCAATGCATTGATTAAAGAGATACATGGTATATTGCAAGAAATTAGGATTCTTTTATTGTATGTTGTAACTATTTTTATATAAGCTTATATATAAATATATATTCAGCCACAGACTATATTAACTTGTCTGGTTGATCTTTTGCTGTTTGATTCTGAGGAATTAAATAAGTGGGCTGCATTTAAATTCATGTATAAGTTCAGCATTTCATCCAGACTGTGTAACTTGTCTGGTTGATCTTTTAAATTACTACATTTAATTTGGAGGAATTAAATGGTAGAATTATGTGCTGAGCATCGAGTTAGGGAATAGAAGATTATCATCTCAATCTCCTGTGTACAATGAGTTTGGAGTTTATAACTTCGTAAATGGGGCTGCTGGGCGGAGTAGCACTAGCCATTAACCCTCTGGAGTCTGAGCGGTTTTCTGGGCACTGGAGGTGTTCTGACATGCTCTGACATTTGTGCTTTTTTCAGTTATTTATAAACATGTTAATGGCAAAGGTATTAAATATTCACTCTATATAGCACAAACAGGGCTACCAAAATATGTGATCACCATGCATGTATATTTTTGAATTTTTAAGAGAATAATGTTTATGCGTGGTTATTGAAAAAAATAAAAATTAAAGTTGCTGAAATAAGACCACAAAACTCATAATAAATATGTCTCAATAAGACTTTTGACTAATGGATGTTGTTCCTTCGAGTTCTGGCTTCAAAATTATGTGAAAATAGTCTTGCTTTATCGTTCACATAAAACAATACATTGATTTAAATTGATGTAAAACAGGTTTTGCTTGGAAAGCCAATATGCGAGGGGGGCGTGAACGAGGAGTGGTTTACACCCGAGAATACAATGTCCCACCCATTCTGCATAATGACTCTGCATAATTAGCCATTCATTCAGGTGTGACACTGACTGAGCCACAATGCAAGGACAAAAGATGTATTTAGAAGAAGACTTATATTGACCATTTTAGATTTTGCTTACATTTATCTTGTAAATATGTTTTGCTATTTTATTAAAAAGGTTTCAATTACAACAATAATTACAATTTCAACAATATTTCAAGTGTACTCTTTCTTTGTAAAAAAAAAAAGATTATAGGCCTACATTTTATCTATGTATTCATTAGTTTGAATATAGCCAACATTGGAACAGCTAACATCTTAGTTAATGACTTTATTTTTGACAAAAATAGTATTTTATAGAAATTGCTAAACAAAAGTCTTTCATATTTCGCCTGACTGTAACGTTTTTATGAAATATTAGGGCATATAAATGTTAATTTGCAGTTTAATACGTTGCTTATATAGCCTACATTTTATTTCAACATATTTCAGTTGATTTTTACTCATCTCAGTATAGCAATACAGTTTGTTAAAACATCATCATTCATTCACACACGCGATTTAAATTTAAATCTTTTTGCGAGCTGTGGTAAACAGCGCGCATCTCTGCCGTTCATTCATTCATAAACAGAAACCCGATTCATGTGAGAAGGAAAAAAACTTACAGTATTCCTCAGCTCGCTCCTCAATATACCCGCACTTCTGAGGTACATTTTCCATTATTATTATTCCTCACAGCGCTGCGAGACGGTGTAAACAAATAATGATCTGAATAAACTTGTTTTCTCGAGCTGAAATGGGGGTGTTCACAGGTTTGCAGGATTGCCTCAGACATTTGCGTTTGAATAGCACGCACTCTCCGTGGGCGGAGTCACATTACATTTGAATGAGCTGTAATGAGCTCGACTGGAATCGCTCTCTTTTAATACAGATTTCACAAGATGAGAATATTTGTTTGTTATATAAATTACTTAATTTAAAAGAAGATAATTCAAGCTTCATGCCTATGTGTCTATATTTCTGTTTGACTGAGTATTCGCTGAGTTATTGTTTATTTTCGGACGCATTTCAGAATGGACTTCACTGGCAGAGAGAAGGCAGAACTCGCTTTGTGTTTATTTTTCTTTATTTGGCAAAAAGCACAACACTTTATTTTTATTGTGAGTATACAGAAAAATAATACACATTTAACAGAATCGATTGATGTATGAAACTCCTATGGAAAATCAAAGTCAACAGAGTATTTATGAGTTTCTTTTACACTGATAAAAAAAAGCGAGCTGGTAACCGACCTCAGGGGGTTAACAAACTCCTTGTACAGGCAGAGTGTCATTTCCTGTGCTCCCCCTCAGAACGATTGGGGACCAGAATGGCATTCTCAACAGAAGCCTTTAAAGCAGAAGATGGATCTGAGGACTGTTTTTCTGTGAAAAAGGCTTCGGCCAAGGTCCTGATGCCACTGGTGTCAGACCTCTGGGGGCAACCCCGACCGGGCTGGAGCGGTGTTCACCTCAGTATACGGTGCCCGCCCCACCTCGGTGCCCTCAGGAGGCCGTTCTGCCAACCCCGCGCCCTTGGTGCCTCGGGGCGCAGCGGTCTCCAGCGAGCACATGGCTCAGTGTCATCACGACACCGTGTCAAACTCGCACCCTCTTAGGGGGGTTCAAAAACAGTCAGTTCGGTTGTTTCCTGCCAGGATGCTTCAGGTCACCGAAGTGGCTGTTACAATAACATCAGAGGCCAGTCTCGAGAGACTGGTACCGTTAGTAGATTTTCTGACAGAGTGGAAGAATCTGCCGAATATATCTCCATGGGTCCTGCAGATAATAGAGAGAGGTTACAGAATCCAGTTTCGTTCTCCTCCACCTCGTTACAACGGGGTGCTACTCGTGTTAGTACATCCCGAGCAGGCTCTGGTAATGGAGCAAGAAGTAGAGTCTCTATTAGCGAAGGGAGCTATATAGCAGGTGTACTCACCGGACAGACAATCAGGGTTTTACACCGCTACTTTATTGTTCCGAAAAATGATGGGGGGTTGCGTCCCATTTTAGATCTTCGTCTGTTGTATCGTGCAGTCATGAAACTCAAGTTCTAGATGCTCACACTCAAACAGATCGTGACTCAAATCAGATCCGAGGACTGGTTTGTCACGATAGATTTAAAAGGCGCTTACTTCCATCCTCCCTCTACAAAGGAAGTTCCTGTGGTTTTCTTTTGGGGGCAAAGAATACCATTATCGGGTGCTTCCATTCGGTCAAGCTATCACCCCGCACGTTCACAAAGTGCGTAGATGCAGCTCTGGCCCCGTCAGGCTGCAGGGCTACGCGTTCTGAACTACATCGATGACTGGCAGATTCTGGCGGAATCAGAGCAGTTAGCGGTTCGGAATCGAGATGTCGCCCTCGCTCAGATGAAGAAATTGGGGTTGAGACTCAATGCCAAGAAGAGTGTGCTTTCTCCATTACAGAGAACCACTTTCCTTGGTGTGGTATGGGATTCAGTCACGATGTGAGCCACACTATTGCCCGTTCGTGTAGCTGCTATCCTCACAGCCACAAAAGAGTTGAAGCTAGGCCAGTCACGCACTGTAAAACAGTTCGAGAAACTGTTGGGCTTCATGACAGCAGCGTCCATTGGCCTATTGTACATGAGACCCTTGCAGTGGTGGCTCAGAACCAGAGGGTTCTCCCCTAGGGGAAACCCACTTCGTCCGATCAAGATCACGCAGCGGTGTCTCCGCGCCTTGGTTATATGGAGGAAATACTGGTTCCTATCTCACATGAGCAGTCACGCATTATGAAACAGTTTGAGAAACTGTTGGGCCTCATGGCAGCAGCATCCAGTGTCCAATGTGATACCCTTTGGCCTACTGTACATGAGACCCTTGCAGTGGTGGCTCAGAGCCAGAGGGTTCTCCCTGAGGGGAAACCCACTTCGTACGATCAAGATCACGCGGCTGTGTCTCCGCGCCTTGGTTATATGGAGGAAATACTGGTTCCGGTGTTGGGAGCTCTTTGCCATCGAGTTGCTATCTCGACAGATGTTTACCTCACCGGCTGGGGAGCGGTAATGGGAGGCCGCTCATTCCAGGGCCTGTGGAGGAGTCATCTTTTTTGGCACAAATTGCCTGGAGATGATGGCAGTCTTCAATGTGTTGAGACATTCCTCCCAGACCTGAGGGACCCTTCATGTGCTTGTCCGTACAGACAGCACATCGGTGGTCTCTTACATAATATGTTGGAGTAGACATCCTGTTGAGGCAGGGGCTGAGGCCCGGGCAATGGAGGCTCCACACCGAGGTGGTGGAGCACATTTTGGGGATTTATGGTCAGGCACAAGTGGATCTCTTCGCGTCTCAGGATACGACGCACGGTCCACTTTGGTTCTCCCTCACACACCCAGCTCCCTTGGGGCTGGACGTTGTGGTATGGACATGGCCGAGGCTACGTCTGTACATCTTTCCCCGATTACTCTGCTCCCAGGAGTTCTGGAGAAGGTCCGCCGGGATGGATATTTATTCTTCTAGTAGAACCGTATTGGCCGAGCCTACTGGTTCTTGGACCCGGTGTCTCTCTTCAACGGCTCTCCCTTGTAGATTCCAGTCAGGAGGGACCTTCAGTCTCAAGTGGATTAGGTGATCTTTCACCCAGCCCAGAGATTTGGATCCCATGGGTTTGGCCTCTGAGGGGGCCCAACTCATTGACTTTGGTCTCTCAACTGAGGTTGTGGAGACCATACTTAACTCCAGAGCTCCTTCCACGAGGAAACTTTATGTATTAAGTGATGGGGTTTCACTTCATATTGCAGGTTTCGGACAGTGGGGCCCAGTTTACTGCCCGATTGGAACAGTGCTGGAGTTACTGCTGGTTCATTTTTCCACACGGTTATCCCCTTCCACACTGAAGGTGTACGTGGGGGCCTTAGTGCCAACCATGTCCCTTTTGGTGGTATTTCCCTGAGGGGTGGGGGGGGGGGGGCTTTGGTTGTTTCTTCCGTGGTGCTTTTAGACCAGGACAGGAGTATGTTGGCTTAGAAGCCTTATTATATATGTAGATATCCCTGTAGGATGTGGTATGCGGCAGCCTGGTCCTCTCCGCTCACATTCGTAAGGTTTTGCAACTTCGACCTGGGCGCTTCCCCAGGTTCTCAAATGCTCTTGTCTTAGTTGTGCAGTATTCACACAGACAGGTTCTGTTTCGTATGGCGTGTTGGGCATTCTCGTTCCCAAAGCGTTATTGACAATGAAAGAAAAAAAAAAGGGAAAGGGAACGTCTCAGGTTACGACTGTAACCCTAGTTCCCTGAGAAGGGAACGAGACGATGCATCACTTTGCCATACTTCCTACATCCCTGTGATCGACTTGCTTCGGCCCTTTTCGAAGCTGGCGCGGTTCTAAACCGGATGTCCTTTATCCTTTTCTGGTCGTCACGTCACCCGCCCGTGATGCCCACTCTCGCCATTGGACTAGTTGATACAAGTGCTTCAGACGCAATCACGCAGAAGCATTCCCAAAGCGTCATTGACGCATCGTCTCGTTCCCTTCTCAGGGAACTAGGGTTACAGTCGTAACCTGAGACGTTTTGAATGTATTGCACCAGTTACATGTTGTAGTGTGTGTGTTTGTGAGGGCTTGTATGTGATGTCTGAGGCCAAAGTTTTGTTTTTCAGCAAGAGTGAATGGTTTTGAGTGTAGAACTTCATTTTGACCTGAAAATATGATGTTTGGGGAACTGGGTGAGATGTTGTGGATTTGTGTTTACAGTTTTGAGAATACGAGGCAGAGTTTCAAGAAATTTGTTTAAGCAATCAAGAAGTTTTGTATGACTGTTCATTAGTTACTTCTTAGTTATTTTTCTTGAACCTTAATTAGTAGATAATTCAGCCTGATCTCACGGCAGTTCGTACGAATTTTACGAGGTGGCTAATTCGTACAAATTCATATGACCTCACTCGTATGAATTAGTAAGATTTTTGATAAATCGTACATATTTTACGAATTGCCCAATTCATTCAT
This sequence comes from Squalius cephalus, assembly GCA_022829025.1. Classification (NCBI taxonomy): domain Eukaryota; kingdom Metazoa; phylum Chordata; class Actinopteri; order Cypriniformes; family Leuciscidae; genus Squalius; species Squalius cephalus. The sequence goes on along the minus strand of CM040809.1, from coordinate 6,118,141 downwards.
ACGAATGACTCCCTGACCCCGCCCCTAAACCTACCCATCACGTGGGTTTAGACAATTCGTACAAATTCGTACGAATTAGCCACCTTTTTATCACTCGTACAAATTTGTACGAATTGGTCGTGAGATAGTGTTGGATAGTTAATAGTAGTTCTTCAGGAGGAATGACAGAATTCATTAGTTATTGATTAACTAACTGATACTTAACACAATCATAAAATTATATTACATACTGATTAGTTAACACATCTTCCTTAGTAGTTAACAGTAGTGAAGAAGTAGTTAATGAAGAATTACCCATTAGTTCTTCAGTAATTCCTTATTAGTTATGCAGTAAGAAGTAGGATAAGTAGGATATTAGATTGTATGTTACATGTTTACATCGTAATAATTAATTCATATAATATTGAATAAAGTCTGTGAAAGGTTTGATATTGTGTAGTTTGTGATCCTCCATCAGCAGCTGCAGTTTCTCTCAGCTGTATCAGTGCAGTCACTGTGACGTCTGGCTGACAGAGGTTTTTGTACGACTCTTTATCACTGTGTGAACACCCAGCTACTACTGATATAGTGTAAACTCTGACAGTAATAATCTCCTGTATCTTCAGTCTGGACTCCACTGATGGTCAGAGTAAAATCACTGCCAGAGTTAGATCCACTGCCACTGAATCTAGATGGAGTTCCAGTATTACGGCTGCTTATGTAATAAATCAGAAGTTTAGGAGCTTCTCCAGGTTTCTGCTGATACCAGGCTAAACGATCGCTGTATATTCCTACATCCATATGACACTCTATTGTTGCTGTTTGACTCTGTTGGACAGTTTTAACTTCAGGTTGAGTCAGAGTCACTCCTCTGGATTCTGAAGAAGAGAAAAGAAAAACTATTAGTGTTTAAAACTATTATCATCATATACTTTTACAAAAACACCAAAACCAGAGTCAGTTTTTACATCTTACCTTGAATAAACAGTGCAATGGTCCAGATGAAGATGTTGATTGTGTTCATTGCTGTAGTTTAGTCTTGTGTGATGATGAAGAGTGTGTTCTGCTCTCAGTCATGAAGTGTTAAACTCACAGCACTATAAACACTCTCAGAGCACTGAAGCATGTGCTGACAATGCAAAGAAGTGGGCAGGATTTACAACAGCTTGTGCTGAGAACAAACTCATAAACTCTACATAGAAGATTTTACTTTCAGAATAATGTTATTGAACCATTTAGTGATTAATTGCACATATTTATTAATTGTGAAATATTTGTGTTTATGTTTGTCAGGCTGATAAGACACTAGGTTTTGTCTGGAGAATCATGAATGTAGATCATTATGTCATACGCAGCAGTTTCTCTGAGTTCAGTTCTGTGCTACACCTTTACAAGCATGTTAACAATGAGAAATCAAGAACTAAATAAATCAGTTTTACTATATTTAGAGTCCAAACAAAGTCCATTATGGTCTTTGGAATCAATGTTGACATGTTGCTCTCTGGGAAATATTTTCATGATATCTATTTTTCCCACATTTTCCACATGCATGAAGTTCATCAGGACTCATAATCAGGTCATTATATATTAAACAATGTGCATCTGAAATGTTCAGAATTATTGATTCATTTATTTGAAGCTGCAGGTTTTTCTGTGAATCATGATGATTGATCTGCATATGAAGAACAGAAGCATCATTATGAGAAACTCCACAACATCATCCATGATCAAAGAGGTCAAAGGTCACCTCAGAGGTCACAGCTCATCAAATATATTTCTTTAAACAGTGTTATATCAGAAAGCATTTAGTCAAATCTGAATGAGTGAGTGTTGAGAAGAGCTGAGGATCTTCTAATATCAGTGTGTTGAAGTGTTGTTTCTCTCTCTCTGCTGGAGTGTGTGTTCACTCGAGTGGAATAGAGGTTTTTGTACGAGCGTTTCATTAGATTGTATCACTGTGGTGGACATTCGGTGGAGGAACTAAACTGGTGATCAAATGTAAGTCTTATTTAATTACATATTTAAAAAAAAATACAATTTTAATTTCAGAAAGTGTTTTATAGTTGAAAAAAAGAACAACATTTATTAATAATAAGATATTATGGTGACACTTTACTTAAAGCCTTTATGTATAATGCATTATAAAGGTATCAATAACGTATGTTATAATGTCATGTATGTCTTCATAAATAACTGTAAGCAAAGTTAAAATGTTTTATAATATCTGCTAATGGTTGTTTGTCATAAGTTTTGGTGTATTATAATTTTTTGAAGGTGTAACAATGAATAGATAACATTATAATGTGTTATAACTGCAGTTATAATTAGTGTTCAGTCTGTCTATTTAATTCTTATAATATTCCTAAACATACAATTAAAACAAGTTGAAACAAGAAAAACATTTATTAATGATAATTATTATATTGTGTTGAAACTTTACTTAAAGCCTTTCATGCAATATAAAGTGTTTCATAATGTGTTACAATGCCTTATATCTTCTCATTAATAACTGTAACCAAATCTAAAATGCATTACAATATTTGCTATTTCATTGTTTCATCTCAAAAGGGTTGTTCTTCATAAAGGTGGATCAATGAATAGATAATAAGTGTTATAACTGCTGTTACACTTATTGATTAGATCATACATGCATTTTAATGTATATAGCAGTGCATAATTAATGCATTAAAATAATTTTATAATGCAATATGTATTAAAGCTTTAAATAAAGTGTTACTGATATTGTTTTATATTGATTTAATCTAAAACTAGAGCAGCATTACTCCTCTGCTGTGAATGTGCAGTGCAGTGTGTTGTGTGTTTTGTGTGTGTGTGAATGTGTTGTGTTTGTCTCCTGCAGCTGGTCCCACAGTGAAGCCATCAGTGTCTCTGCTGCCGCCCTCTTCTCTGCAGATCTCTGGAGACTCAGCCGCACTGCTCTGCCTGCTCAGCTCTTACTCTCCACAGGGGGCGCTGGTGAGCTGGACACTGGACGGGTCAGAGGTCACCGAGGGGGTTCTGACCAGCGCAGAGAGCCAGCAGGACGGCCGCTACAGCCGCAGTAGCGTCCTGACCCTCAGCAAAGCATGCTGGGAAGAGGGAGAGCTGTACGTCTGCAGAGTAACACATGATGGAGCTCCTCATGAGGTCTCGTTCCACAAGAGCTCTGAGTGCTGATGTTTCTCTCCTGAAGATGAGCCGTATCTGAGTGTCCTGTGTCAGCTGTAGTGATTTACAACTCAATACTGAAACTGAGTGTGTGTGTGTGTGTGTGTGTGTGTGTGTGTGTGTGTGTGTGTGTGTGTGTGTGATCTTTCAATCTGCTGTGTTTGCTGCAACATTCAATAAAGCTTCTCAACAAGTTCACTTTGTGTCTGACAACATCATTCAACTAACAGATGAAGATGCAGGTGCTTTTCAGAAGGTTGATGTAGCAGTAAATGTCAAATAAAGCTCTTGGGGTTTGAACATGGTCTCTGGAGACAGAGCTGCTCTATTCTGAGAGGATCACAATCACTCCACCCTGACAATGCAAATGGGGTTTTCAGTCTCACTCTCTGATTGGTTACATGATCTGGACTGGAACACTTTCACTTCTGCTTTAGTGAAGCAGCGCAGACAAACTGATCATTTATAGGAGATTAAAAAGTTTAGAATATAAAAATATCATAAAAAAGATCAATATCAAGAATCAGCCGTTCTGACACTAATTGTTACATAATCATTACATTTATAGACGATGGTGTAAATATATAGGCAAGGCAAGGCAAGGCAAGTTTATTTATATAGCACATTTCATACACAATGGTAATTCAAAGTGCTTTACATACTATTAAAAATAATCAGAAGAAATAAGAATATACAAAACAGTTTAAAATAAAGAAACAAGAAAGAACTAAAAATAATTAAAACAGTTTAGAATAAAGAACAGTTTAAAATAAAGAAACGAGAAAGAACTAAAAATAATTAAAACAGTTTAGAATAAAGACTAAAATAAGACTGTCAGGCTTCTGGGTGGATGAAGTAGGAGACGAACACGAAGATGATGAATTCCAAGATTTTAATTCTAAATATAAACAAATACAAACAAAAAGGGAGCATGCGCTCAGAACAAAGATAAACCTAACATTAAACATTGACCGACAAGTGAAGAGTGAAAACCAGGAACTTAAATACACACACAGATGAACACAAGACAGGTGATGCAGATGATGATGATGACGAGTAATGAAGGGAGTGAGTTCAGGTGTGAAAACAAGGAGGATTCTGGGAACTGTAGTGCAGACAGGACGATGACAGACGGTGAATGTGACATTACTCCCCCCTCCCGGTAGGCGCGTCCTCGCGCCGTAGAAAGACCAAAGGGGTGGGAGGGTGGGCGCCCTGGAGGCTGACGGGGAAGACAAGGCAAGGGAGACAAGGCAGGAAGCCTCCAGGGCGGAGCAGACTGTGGGTGTGGTCACGGTGGAGCAGGCTGTGGGCGTGGCCAGGACGGAGACGACCCCTCGGGCGGCCACGGCGGTGAGGACCCTTTGGGTGGCCACGGCGGAGAGGACCCTTCGGGTGGCCAGGGCGGTGATGTCCCCTCAGGCGACCACGGCAGTGAGGACCCTTCGGGTGGCCATGGCGGTCCGGACCCTTCGGGTGGCCAAGGCGGTGCGGACCCTTCGGGTGGCCATGGCGGAGAAGACCCTTCAGGTGGCCACGGCGGTGAAGACCCTTCAGGTGGCCACGGCGGAGAAGACCCTTCAGGTGGCCACGGCGGAGAAGACCCTTCAGGTGGCCATGGCGGAGAAGACCCTTCAGGTGGCCACGGCGGTGAAGACCCTTCAGGTGGCCATGGCGGAGAAGACCCTTCAGGTGGCCACGGCGGAGAAGACCCTTCAGGTGGCCATGGCGGAGAAGACCCTTCAGGTGGCCATGGCGGAGAAGACCCTTCAGGTGGCCACGGCGGTGAAGACCCTTCAGGTGGCCATGGCGGAGAAGACCCTTCAGGTGGCCACGGCGGTGAAGACCCTTCAGGTGGCCATGGTGGTGAGGACCCCTCAGGTGGCCATGGCCCCTCGAGTGGCCAGGACGGAGCCCTATGGCCCCCCCAAAAAAAATACTTGGGAAAAGTCCCGGGTACCAGAGAGGGCTCGGTGCTGGGCAGCGATGAGGGCTCGGTGCTGGGCAGATCCAGCGATGAGGGCTCGGTGCTGGGCAGATCCAGCGGTGAGGGCTTTGTGCTGGGCAGATCCAGTGATGAGGGTTTTGTGCTGGGCAGATCCAGTGATGAGGGCTTTGTGCTGGGCAGATCCAGCGATGAGGGCTTTGTGCTGGGCAGATCCAGCGATGAGGGCTTTGTGCTGGGCAGATCCAGCGATGAGGGCTTTGTGCTGGGCAGATCCAGCGACGAAGAGGGCTCTGAGCTGGACAGGACCAGCGGCGAAGAAGGCTCTGAGCTGGACAGGACCAGCGGCGAAGAAGGCTCTGAGCTGGGCAGGACCAGCGGCGAAGAAGGCTCTGAGCTGGACAGGACCAGCGGCGAAGAAGGCTCTGAGCTGGGCAGAACCAGCGGCGAAGAAGGCTCTGAGCTGGGCAGGACCAGCGGCGAAGAGGGCTCTGAGCTGGGCAGGACCAGCGGCGAAGAGGGCTCTGAGCTGGGCGGAACCAGCGGCGAAGAGGGCTCTGAGCTGGGCGGAACCAGCGGCGAAGAGGGCTCTGAGCTGGGCGGAACCAGCGGTGAAGAGGGCTCTGAGCTGGGCGGAACCAGCGGCGAAGAGGGCTCTGAGCTGGGCGGAACCAGCGGCGAAGAGGGCTCTGAGCTGGGCGGGACCAGCGGCGAAGAGGGCTCTGAGCTGGGCGGGACCAGCGGCGAAGAGGGCTCTGAGCTGGGCAGGACCAGCGGCGAAGAGGGCTTTGAGCTGGACAGGACCAGCGGCGAAGAGGGCTCTGAGCTGGGCAGGACCAGCGGCGAAGAAGGCTTTGAGCTGGGCAGGACCAGCGGCGAAGAGGGCTCTGAGCTGGGCGGAACCAGCGGCGAAGAGGGCTCTGAACTGGACAGGACCAGCGATGAAGAGGGCTCTGTGCTGGACGGGACCAGCGGTGAAGGCTTTGAGCTGGACGGAACCAGCGGCAAAGGGAGCTTCAAGGTCGACGGAATAAAAGAAAACAAAAGCTCTGCGGGCATGACGCTGTCTGTCACAGGCGCAGCGGGCATAACGCTCACAGTCTCAGGGGCGGCGGGCATGACGCATACTGCCTTGGCTTCGGCAGATCTGGCGTGAAGTGCAGGCTCGGCTGGACTGGCGTGAAGTGCCGGCTCGGCTGGACTGGCGTGAAGTGCAGGTTCGGCTGGACTGGCGTGAAGTGCAGGTTCGGCTGGACTGGCGTGAAGTGCAGGCTCGGCTGGACTGGCGTGAAGTGCAGGCTCGGCTGGACTGGCGTGAAGTGCAGGCTTGGTTGGGCTGATGAGAGGAGGGAGATCAGAGAAGTCATCCCTGGAGATAGGTTTGATTGTGCAGATATATCGCCCATATCCTCCCCTGTGACCTCCACGGATACCCCGGAACACAGCTTGGCGGGTTCCCACAAAGGCCTGCCTCCATAGCTCCATCTTTTCCTTTTTTATGGTCGGTCAATCTGTCAGGCTTCTGGGTGGATGAAGTAGGAGACGAACACGAAGATGATGAATTCCAAGATTTTAATTCTAAATATAAACAAATACAAACAAAAAGGGAGCATGCGCTCAGAACAAAGATAAACCTAACATTAAACATTGACCGACAAGTGAAGAGTGAAAACCAGGAACTTAAATACACACACAGATGAACACAAGACAGGTGATGCAGATGATGATGATGACGAGTAATGAAGGGAGTGAGTTCAGGTGTGAAAACAAGGAGGATTCTGGGAACTGTAGTGCAGACAGGACGATGACAGACGGTGAATGTGACAAAGACACAGTATAAACAGTCGGACCAACAGTGACACAGTGCTCATTCATTAAATGCAAAGTTAAACAGATGTGTTTTGAGTCTGGATTTGAATGTGACTAATGTAGGAGCACATCTGATCTCCTCTGGAAGCTGGTTCCAGCTGCGGCTGGCATAATAGCTAAAAGCGGACTCTCCTTGCTTAGAGTGAACTCTTGGAACTTCTAGCTGATGTGATCCTAATGATCTGAGTAATCTGTTGGGTTTGTATTCCGTGAGCATATCTGCAATGTATTGAGGTCCTAGGCCATTAAATGATTTATATACTAGTAATAATACTTTAAAATCAATCCTATAAGTAACTGGCAGCCAGTGTAATGACCTGAGTACTGGTGTGATATGATCATATTTTCTGGTTCTGCTAAGAATCCTGGCGGCAGCGTTCTGTATGAGCTGCAAATGTTTTATGGTCTTTTTGGGAAGGCCAGTGAGGAGTCCATTACAATAATCCACCCTGCTGGTGATGAAAGCATGCACTAGTTTTTCTAAGTCTTGACTGGAAACAAAGCATCTAATTCTTGCAATATTTTTCAGATGATAGTATGCTGATTTAGTTATTGCTTTGACATGACTATTGAAACTAAGGTCTGACTCTAAAGACACACCAAGATTCTTGACCTGATTTTTAGTTGTTTGACCTTTAGAGTGAAGGTATGCGTTCACCTTCAGAACTTCATCTTTGTTTCCAAACACAATGATTTCAGTTTTGTCTTTGTTTAACTGTAGAAAGTTTTGGCACATCCAGCTGTTGACTTCATCAATGCATTGAAGCAGAGAGTCAATGGGGCTGTAATCATTAGGCGATAGGGCTAAGTAGATCTGTGTGTCGTCTGCATAGCTGTGGTAAGAGATTTGGTTCTTTCTCATTATTTGGCTCATTGGGAGCATGTACAGGTTGAACAGGAGTGGCGCAAGAATTGAGCCTTGAGGGACTCCGCATGTCATGGGCGTCCACTCAGACTTATGGTCACCTATACTCACATAATAACCTCTCCCATCTAAGTATGACCTGAACCATTTTAGAACTGTCCCAGAAAACCCCACCCAGTTTTCCAGCCTGTCAAGAAGTATTTTGTGATCGACAGTGTCAAATGCAGCACTGAGGTCGAGTAGAACCAGCACTGATAATTTGCCTGAATCCGTATTTAAGCGAATATCGTTTATTATCTTAATGAGCGCTGTCTCTGTGCTGTGGTGCGGTCGGAAGCCAGATTGAAAATTATCAAAGTATCCATTTGAGTTTAAGAATTTGTTCAGCTGGTTGAAGACAACTTTTTCAATGATTTTGCCTGTGAAAGGAAGATTTGAGATCGGTCTATAGTTGCTTAATATAGTCTTATCCAGATTGCTCTTTTTCAGGAGGGGTTTGACAACAGCAGTTTTAAGGGAGTTTGGAAAACTTCCATAGAAAAGTGAGGCATTTACCACTTCTAGGAGATCTGCTTCTAAACAGTCTAACACACTTTTAAAAAAAGATGTGGGCAGTGTGTCAAGGGCGCAGGTTGATGTTTTAAGGTGCTGAACGGTTTCTTTCAGAATTGTGCCATCAATTTCTTCAAAATCAGACATAGTAACTACTTTCTCAGGTTGTAGTCTGATCTGACTGACCCCAGCGCAACTCAAGGATGTGCTGATCACCTTTCTAATATTATTGATTTTCTCAGAGAAAAAGGTAGCAAACTCACTACACTTGCTGTCGGAGAGCATTTCACTGGGAATCTGGCTTGGGGGATTTGTTAGTCTGTCGACAGTAGCGAAGAGATTTCGAGTATTATTTAGGTTTCTGTTTATGATATTGGAGAAGAAAGTCTGTCTAGCTTTGCCTAGTTCCATATTGAAAGCACGAATGGTGTCTCTATAGATGTTATAGTGGATTACAAGTTTTGTCTTTCGCCACATGCGCTCTGATTTTCTGCATTGTCTTTTCATAATTTGCACTGCTGTTGAGTTTCTCCAAGGTGCTTTTTGTTTACCATTCTTCCTGACTTTCACAGGAGCAATATCATCAATTACATTTTTAACCTTCGAGTTAAAAGAATCAAGGAGAGAATCAACCGAGTCAGCAGATATGCTCGGTGTTAAGGATATAGCCTTCATAAATAGTACACTAGTGTTCTCATTTAGGCATCTCTTCTTGACAGACACAGATCTAACTTCAATGGCAGGAGAAATCAATAAATCAAAGAAAATACAGTAATGATCAGAGAGTGCGACATCCTTAATATCATTCAATGAAATGTTTAGACCCTTACTGATAAGTAAATCTAGAGTGTGTCCACGATTGTGTGTGGGCCCATGTACATGTTGAATCAGATCAAAAGTTTTTAAAACAGTATTGATTTCTTTTGCCATATTATTTTCTGCATTATCTATGTGAATGTTAAAATCTCCAGCAATAGTGAAACTGTCAAACTCTGAGGAAATTATTGATAACAGTTCTGTAAAGTCTTCAGCAAAGGCTGAAGAGTATTTTGGAGGCCTGTAAATAGTGATAAGTAAAATCCGTGGAGCACCTTTTAACACAATACCCAGATATTCGAAAGACGGGTAATTACCAAATGATATTTGCTTACATTGATAGACATCTTTAAAAAGAGCAGCTACACCCCCACCTCTCCTTCCAGCTCTGGAGACACTCATAAAGGTAAAGTTCGGAGGAGATGTTTCATTGAGAATTGTTGCACTGCAGCTGTCTTCTAGCCAAGTTTCATTTAGAAATATAAAGTCCAGGTTGTATGTGCTTATAAAGTCATTGACTAGAAGTGATTTATTTTTAAGTGAGCGGATGTTTAAAAGTGCTAACTTAACAGTCTTGCTTTTTGTGTCCACAATCTTAGTTTGTCGTGTGATAGGCACCAGATTAGATGGGTTTGCTGTACGGCTTTTAAAGGCCTTAGACTTTCTAACATGTGAATGAACAGATGATACAGGAACACTGGGTTCCCGCTTGTTCTGTAAACATTTGAGAAAGTTACTGTTATCACAGCGGGGACCCGGCACAAATCACTTGGAGCTGGTATCGGTTGATTTTGTAACACCTCGAGCAGACGGTGGAAGTTGTGGGCCCTGGCGTTGTGGAAGGGGCCTTAATGCTCGGGGAGGAGGGGGAGGGGGGAGAGGGCGAGCTGCGCCCATAGACTTTGGTGGTAGTGATGTTTTTCTGGTTGATATCTGGGGGCTTCCAGCGAATTGGGTTCCAGCATACACTAGTTTTTCCATTTTCTCTGAGAAACACATCAATGGGGATGTAGGAGATAGTGATAGCGGTGAGAGTGGCTGTGGTGTTAATGGAGGCTGTAATATGCTGTCTTGGCTTTCCTGGTCGTGTTTGGGTGCTGAATCTGTTGTTACTGGTGGCTGTAATGTACTGTCCTGGCTTCCCTGGTCATTCTTGGGTGCTGAATCTGTTGTTATTGGAGGCTGTAATATGCTGTCCTGGCTTCCCTGGTCATTCTTGGGTGCTGAATCTGTTGTTATTGGAGGCTGTAATATGCTGTCCTGGCTTCCCTGGTCATTCTTGGGTGCTGAATCTGTTGTTATTGGAGGCTGTAATATGCTGTCCTGGCTTCCCTGGTCATTCTTGGGTGCTGAATCTGTTGTTATTGGAGGCTGTAATATGCTGTCCTTGGGAGCTGAATCTTGTGACATTTCTAATATGTCACAGTCTGACTCTGGTGAGCTCAGTGGGCAGGGCTCAGCTGAAGTTGTGTCCGTGAGCAGAAGTTGTTTTGGCTGCATGGTGTTATCATTGTCTTTGTGAGATGTGTCAGCCGCATGTCCATTCAAGTCCTGAAGTGAAGTCCTGTGGTCATTCAAACTGTGTCCAGGTGAGTGTGTGCCATTCTGGTTGATTGGATTGGCAGAAGGATGGTGAAGGGAGAAAAGGATATTGTCCTTTAGCACTCTTGAACCCAGTTTGTTTGGAAGATGGCCATTTTGTTGAAACAGTGGCCTCTGATTCCAGAAAAGATTAAAGTTGTCTATGAAGTTCACTCCTTTTATATTACAGGTTTTTTGCAGCCATGAATTAAGCCCAAGCAACCGTGAGAACCTGTTACTTCCTCTAGCTGGAAGTGGTCCACTGATGAATGTTTGTACTTTCAGTCTTTTGAGTGTTTCAAAAAGTTCATTGAAATCCTTCTTAAGCTGTTCTGACTGCTCTTTATGGATATCATTCTTCCCCACATGAATGATGAGTCGATTTGCAGTCTTATGTTTCATCAAAATGTTTTGAATTTCTCTGTTTACGTCAGAGGTTGTTGCTTGTGGAAGGCAGCATGTAGTTGTATCTTTCGAGCTGATATCTCTGATCGTAGAGTCCCCAACTATCAATGTTTTGACCTCGGCTGCGCTCTGAGCTGAGTGCCGCTGTCTGCTTGACCTTGAGCGCCTGTTAGTATCAGAGTGAGCTCCTGGCTGTCTGTGTTCATCCACATTTAACAAATTTGAGCATTCCTCATTCAATAATACTTCAAATCTGTTCTTAAGATGAATAGGTTGTGGAAGACGACCAGTGTTTGTAATCCTTGTAGCTGTGTATGGTGTAGATGAAACTATTTTTGCCTGAGAGAGTCTAATGCCTCTATTTTTGGGTTTTGCCCCCTCTTTGTACCAACGGTTTGTAGGTCGATCGGCTTGTTTCTCTGCACTGGGTATGTTCTGTTGAGGAGCATTAAATTCATGACACTCACCGGCTGTGCGCTGTATTTGTCCATGATGAAACTCTGTTGTGGGTTCCGTCTGGTTTGATCCTACCATTAGCTTTGTTTCAAGAACTGTAATCCTTTGTAAAAGTTTTTGGCAGTTAGTACAGCAAGTAGAATCAAAAGGACGCATTTTCTCTTATCCTTGTGAATGTTTTCTCTTCCGCCAGAATGTAAGCAGTTCAGTTTTCTCTTCCTCGGAATGTAAGCTTCAGTGAATTCTGAAGGAATGAAACTAATTCTGCTTTTTTATAGTAATCCAAGCGTCCTGAGCACTGTGCTGATTCACTGAAGTTGAAATTAGGTGATAAAATGTAATAATAACGAAAGCGATAGAGCAAAGTGCGGAGCAGTAGGCAAAAGCGTCCGAACAGTAGCAAAGCAGTAGCAGAGCCTATGAAAATGGAAAATATGAAAATGTTATGAAAATCATAACTAATACATGATCACAAATGAAGAATCAGTGTGTTGTTAATAAATGTTAATATCATAGTGTATTTGTTCATTGTTCATACATGTTTATATTAAAGTGTATTTGTTAATTTTATAATAAAAACCCTTGGTTGAGTTTGTGTTTCACTGCCAGTTTCTGCCCAGCCGACTCTCAGCCAGATCTGTCTTACAGTGCCTGGGCCAGACCTGGGCCATATCAGTCAATAAGAGTCACTTTACAGGGTGTGGGCCACATCTGGGCCAGAGGAAGCTCTGTGTGTCCATGTTCAGTGTGTTGGGCCAGTTTTGGGCCGGGGACCCAGCCAGAAGTGGAGGTGGGCCAGGCAAAGTTTGCTCTCTGGCCTGCTGTTATCAACTCAAGAGTGAACCAGAATCATGTTGCTCTAGTGATGGAGAAACAAAGCTTTTAGAAACCATTGAACCGATTGATTTGCATAATGATTCACTGTATTGAAGCTCTGGAAACGCCACACGCTGGTCAGAACAGCGGAAACTCAGCATAAAAACACCTTTTACACACCAAATGCAAATGTTTTAATTTAAAGTCTAATCTATTCAATCCAATTACCAAATCATCTAATACCAGTAAATATGAAATGTCTTTATAATATGTGTTAGTTTATTAAATTGAAGGGCTTGTTTTGTTTGTTTTATGGAGAGCTTGGTAATCAGACCAATTAGACACTTTTAACTACAACTCCTTTTTTATTATAAAAATGTGTCAATAAACATTAATATTTAAAAAAACTGATCTGAGATCAGGTAAAATGAAATAGACAGTGGTTCATGGGTTCACAGAGATCATCGCCCCCTAGTGACGAACCAGTGACATTTGGAAACAGTAACGACATGAAGCCAGTGCTGCCAGATTTGGCCAGTTTTGAGTTTGATTGTTCTGGTAAAAATTGGTTTGGCGGTTTTCAAACACCTGCATTTTATAGACTAATTGGTTAATAAACAAAACTCAAGTGTGCATGTAGTCCATAAAATCAGTCATCATGATGTGTAAATACACCGGCCCACTGCAGATCTGATTCAGCCAATCAGAGATCAGCAATCAGACGTGATCATTCATGACTGACGGGTTTTTAGTGAGATAATGTGTAGCTGTATATTCGAGTGATCAGTGTGTCAAAGTGGCATAAATATACAGTTGTATCTACAGTAAAGAGTGGGAGAGTGACCCAACTCTCTAAACGTGGATTACACCTGGTGGGACTCGAAGGCTCTTTATGAATATAACTGTAACTCTGAGAGCACAGTTGAATGACTTCATTGAAATGGAGTATGGGACTATGACTCCTGTCCATCATCATGTGCACACTGGCCTGATCAGGACATCTGCAACTTCTAAACCGTCCAGACTGCGCTCTACTCGTCCCGACCGCTGCTGGAAGAGGGTTCAATCATTCATCAGTTTCGGCTGTGCTAATTTCTGTTATGATCTACAATGTGCACTTCAAGAAAGATGTACTCATTCTGTTTAAAGTTAAAGCGCAACACAAAGCTAAGCTCATTATTATTATTGAAGTTATTTTTCTGAACACGAATGACACATTTTTGTCTTTTAATGTGTGTGTGGCTTTTAAAGTCTGTTAATTTCTAGAAATGAAGTTTCACCTGCAGGGGAACCGTCTAACTCATCTGCAAACTCGACCGGAAGAAACAAGCGTCTTTTAGAGGAAATGTTCTCTTTTATAGAGATATTATCTTGCTAGAGAATATTCTCCTTTGGAAATAAAGGAAGTGTTGAAGTGCCCAGAGAAACTCTCTTGCTGACAGATAGGGAACTCAGTAATATTAAAGATCTGCCCTCTAGTGGTGAAGGATGGAAGTGCAGTTTAAGTGACTGACTTTCCTACAGTTTGATTACATTGACTACGTTTACATGCAGCCAATAACCGGGTTATGGTCGGGTTAAGGTCACTATTTGGGTTTCTGAAACATTCGGAATAACCCGTTTACATGCGTGAGCAGAGAGAGTTACTCCTGATACAATTTGTAATCAATTGGCAATATCCCGATGTAAACGGCGACGCACGGTTAGCGTCAGGACGTACGGACAACCTTAAGACACAATATGCGTCATTTCCCATTCTTCTTCCAGTCTCCAAAGACAACAACAACAGCACCAGCACGCGAATAATGAATAGTTCGGGGCAGATAGCGATCGCCTTTGTTTGCGCTTTCCTCCTCGCTCCAAAAGTGTGGTGCTGTGCTGCGTCTCGCCATGTTTACCTCTACTTCTGGTTCACTTCCGGTATACTGCACGCGGGTTTTTGTATGCGCCGTCTCTACTCAAAAGACCAAGATTCCTTGCGAATAGAACATGCGCAGAACACAAATCAATGTTCCTTTTGATGGGGATATGCCGATACGCGTTTACATGACCAAATATTCGGCTTAGAAAAGGGGTACCCCAGGGATAATATCCAGGTTTTTAAAAACCGGGATATGAGCATATCCGGGTTTTTGCCAGTGTTTACATGGCCGTGCGCGACCGGGTTATTGCTAATATTCCGGTTATGAACGGGTTATTGGCTGCATGTAAACGTAGTCACTGTAGTGGCAAGTTTTACAGGAACAAGCTCCACTCACATTTTCTCCACATTTGTGTCCAGTTTAGTAAGGGATATAAGATTGTGTTTCATGTTTACTTACATCATAATAATGAATAAAGTCTGTGAAAGGTTTGATATTGTGTAGTTTGTGATCCTCCATCAGCAGCTGCAGTTTCTCTCAGCTGTATCAGTGCAGTCACTGTGACGTCTGACTGACAGAGGTTTTTGTACGACTCTTTATCACTGTGTGAACACTGGACCACTGTGATAACTCTGACAGTAATAATCTCCTGTATCTTCAGTCTGGACTCCACTGATGGTCAGAGTAAAATCTCGTCCAGTATTTGCTGTTCCACTGCCACTGAATCTAGATGGAGTTCCTGTATAACGGTTGTTTATATATTTAATCAGGAGTTTAGGAGCTTCTCCAGGTTTCTGCTGATACCAGTATAAGTGGGTGCTGTATATTCCTACATCTATATTACACTCTATTGTTGCTGTTTGACTCTGTTGGACAGTTTTAACTTCAGGTTGAGTCAGAGTCACTCCTCTGGATTCTGAAGAAGAGAAAAGAAAAATTATTAGTGTTTAAAACTATTATCATCATATACTTTTACAAAAACACCAAAACCAGACTCAGTTTTTACATCTTACCTTGAATAAACAGTGCAATGGTCCAGATGAAGATGTTGATTGTGTTCATTGCTGTAGTTTAGTCTTGTGTGATGATGAAGAGTGTGTTCTGCTCTCAGTCATGAAGTGTTAAACTCACAGCACTATAAACACTCTCAGAGCACTGAAGCATGTGCTGACAATGCAAAGTGACTCTCTCTATTTAAATCATTATCCTGAAGACTGTAGATCAGTCACAAACACATTATCAAACAACTTCCTCATGTTGAGAAATGCCAAGCTATTATACACACATTTCTAAAGAGTCTATTGACAGAATCATACATATTATTGATTCAGTCATTATTAATATTTAAATTGCACTTATTTAACAACTGACGAGGAAACTATTGATTTAAAGACATTAATATTAAATATTGATATATTAAGTATATTAAGCTGTAAAACATTGAATGTTCATATATCTACCAGTCGTGCTTCATTAAGCACACACACTTCTCAAGATTTGTTAAACATCGTTTTCTTGACAGCATTGCTTTAACTGTGTACAAACATCTGATAAACGATTGTTTAAAAAAGTGCGGATTCACTCGTAACCAAATGCAACATAGACGTTTCCTAAATGTGTGTTTAATATTTGACAGGACATTTGACAGACGTACAGTACGGCAGATGAAACTCTTAAAAATACATCTTCCAGATGAAAACACATCAGATAGCCGTGTGTGTGTTGAATGTGTGCTATAGGGCCCTATTTTAACGATCTGAAACGCAAGTGTCAAAGCGCAAAGCGCAAGTAACTTTGTGGGCGGGTTTTGGCGCTGTTGCTATTTTCCCGGCGGGATAAATGACTCTTGCGCCCAGCGCAAATCTAAAAGAGGTTGGTCTGAAGTAGCTTCATTATTCATAGGTGTGGTTTGGGCGTAACGTGAAATAAACCAATCAGAGCGACATCTCACATTCCCTTTAAGAGCAGACGCGCTTTTTCCTTGGCGTATTGCTATTATAACGGCGGATTTGCCAGGCGCGCGCCAGGAGCGGTTCACAGCCGAGAAGAGCAACGCTCTCGTCACGGCCGTAAAAGAGAGAGAAGTGACATTGGGGATGGAGAAACACACCCAAATTAGCTTCGGTTAAACATGCATATAATAATGTGGGTAAATGTGTAAGCTAGATGTATGCTTTTATAATAAATTATCTATCTATCTATCTATCTATCTATCTATCTATCGTTTGTAATAATATGATTTGCAAAAATGAAAACTGCTGCTTCTGTGTAGATTAGAGAATCAAAGTGTATGCGCGTTGTGCACGCTATACATTATGGTCAAGCACGCGCCCTTAAAATAGCATAATTAACAACGCGCAACGCGCCACTGACTTTAGACTAGGTTTTTTCTGGTTAGTGGCGCAATTGTTTTATGGAACAGTAAAATAGCATCAGGGAACGTTTGCGCCGGAACACGCCTCCTCTTTGCGCTGAACCGCCCAGGGAGCGCAAGTGTATTTGCTAGTTTAGCGACGTGCGTCTGTGGAGGGAAAAGTCCGCTTTGCGCGGGTGCAAAATAGGAATGATACATGCGTCTGTGTACAAAGTCAATTGGGTGCAAGATAGGGCCCATAATGTCATCCATTTGGCCTAAGCTTTTGTCAACACTTTACACATAAATGCCTATTTTACTAATTTACATAAAGATTTACAAAACTGAAGATAATTTTTAGATTTTATTTGTCTCTGATTTAGTAGCCTTATACCACACATAAATGACAGATCTAACATTAAATCTTGTTTGGATGTTACAGGGACCGATGAACACACGCGCAATCAAAGGTTTTGAGTAAGTGTACTATAGAAAGAAATTATAAAAAGAAATTAAATATATTTGTTGTCATAATGATGTAATTTTAACCAGAGTTATTACAGCAGTTTTTGATTCTTGATTTCTGATCACTTGTTGCAGAGCTTTTGTAGTGGAGAAGAGCCTCAAAAAACAACAACCTTAAATAGAAGTATAAAGTATAATGATTTTGTTTCTACTGATGCAATTAGTAATGACTAGGACAAAAAACAGTTAATGACTATGTAAATGGTGTAATTAAATGAGTGATGTATTCTGTTTGAACATTTCTGTAGGATCTGAAGTGTCCGCAGACAGGAGTGAGCTCGGCTGTAGACCCACCAAACATTTGCTTAACACCGACGCTTTAAATACAATGATTATCCTGTTTTTTACTCTCAGTGTCACTTTCATTAAAAAGGAAGTCATTAAAACCCTAAAAAAGGGGGAGTGTGAGAAAGACGTGAGTTTAACTTTAACAATGCGTTTATTTGTCCATTTTTGTTACAACAGGGTCCCATTCACTTCTTTTTAAATGCTTTTTTATGCAGATTTAATTATTTTGCCCTTTTCCCAGAAAGAGACTTTAGAATATTAAAGTATATAATATTTCCATCAAACCGAACAATTGAGTGTCAGTGAAGATGCTTGAGATGAAATATGAGACATCTGATGAAGAAAATAAAGAAAAGTCAAAGTAAATATCAGAATATTTATTAACCATTTTCAATTAAGCTGTGTGGAAAAGTATGAAAATATTTTAATTTAGTTTGGGATGCATGAAATACTAGCTGAAATTCGCCTTGGCAAGACTAAGGATTTGGCATGTATTCCAAATATATATATATATAAAATAATTTCCATGACAGAATGCTATTAAACACAACAAAACATTTGAGATTTGATGGAAATGACACTGTGGTGATGACACTGATTTGCTTCATCAGCAAATTTACATAATTTTTAATGTTCTATGAAAAGGAGACGACTGTCAGTAATTCTGGTAAAATGCCTAATAATTGAATAATTTGATGGTTTGTAACCCCAGTATATCTCCAGAAACTAGAGAAGTAGTGTATTCCAGTAACATGAAGCTCCTGTGAGGACGCTGAACATCTGCTGATGGAGCTGCTCTATTCTGAGAGGAACACAATCACCCTGAGGATGCAAATATGAGTTTCACTGTCCGACACTTTATTATTATTCATTAATAATGATTAATTACTGGGTAAGCTTGTGTGGAAAGAGAATTAAGGTGAAAAGAAGCGTTTTAATTGACTGTATATTGTGTGAAAACAGCACAAATTGTGTTAATGGACACAACAGACGGATGTTGTGCTAATTGTGTTTAGAGTTTGAAAATGTGACAGATTGGACAAAAGTATGTTAGTAATAGTATAAACTGTGACAGTAACTCCACCCATCATCGTCTGGTTGAGCCAGGCAGAATTATAAAAGACTCAAGATTGACAGATATTGTGGAGAGGAAGAACAGTGGATAAAGCTTTTGACGAGACCGACCGAAGCTTGAATGTCCTGATCTCATTATTTTCCCTATTGCCATTGAATATAATCTCTGAGAGGTGTTAACTCTACATTCAAGTGAAAAGTTTAAATAAAGTTATATAATAAACCTATAATTGAAATTGCATTAAAGGGGACCTATTATGTACCCTGGTAATCCAGAGTTCTCGCGAGAGCACAAGTTGAATTTGCTCAGCGAGTTACTCTGGCTTCGAGCAATGGAGCTCATTAAATATGCCCCTCAATCTGAGCTGCACCAATCACAGCGGGTTATCTGATATAGGCGGGCCAGAGGCGAGCTAAACAGATGACAACAGCGCTGTGACGTCGAAGTCATCAGTAAACATTGCAGCTGTTTGAAACTGCTTTGGCCGCCACAATGAACGAGTTAGACTTGGCTTTTTCCCTAAAAGAGAAACAGAAGACGGCGCTCGAATCGTTCCTTTGCAAGAAGGACAGGGTTCCTGCAGGTTTCAGTTAGTCAAATTTAAAGGAGTCATGACCTTGTATTACATTGGATACCCAACGCTCTATTATAGTCTTTCAGGCCCTTCTAAAAAAGAAAAGTGGAAAAAAAATAAACACAGAGCTCCTCAGACCCTTATTTCTGAAGGCATTATTGTCTCGCGAGATCTGGTGCGATATTTTGGCTGTCGTGGACAGTCATTTTAATAATGCAAATGAGGGGCGCGTTGATTGGTGGCAGGAAGGAGGGGGGTTGACACCGCAGGTAACGCTTTAGCATATCATTCCAAAATGACATCATTGCGCAAGTTGTGAATGAACCCGACCTGGCCGCGACCGGCTTCCCGGCCAGTGTATAAGTATGAGGCGCCGTTTAGTGCTTAAATCAAACTTTATTCACGCACACATATATGAAACACGCTTGCATACATATATACTAAGTAGTCACTTATACATGTATATGAACTCTCCACGCACATACTCATATGAGACGCGAGCACACACACACAAACTCGCGCACATACTCATATAAGACGCGAGCACACACACACACAAACTAGACGGCGCCTCATATATAAGTGTTAGGCAATCAATATACAATAGCCGAATTCATGATGATCTCAGTCATTTGTTGTTTGCAAAGTAACGTTAGCAGCCATTCCCCATGTTTACCTCGAAGCGAATACTCCCGCTAGCATACAATAGCCGCATTAGCAGTTAGCTGCAGTTTGTTACACACACAGTAGAGCAATAAAAACACATTCTTACCGTTTCAATTGCAGGCAAGTCTGATTGTTGAAAATGTCCCCTTTTTCTCGAGCTTCGATGCCAACTTCGCCTGATATTGCCTCAAATTTGTGAAGGATTCCGGCGTAAAATGTTTAGTTAGCACAGACACATAACGTTAAGCCAGTGGGAAGGGTTGTAGGAACCGCGTCATTAAAAATGAATTTAATCCACTGGTCCCTGACAGCTTGGTCCGTTCTTGGGAGAGAAAACATATTTACATGTTGATTCTGGCAGTCAACAACAGAGCAATTCAGTGTGCACCTGCATCTTTTCTTGACTGAATATGAGAGGGAGAGGGGCGGGCTTCCCGCGGCATATGTCTGCGGTGTCCATATATGGTATATCCTGCCCCGTCATGACGTCAAGTCAGGGCTGAAATTAAAATCTCGTATTTGAGTGCGCGTGCACGCGCGCTGGTTTACGAATCCTGGGGTAAACAAACGCTTAACTTTTAAATATCGGCTTCCTGGCCAGTGTATAATCGTTAGGTAATCATAACATACATTGATTCTCGTGGAAAAGTGAAAATTCAAGGTCATGACTCCTTTAAGACCTTTTAAAGACATTTTAAGACCATAAAGATTGAAATTTAAGACCTACACGACGCATTGCCAAAAATATTCAAATCAAAGAATTCATTTTATTTCAATGAATTCAGTAATTGAAAGCATTAACTTAATTTACAGATAAAGCAATCACATTAGTAACCTTCCAGACCCAACAACGCATCAGAGAAAAGAACAGAATCAGATATAATTTTTTTTATAGAAAATTGTACTTTGCATATTATAGGCCTACTGTAAAACATAATTATTAGTTGATTTTAATTGATCATAGTTGATCATAACTAGAGATGAAATGGCATGAACATTTAATTTAATTATTATAGTGCCAAAAATGATCACTGTTATCACAGAATCCTGTTCAAAAAGTACTAATACTACACAATGAAATCAATTCACCAAGTTTTATGTCGAAAAACAGCAAATAACAAATAAAATTAGCATCAATTTTAACATAAACATTAAAATAATACGATTAAAAATGATAGCCATAAAAGTGTCTTGCAACATGTTATATACTAACATGTACAAGTTCAAATAAAGTTGACAAAAAAAGGTTTTTATAAAAAGATAAACATATTTCAGACTTTAATTTATCTTTTTTGACTCATTCTTTTTATAAAAAATGATTTAGTGACATTTACCAAATACACTTTAGCTTATCTTTTATTATTAATAGTAAAATTCGGTCCGATTTTCCCGTGGCGTCTGTCGTTGCTATGCAACTCCACAATGACAAAAAAGTTTTAGTGGCTAATGGATTTCCACCGCCAAAAAACGCTTGCTGTAGCTCTGTTACAAGATTTATTTACGGAGAAGAGAAAAACACCCGTAGTGTTTGGGTGCACCCGCATCCTTCATGTCTTTTTTCATGTTGCTACGCCTGGAAAAAACGAGCGCGTCGCTTCATTTATAAGCGCGCTTACCGAGCGCCTACATTTGAATGAACTTGAGCGCGAAAAAGACGCGATATGTGAACTGCCTCTTGGTGAGCGACTTCGATACTTTTTTGCTACTTTGTAATAACTTTATGTGGCCACCGTTTCTGGAAATGAGGGTAAAATCTTTTTTAAGACCTGACTAAATGAAATTTAAGACCGCGGATGAAAATCTGGCTGTTTTTAAGACGTTTTAAGGCCTTAAATTTAAAGTTCAGAATTTAAGACATTTTAAGACTTTTTAAGACCCCGCGGGAACCCTGGAAGGACGTTTTTGCTGTTTTGCCGACCGGATACGGTAAGAATTCCAATTAGCTTAGAATTCTAGTTAAGTCCGCTGGTGGCGTATGGGGTTTATTGTAGTGATTGGTCGTAGTGTTATCCAATTGCGTGCAGTGAGATTTTCAAATGCATGCTTGGTGCCGCCCCTCGAACTGGCCGATTTTCATTGAGCGATCCCAGACCATTAATCTTTTAGATTTAGGTCTGGATTTCCAGGCTAACTATTATGCAAAATTCACTTTTGCATGGTGTTTGGACACAAATGTGTGTTGGCAGTGTGTGTACACAACCACCCTATAGTGATAAAAATCCACTCACACCTTTTTTTTAATCCCCATAAATCATCAGCAGTGTCTCCCAACGACCTGTGTCAGCCATGGGGCTGGTGTGACATCACTAAAGCACAGGCCCCGCCCACGAGTGCTGACAGACACTGCCGTTTAACATAGACCCGCCCTGATCGAGTTCACAGCGAGTTGAGAGTTGGACACATCCGCCATCGCTGCACTGACGAGGATGTCTCCCAAGCGTTGTCGGTGTTGTGTAGCTGGATGTATTAATCTAGAGTTCTCAACGGGTCGGGTCGGCCCGACAAACCCGACGGGACCCGCGGGTTCGGGCCGAGTTCGGGTCGAAAATATAAGCAAATGACTCGGGTCGGACCTCGGGCTTAATCTTTTCCGCTCAGTGAAAAAAAACAAAAACATTTATTAATCATCGCTGCTGTTCACTGTAAAGAAAGTCTGGCTGCCTCTTTACTGACTTTACTGGTCTAAAATGACAATTTTATGTAGGAAATAACACACAGAATGCAGAGGTTTTTCCCTATTTTTACAGAATTGAACCAGTTATTTAATAGTGTGTGTATGCAGTGTTAGACACTGAGTTTTATCTATTGTTTAAGTGTACTTCACTGTTGGAGTGTCACTGTTATACTTGCATCATAAATTTTGTGCATATTTTCAATATTTAAATGACTTCAAGAAAGATGTCAATAAAACAACAATAAATCTAATAATTGCACTTAGTGTTAGGCTCCACCTAATATGGCCTAATAGTCCTAGGAAAGCAACTATCTGTCATTTTACATTGCAGTCATTTAAATGTAAGTACAGTATTTATTATAGCTGTGTGTCATAATACAGTAGTGAAATATGGCAGCCTACTGTTGTGTATTGGGGAAAAAGTAGAGGAGTTACTATGATCAAAATACATTTTCGACCCTTCTTTAGCAAGCTAAACATTTTAAGACCATATACTTTGTCATATATTTTACATTACATGTTATGTAAATAAATGTAAATATATTTCACACTTAACATCATATATTTTTGTTATATTTCAGAATATATTTCAAAATGATAAATATAAGTGAACAACAATGCAAATATATTTCAATGTATTTGGAATATATGCCACATATATTTTTGACACTTTAAAATATATTTCAATATATTTCTTTTGTGTATGGGCGCCTTTAGCCTGGAGAAGAAGATGGAGTTGGTGAAAAGTAAACTTGCCGCTGGTGAATTCACCGTCGCTACTACAGGAGTGGGAAAATCAGAGGTCTGGAAAGGTCTGGAAAGTGTTTGGAGTGGTGCTGGATTCTGATGGAAATTCTACAGGTTATGTGCAATGCTCAAAAGGTGCTGATGAAATATGACAGCAAAAAAACAGGCTTGTCCAGTCTGAGCATACATTAAACTGTGGGCATTCGACCACCACCACGACGCAGCAGCAATCAATGACGAAGTTCCTTGCCAAAAATGTATTTATTATTGTGTGAAGATTATTGCATATTTATATAGCCTATTTATATATTTAAAGTTTATTGTTTCTGTTGTTTGTATTGTTTGTATTGTTAAAAGGCGTGAACATTAAAGGTTGATTTGAATTCGCGTCTGCTGGTCATGATAATACGTGTATGAGAAAAAAAATATGATGGCGGCGTCGGGCCGCGGGCTGTCACAAATCAGCACCAAACAAACAGGTAAGTTGCAAGGATGTTTATTAGCACAAGGAACAGTCACGGCAGGTGAGTTTGATGAGAAGTGAATTAATATAGTAGAGTTTATGGAAGTGATGGATCTGACCAAGTCTCTTATCTGTTTCAGGTTGAAGATGAACGGATGAGGTCTGACGATCGGAAGCCAGATGGCAGATGAAGACAGAGGATCCGAAGAACAGGCTGACGGCAGGTAAGTATTAGAAGAAGGTAAGTTGGGTCTTTGTCTTTGCATGAGAGTCAGTAAATTGAGTAACTTTCAACGAGACCTGACAATGGACTGAGGGAACTGGTGGTGATTATAAAGAGTGAGGGAAGTGGCAGGAGATTGAAGGCAGGTGGTAATGTCAGGTGCAGGCGATCAGAATTCAGGGGATGCAGATCGAGTGGGCGGAGTGTAGAGAGCTGGCGCTGATGATGATGTATCCGTGACAGTACCCCCTCCTCCACGGCCAGCTCCTGAGGGCGGAAATGACCGACGACGGGGACGACCACGACCTCTCGGCGCCGGACGATTGGGGTGAGCTGAGTGAAAGTCCTGTAAGAGTGTGGGATCGAGGATGTCATCACGGTGAACCCAGCATCTCTCCTCAGGACCAAAACCTTCCCAGTCCACAAGATATTCCAGTTGGCCCCCCCGTCGTCGAGAGTCGAGAATGTCCTGGACACGGTAGATGCTATCGACTTCGGGATCCACTGGAGGAGGAGGTACGTCATCAGCGCCAGACTCTGTGGAAGGAGGAAGAAGAGGATCAGTGTACGGTTTTAACAGGGAAACATGGAATGAAGGTGAGATGCGGTAGTGAGAGGGTAATGATAACCGGTAGGTGACATCGTTGATCTGCCTCTGTATCGCGAACGGACCAATGTACTTGGGACTCAGCTTGCGACAGGGCTGCCGGAGACGGATGTCCCTGGTTGAGAGCCAGACCTTTTGCCCAGGTTGGTATAATGGGGTAGCTGATCTTCTAGCGTCGGCCTGGCTCTTGTGTCTCCGAACAGCCCTTTGCAGATGGACGTGTGCTGAGTCCCAGACCCTCTCGCTTTCCTGGAACCAATGATGGACTGCTGGAACATCAGAAGGCTCACCTGACCAGGGAAACGGAGGCGGCTGGAAGCCGAGTATGCACTGGAAAGGCGTGAGACCCGTGGTTGACTGTTGAAGGGAATTTTGTGCATACTCGGCCCAGGGTAGATACCTGCTCCAGCAGTCTTGATGATCATGGCAATATGACCGCAGGTATCTCCCGATTTCTTGTATTTTCCGCTCAGTCTGGCCGTTGGACTGGGGGTGATATCCAGACGTTAGGCTGACTGAGACTCCCAGAAGGTTGAAGAATGCTTTCCATACTCTGGAGATCAATTGTGGACCCCGGTCTGATACAATGTCCTCTGGTATTCCGAAATGTCTAAATATCTGGGTGAAAAGAGCTTCAGCCGTTTCAAAGGCTGTAGGTAGACCGGGCAGAGGAATAAGTTTGCAGGCTTTTGAAAACCGATCGACTACGACTAGTACACAGGTGTGAGAGTCAGAGGAAGGAAGGTCTGTGATGAAATCCACCCCTAGATGAGACCAAGGCCTGGTGGGTATTGGAAGGGGCACCAGCTTTCCTTCTGGAAGTTCACGAATCGGGAGACATCCTGGGTCATACTGGGCCACCAGTACCGTTGTTGTACAAGCGAGAGGGTCTGTTGGCTGCCTGGGTGCCCAGAGCCCGGAGATGTATGGATGGAGTCCATGAGGGAAAGACGCAGGCGAGTGGGTACGTAAGTCCGTCCCTCAGGACCTCCCGGCGGAGCAGGTTCTGTACGGGTAGCATCAGTAATGTGATCGTCTAAGCTCCACTGGATGGGACTGACAATCATGGCTGGAGGGAGTATGGATTCCGGAGTAGAAGTGACGATATCGGGTTGGTGCAGACGAGAAAGAGAGTCGGCTTTGACATTCTTGTCCCCAGGACGATAAGTTACTTTGAAGTTGAAACGTGTGAAGAACAATGACCAGCGGGCTTGTGGAGTGTTGAGTCTTTTGGCCTCACGGAGGTATTCCAGGTTGCGGTGATCAGTGATGACCTCAAAGGGGTGTTGTGCTCCCTCCAGCCAGTGTCTCCATTCTTCAAGTGCTAGCTTGATCGCCAGCAGTTCCCGGTTGCCGATGTCATAATTCTGCTCCGCCGGGGATATCTTCTTAGAGAAGAAGGCACATGGATGGAGTCGAGGAGGCTCCCCCTGCCGCTGCGACAGAACCGCTCCTACCCCGGTGCGTGATGCATCCACCTCGACGAGAAAAGGCAGATCTGGATTCGGATGGACGAGGGTAGGAGCGGAACCAAAAGAGAGTTTCAGCTTCTCAAAGGCTTGTTGGGCTTCGGTGGTCCAGGACAGAGACTTGGCCCCTTTTTTTTAGAAGAGAGGTGATGGGTGCGCTGATCTGACTGTAACCTTTTATGAATCTGCGGTAGAAGTTCGCAAACCCCAGGAAACGCTGAAGTTCCTTCAAGTTGGAGGGTTGTGGCCAGTTGGTGACGGCATCCACCTTCCTCTGGTCCATGGTGATTCCAGGAGGAGTAATCACATACCCCAAGAAATGGATAGTACTTTGATGAAACTCACACTTCTCCAATTTCAGATACAAGTGGTGCTTGCGCAGACGATGAAGGACAGACTGGACATGGTGGTGGTGCTCAGACAGGTTGGCGGAGTAGATGAGAATATCGTCTATATAGATGATGACAAATTGATGCAGGAAGTCTCTGAAGATCTCGTTCATGAACCCCTGGAATACTGCGGGAGTGTTGGACAACCCGAAGGGCATGACCCTGTATTCATAGTGGCCTGCAGGGGTGATGAAACCAGTCTTCCACTCGTCTCCCTTTCTGATCCTTATCAAATTGTAGGCACTGCGAAGGTCCAGTTTTGTGAAGATCTGAGCACCACGGAGTTGTTCCAGGGCAGCTGGAACCAGAGGAAGGGGATACCGATACTTAACAGTGGAGTTATTGAGGGTCCGGTAGTCAATACAGGGGCGCAAGCCTCCGTCCTTCTTGCCTACGAAAAAGAAGCTGGAAGCGGCAGGGGACGTGGATGGCCGGATGTAATCTTGACGTAGGGCCTCCTCAATATACTCCTCCATGGCCTTCTGTTCCGGGATGGACAGTGGATAGATCTTACCACGCGGCAGAACCGCCCCAGGCAGCAGGTCGATCGCGCAGTCCCATGGCCGGTGTGGTGGGAAATCCCGTAGACCAGCAGACATTCGGGGAATGCAGTTCCAGCCACGGGCGTCCCAGGATGATTTCTGCCGTAGAGCCCTCCAGCACCAGAAATGACAACTCCTCTTGATGAAGACAGCCAATTTTCATAGTGATGGTTGGACTGCTGTGACAGATCTTCCCACGACCGAGCGGTTTCCCGAGGATGGATTGGACCAGAAGATTCTGTGGAATGGATCGCTGGCGGGTTTGAAGTTTTTGAAGAGTGGAGAGGGAGATGAAATTTCCAGCGGACCCAGAGTCAATTAACGCTTGTGCTGAAATAGATCGTTTGAGGTAAGAGATCTGGACAGTAGTATATTTCATTAGAGAAATGGGAGAAAGCAGACGTACCGTACTCATCGCTGGTCGTGGGGGACGTACTGGACAGGTGATGAGCAGATGACCAGCGGATCCACAGTAGAGACATAGGTTATTGTCCATGCAACGCTTACGTTCAACAGATGATAGATGTGTAGAGCTGATATCCATGGCTTCTGGTGCTGAAGGGCTGGCAGTAGTTGCAAGTCGAGGAGGAGGCAGTGCAGGGAGATCGAGCTGACATGCGGTGCGTCGGTGATCCACCCGGATGGAACGTTGAATGAGACTTTCTAACCCAATGATGTCATCATGAATGGTCAGCTGTAAATTAATCTCGGGCTCCAATCCTTGACGGTAAGCGGTAATGAGAGCCGGCTCATTCCATCCACTGGAAGCTGCCAGTGTGCGAAATTGAAGTGCATACGAGGAAACTGAGGATTGGCCTTGTCTTAAACGGAATAACTGATCATGAATGGTCAAAGCATTGGAGACTGAAGAAAACACTTCCCGGAAATGGCTGATGAAATTAAGTGTTTGAGTTACACTACCTTTTGCATCCCAAAGCGCACGTGCCCAAAGCAGAGCGCGTCCAGCGAGAAGAGAGATGAGAAAAGCGACCTTCGCTCTTTCAGTGGGAAATTGAGAAGCATTAATTTCCATGTACAGCTCGAATTGAAGTAAAAATCCGCTGCACTCCCCCTCCTCACCTGAGAAGGGCGCTGGCCGGGCCATGGGACTGACAGAGGCAGATGAAGAAGAATGGATGACGGGTGATGGTGGACTGGCATGTGAAACAACGGCGTTCGGGATGGGGAGTTCCTCTTCACCGTGAACTGTTGGTTCGTGCATGTTTGGTCAGGTCTTCTGTCACAAATCAGCACCAAACAAACAGGTAAGTTGCAAGGATTTTTATTAGCACAAGGAACAGTCATGGCAGGTGAGTTTGATGAGAAGTGAATTAATATAGTAGAGTTTATGGAAGTGATGGATCTGACCAAGTCTCTTATCTGTTTCAGGTTGAAGATGAACGGATGAGGTCTGACGATCGGAAGCCGGATGGCAGATGAAGACAGAGGATCCGAAGAACAGGCTGACGGCAGGTAAGTATTAGAAGAAGGTAAGATGGGTCTTTGTCTTTGCATGAGAGTCAGTAAGTTGAGTAACTTTCAACGAGACCTGACAATGGACTGAGGGAACTGGTGGTGAGTGAGGGAAGTGGCAGGAGATTGAAGGCAGGTGGTAATGACAGGTGCAGGCGATCAGAATTCAGGGGATGCAGATCGAGTGGGCGGAGTGTAGAGAGCTGGCGCTGACGCTGATGTATCCGTGACACGGCAGGATTCGGGCAGATAATTCATGTTGATGTGTCGGGTTACATCGGGTCCGGGCTTTAACCCTCTGGGGACCAAAAACGCGCCCGCGCGTTTTGCTCGTTTTTTTTTTTAGCAATGAAAAATAAACACTAAATGCTCTGTTAATTTTGATCTTTCATTTTCGTGTAATACATCAATCGATCCTGTTCAGTTTCTATTTTTTTTCTGTATACTCACAATAAAAATAAAGTGTTTTGCTTTTTGACAAATAAAGAAAAATTAACATGATGCGATTTCTGCCTTCTCTCTGTCAGTAAACTCTCATTTGAAACGCGTTCGAAAATGATCTATAACTCCGCGAAAATACAGGCAAACAGACCCACGGGTATAAAGCTTGAGATTGCATCTTTTAAATGAAGTAATTTATATAAAAAACAAATATTATCAGCTTCTGTAATCTGTATAAAAAGAGAGCGACTCCAGTCGAGCTCATTACGAGCTCATTCACAGTAATGTGACACGCCCACGGAGAGCGCATGCTTTTCAAACGCAAATTCTGAGAACCATTTCAGAGCTGTGAAACGCCCACATCAGCTGTAAACACAGCGCGTCGCGATCGAGTGAGGCATAATATAGCCTACCTTATGGAGTAAAGTTTCCTCAGAACAGTGCTGATATGAGGAGGAATATCTTCTGATATGAGGAGCAGTCCCGCTGAGGACTGAGGTAGGCTGTTTTCTTTTCTCAAATGTTGATGTGGAATAACGTTATGGAATAACGTCAGTGTAGGCCTATGTAAACCGCAAAAAGATGAATCGCATTTCTATAATATTTCTGTGAGATGAATGAAGGGTACATATTTGTAAAGAATGTTTAGCCTAAATATGAATCACGCGTCTGTGTGTGAAAGAATAAACTGCTTTGCTATAGCCTACTGAGATGAGTAAAAATCGACTGGAATATGTTGAAATAAAATGTATTTGTATAAGCAACGTAAATTAACATTTATATGCCCTAGTATTTCAATAAAACAACGTTATAGTCAGGTCGCACTATTTTTGTCAAAAATAAAGTCATAGACTAAGATGTTAGATGTTCCAATGTTGGCTATATTCAAACTAATGAATACATATGATAAAATGTAGGCCTATAATTTTTTTTTTTTTTTTTACAAAGAAAGAGTAGGCCTACACTTGAAATATTGTTGAAATTGTAATTATTGTTGTAATTGTAACCTTTTTAATAAAATAGCAAAACATATTTACAAGATAGATGTAAGCGAAATCTTAAATGGTCAATATAAGTCTTCTTCTAAATATATCTTTTGTCCTTGCATTGTGGCTCAGTGTCACACCTGAATGAATGGCTAATTATGCAGTCATTATGCAGAGTGGGTGTAAACTACTCCTCCTTCACGCCCCCCTCGCATATTGGCTTTCCAAGCAAAACCTGTTTTACACCATTTAAATCAATGTAATTTTTTTTGTGAACGATAAAGCAAGACTATTTTCACATAATTTTGAAGCCAGAACTCAAAGGGACCACATCCATTAGTCAAAGTCTTGTGGACACATATTTAATATGTGTTTTGTGGTCTTAATTCAGCAACTTTCATTTTTATTTTTTCCAATAACCACGCATAAACATTATTCTCTTAAAAATACAAACATCTACATACACGTTGCTCGCATATTATGGTAGCCCTGTTTGTGCTATATAGAGTGAATTTACACCTTTGCCATTAACATGTTTATAAATAACTGAAAAAAGCACAAATGTCAAGGCATGTCAGAACATCTCAAGGGCCCCAAAAACAGCTTGGTCCCCAGAGGGTTAAAAGCCACGGGCCGGGTCAGGTTGTAATTTTCAGGCCCGTTGAGACTCTATATTAAGCCACATAGCTCTCTCTATTTACTCCCGAAATCTGAGCCGCTGAAGACGAGGTGGACTAATTTTGTTTTTGAAGAAAATGCTCCCTCAACTCTACCAAAATTCGTTTGTGTCTGCTCAATCATTTTACACCGGACAGCTTTTTGAACGATGCTCAGTATAAAGCAGGTTTTGCAGAAAAGTTGCTCCTGAAGGATGCAGCAGTGCCAACTGTTCGTGATCCTTTGAATTTTTTAGACTTGTCAAGTTCATAATAAGATGTTAGACTTATAAAGTTTGTGATAGCATCATGAGTCCAGCTATGTTGTTTTTGTGTTTTGGAATCTTTATTTGTAATGGATAGCACATCAGAACAGAGCAGCCAAACCAGAGATGTTGCTTGCCAGACAGACGCAAAACCGCTGACCAAGTCTGTTGGTACTCAGTTATCAATGAAGACGTTTCATGTTCGCTACAGGAGTTCAGGTATGTTTATGTATTACATGATACTGCTTATACAGAGGACCTATAACTAGTCTTGTTACACAATAACAGTAACACGAACACCTACAGTGAGTTATTGAGTTATGATGATGGAACATGCTAATCGATTAATCAATATCTCCATATTAACTACATTAAAACATCAACTAACCATTCTGAAACCTCCTACTGCAGTCTATATGTTGTACTTTCTTCTACAGCCTCTCCTTCACTTCAGTTTCAGACATTTTCATAATATGAAAGTGTGATGGATTTGTTATTGCTGTCATGCAGTCCTAGAAGCTCCTCCCTCGTCTGAGAAGTGGGGCGGGAGCAGCAGCTCATTAGCATTTAAAGGGAAACACACTAAAACGGTGCGTTTTTGCACAAGCCCAAATTTGGCAATTTTAAAATGCTATAAAAAATGATCTGTAGGGTATTTTGAGCTAAGACTTCACATACACACTCCGGGGACATCAAATAATTGTTTTACATCTTGTGAAAAGGGGCATAATAGGTCCCCTTTAATTAAACAGGCTGGCACATTGAACACAGTGATTATTAACCACCGTAGGGTTCGGGACAGATGTAGGAGTGGACTATAGGGATTGGGACAAGAACATTCCCAATAAGACAGTATCCATTTATGACTTTAATTAATCATATGCACTGAATATGTTGTTATGCTAGGCCTACATTATGTTTCACAAAGTCCTGTTTTATAAAATAATTATACAATATTTACACCATGTATAACTAGCATCTGTAACACACACTCATGAGTGTACACTCATCTAGCATCTGACTACTACTACTACTATTTACACTTAGTGCTTAGAATTATTTTCATCTAATGCTATTTTTACTGAATGAAAAAAGACATTCCCATATTTGTATCAGGGTCAAATGCCCTGGCTGAAGTTGTCTTTAAATGTGTGAAGGTGTTGTGCTGTTTTTTCTTTCCTCCTGCCACATTTAAGCAGTGTCACATGATCAAGAGTGCAGTTATACTGAATATCAGCACGCCTGTGATTCTACCATAGACATGAAGAGCAGCACGACTGTGAATGTGATATTACTTTATAACAGTTCTATAAGCAACAATTTTCTAACTTTACTTTCAGACCAAATCTGATTAGTTAGTATGTATATTATTTCCACTACCACTGATGAAAGAAACCACTGAGATCAATCCTGGAGAGAGAAAACACATTAAAAACAGCTGGTGTTTCTGCTTCACTCCGCATCGCTCTCATACTGTGATCTGAAACACTGACAATAAAACATCCCAGTGCCATAATCAATATCAGCACTAACTCGTATTTCATAATAAATACATTACTACTGATAAATATATATATTTTTAAGTCTTTAGAAACTTTAAACTAAACATTGATATTGTGTAGTTTGTGATCCTCCATCAGCAGCTGCAGTTTCTCTCAGCTGTATCAGTGCAGTCACTGTGACGTCTGACTGACAGAGGTTTTTGTACGACTCTTTATCACTGTGTGAACACATAACCACTGCTGTGATAACTCTGACAGTAATAATCTCCTGTATCTTCAGTCTGGACTCCACTGATGGTCAGAGTAAAATCACTGCCAGATCCACTGCCACTGAATCTAGACGGAGTTCCTGACCGGAGGGTCTTGCTCAAATAAATCAGGAGTTTAGGAGCTTCTCCGGGTTTCTGTGAGTACCAGTGTAACCAATTACCACCCCACACATACACATTACTGCTGGTTTTACAGTTTATTCTGACTTCTTGTCCTGGTTGAACTGCTGGTATTGATGGACTCTGAGTTACAGTATACTGTCCTCTACACTCTGAAAGAAAACAGAAACAAAAATTAAAATATACAGTATGATGATATACAGTATATGATAAATATATTTCACATATTAAGAGAATTAATAATCATTATAAAAACAAACCTTGAATAAACAGTGCAATGGTCCAGATGAAGATGTAGATTGTGTTCATTGCTGTAGTTTAGTCTTGTGTGATGATGAAGAGTGTGTTCTGCTCTCAGTCATGAAGTGTTAAACTCACAGCACTATAAACACTCTCAGAGCACTGAAGCATGTGCTGACAATGCAAAGAAGTGGGCAGGATTTACAACAGCTTGTGCTGAGAACAAACTCATAAACTCTACATAGAAGATTTTACTTTCAGAATAACGTTATTGAACCATTTAGTGATTAATTGCACATATTTATTAATTGTGAAATATTTGTGTTTATGTTTGTCAGGCTGATAAGACACTAGGTTTTGTCTGGAGAATCATGAATGTAGATAATTTTAAACATATGTCATACGCAGCAGTTTCTCTGAGTTCAGTTCTGTGCTACACCTTTACAAGCATGTTAACAATGAGAAATCAAGAACTAAATAGATCAGTTTTACTATATTTAGAGTCATAATAAAAAAAGTCCATTATGGTCTTTGGAATCAATGTTGACATGTTGCTCTCTGGGAAATATTTTCATGATGTCTATTTTCCCACATTTTCCACATGCATGAAGTTCATCAGGACTCATAATCAGGTCATTATATATTAAACAATGTGCATCTGAAATGTTCAGAATTATTGATATATTTCTTTGAAGCTGTAGGTTTTTCTGTGAATCATGATGATTGATCTGCATATGAAGAACAGAAGCATCATTATGAGAAACTCCACAACATCATCCATGATCAAAGAGGTCAAAGGTCACCTCAGAGGTCACAGCTCATCAAATATATTTCTTTAAACAGTGTTATATCAGAAAGCATTTAGTCAAATCTGAATGAGTGAGTGTTGAGAAGAGCTGAGGATCTTCTAATATCAGTGTGTTGAAGTGTTGTTTCTCTCTCTCTGCTGGAGTGTGTGTTCACTCGAGTGGAATAGAGGTTTTTGTACGAGCGTTTCATTAGATTGTATCACTGTGGTACACATTCGGTGGAGGAACTAAACTGGTGATCAAATGTAAGTATTTAATTACATATTTAAAAAAAATACAATTTTAATTTCAGAAAGTGTTTTATAGTTAGAAACGTATAGAAACAAGAACAACATTTATTAATAATAATGATTATTAGATATTGTGGCGACACTTAAAGTCTTTATGTATAATGCATTATAAAGGTATCAATAGCATATGTTATAATGTCATATATGTTTTCATAAATAACTGTAACCAAAGTTAAAATGTTTTATAATATTTGCAAATTCATTGTTACATCTAGAATTGGTTGTTTATTGTCATGAGTTTTATGCATTATAATTTTTTGGAGGTGTAACAATGAATATATAATATTATAATGTGTTAAAACCTTGGTTACAATTATTGATGAAATTATACATGCATCATAATGTGTAAAACAATATAAAATGAATGCATTAAAGTATGTTTTATAATGTAATATGTATAAAGGCTTTAAACAAAAAGGGAAATCTAAACATATTTCCACACTGTGTCTCACTATGAGTTTATTCAGTTTATTACAGGTTTGTTTTTCCTTCATTTATTTCTACACTGAGTTCATATTTAGTTCATCTTTTATTGTAGAAATCATACATGGAAAAAGAGATTTGACATCAGAATGTAAATGTTGCTGCTTTCTGTAGTTCAGTCAATGATACTGAATCTCTTTTGCTCATGTTGTGCTTATAATTCAGTGTTTTGTTCATTCTGTGTGATTCAATTGTGTTTTAACTCTGTTTGAAATTGAGTTACATTTTCAGTTCAGGTGAATATCTCAAAATGTAAGATATTTATGTTCAGAGTGAATAATTGCTGGAATTAAAGCAGTCAGATCGGCCTGATAATAGATAATATGTGTTATAACTGCTGTTACACTTATTGATTAGATCATACATGCATTTTAATGTATATAGCAGTGCATAATTAATACATTAAAAATGTAATTGTGTGTGTGTGTGTGTGTGTGTGTGTGTGTGTGTGAATGTGTTGTGTGTGTGTGTGTGTGTGTGTGTGTGTGTGTGTGTGTGTGTGTGTGTGTGACTGTGTTGTGTTTGTCTCCTGCAGCTGGTCCCACAGTGAAGCCCTCAGTGTCTCTGCTGCCGCCCTCTTCTCTGCAGATCTCTGGAGACTCAGCCGCACTGCTCTGCCTGCTCAGCTCTTACTCTCCACAGGGGGCGCTGGTGAGCTGGACACTGGACGGGTCAGAGGTCACCGAGGGGGTTCTGACCAGCGCAGAGAGCCAGCAGGACGGCCGCTACAGCCGCAGTAGCGTCCTGACCCTCAGCAAAGCACGCTGGGAAGAGGGAGAGCTGTACGTCTGCAGAGTAACACATGATGGAGCTCCTCATGAGGTCTCGTTCCACAAGAGCTCTGAGTGCTGATGTTTCTCTCCTGAAGATGAGCCGTATCTGAGTGTCCTGTGTCAGGCAGGATTCACATGAGTCTAGTGCTGCAGCTGTAGTGATTTACAACTCAATACTGAAACTGAGTGTGTGTGTGTGTGTGTGTGTGTGTGTGATCTTTCAATCTGCTGTGTTTGCTGCAACATTCAATAAAGCTTCTCAACAAGTTCACTTTGTGTCTGACAACATCATTCAACTAACAGATGAAGATGCAGGTGCTTTTCAGAAGGTTGATGTAGCAGTAAATGTCAAATAAAGCTCTTGGGGTTTGAACATGGTCTCTGGAGACAGAGCTGCTCTATTCTGAGAGGATCACAATCACTCCACCCTGACAATGCAAATGGGGTTTTCAGTCTCACTCTCTGATTGGTTACATGATCTGGACTGGAACACTTTCACTTCTGCTTTAGTGAAGCAGCGCAGACAAACTGATCATTACATTTTTTTATGAGATAATTAACTTATATTAA
This sequence comes from Squalius cephalus, assembly GCA_022829025.1. Lineage (NCBI taxonomy): Eukaryota > Metazoa > Chordata > Actinopteri > Cypriniformes > Leuciscidae > Squalius > Squalius cephalus. Next base: position 6,082,354 of record CM040809.1, on the reverse strand, counting down.
AATGGCATCATAAATCATATAATAACATGATCACAAATCAAGAATGTAAAAGTTTCTGAGGCTCAAATGGAAAGCATCACGTCCAGACAGCAGAAGTGACTGAATGCAGTCTGTTCAGTTTGATTGACAGGATCATATATTACACCTAAAACATGATGATCATATTGAAACACTGACTCACTCTCTTCATAAACACAAGAGTGATGTTGATTGTAATGATATAGTGTTATTAGCAGTGGCGGCTGGTTATACAGTGGTGGACAGAATCAATGCCCCTTGGTAAATATGATCAAAAATGGCTGTAAAAAATAAACCTGCATTGTTTATCCTTTTGGTCTTTCATAAAAAAAATTGGCAAAAATCTAACCTTCCATTGAAGTAAAAGAATTGAAAGTGGGGAGGAAATCATATTATGAAATAAATGTTTTTCTCCAAAACACGTTGGCCACAATTATTGGCACCCCTAGAATTTTTTTATGAGTAAAATATCTCTGAAGTATATTCCCATTAATATTTACCTTTATTTAGCACACCAGGGTGACTAGGAATATGAAATTGTCCAGCTATGACTTCTTGTTTCACAGGAGTTTCAATATGAGGAAACACAAAGGCCAAATTTATTTAATCATCCATCACAATGAATAAAACCAAAGAATATAGTTCTGATGTGCAGCAAAATATTGTTGAACATCACAAAATAGAAAGTGGCTGTAAGAAAATCGCTAAAGAATTGAAAATCCCCATTTTGACCATCAGGGCAATAATTAAGAAGTCATAATCAACTAAAGATGTTACGAATCTGCCAGGAAGAGGACGTGTGTCTATATTGTCTTAATACACGGTGAGGAGGAAAGTTTGATTGGCCAAAGACTCTTCAAGGATCACAGATGGAGAATTGCAGAGATTAGTTGAGTCTTGGGGGTCAGAAAACCTTAAAAAAAATATCAGACAACCCTACATCCCCACATGTTGTTTGGGAGGGTGTCAAGAAAAATGCTCCTTCGCTCCTCCAGAAACAAACTCCAGCATATTCAGTGGTCAGACACGGCTGGATCTTCAGACGGCACAGGGATCTGTGGTCAGATGAAACTAAAAAAAGGCTTTTTGGCAGCAAACCCACCAGATGCACTCAGGGATGAAGAGTACCCCATACCTACGGTTAAATATACTGCTGGATCTTATATGTTGTGGGCCTATTTATTTGCTGGACATCTTGTGGAGATACATGGTATTATGGATTCTAGCAAATACCAACAGATAAAAAATCAAAACCTGATGGCCTCTGCTAGAAATCTTATAATGGGCCGAAGTTGGATCTTCCATCAAAACAAACATCAAAATCAACACAAAAATGGGTAACTGAGCACAAAATGAAGCTTCTGCCATGGCCGTCCTGGTCCCCTAAACTGAACTCTATAGAAAATAAGTGGGGTGACCTGAAGAAGCACCAACATGAACTTGTGAATCTGAAGGATCTGGAGAGATTCTGTATGGAGGAATCTGATCTCAGGCCAGTTATTCTCCAAACTCATCAGGCATTATAGGAGAAGACTCAGATCAGATATCTTGGCAAAAGGAGGTTGCAAAAAGTATTTAATAACAGTATTTTTCCCCACTTTCAAATCTTTTACTTCAATGAAAGGTTCGATTTTTGAGATTTTTTTAAATTAAAGATCAAAAGGATAAACAATGCAGACTTATTTTTTACAGCCATTTTTTTATCATATTTACCAGGGGTGCCATTCATTCTGACCACCACTTTATGTATATATGAACCATACATGGTTCCCTTTCATGAACCATACTGAACCAGATGCCAAAACAGTTTGGCATCAATGTTTAATAAAGTTATGGGTATCCACCCATCCAGAGATAAACCCATCTATTATCGTTAATGGTGTAAACTTGTGAATAGATTTATGGTCCATTAAAGCTGCAGGATCAGTATAGTAACAGCCAACTCCTCTGATATTAACCATAAATCTATTCGAGATTGCAAAGACAAATCACCATTTTGCCATGTATACATGAGTTTTTGGGGGTTCATTGTCCGCCAGACAAGACCTAAATGATTGCATAATCCAGAGATAATCTTGCTGCTAACATCATCTTTTACACCTTTGGGAGATCATCTGTCTATGTTACTATCTGGGACTACATTAAAATCACCCCCAAGAATACAATTTATGTATTTAGTTGATAGGTCTGCAATTCATTTTTCAAATTCATGAAGTAAAAGCAAATTTGTAGATTTGCAATTAGTACCATAAATATTAGCAATAATATATTGCTTATGAGAGTCCTCTAATATGATTATTACCCACCCTCCATTATTATTACTCTCATTATAAAGAATTTTGCACCTGAAATTCCCTGTGAGAATAGCGACCCCTGCTGATCTATTTGTACCATGATTCAACCGAATGTCCTGACCCCAATGACTCTGTAATAAATAAAAATCAGCCCTTTTGTCTTTCAAAAATAAAAATAAAGCCTTTGTTTTATTTATATCGCGGATGCCCCTAACATTAAGAGAAACTAAAGAAAAAGAAAGGATTATAAATAACTTGAACAACTACCGTACCCTGGTTTACTAGTAGAACAATACCCGAACAACCCTTCTGTGTTAAAATGAACATGAACTTATTCAAAAATAGAACCTTCTATATATTTAATGTATATTATGATGATGAGAAAGAAAGGAAAGAGAGAGTATACAAAAATATAAAAATGAAACATTGGAGAGAGTAAAAAAAAAACCTGTCCATGGATCTGGTTTCACTGTTCAGCACCTCCTAGAGTATATAACATTATATTACAGTCTACACAAATGAGTTATTTTCTTCCTTTAGCTGAACACAGAAACTTCATTAAGATGTCACATGAAGGGAGAAAACTGTTTCCTTTCCTCTCTTCTGCTGCTTGCTTGGGTCTCTAAAACAGTAAATGCATCAGATCTCCATCTTTTCATCTTTTGGTCGAATCTGGATCCCATCCTCATACGCCTTCGCTCCAACAAAGTACGCCGTCTTATATGATATCATATATCATACGTCTTATAAATGATAGCATGTGTTCCCTGTCAGTCAACATGTGTTTGGATAGCACTGCAGGCTGTTCACGCAGACATCATTCGTCATGAGCGCTGTCGGCCACCGTAACGTCTGCTGGTTGCAATTCGTAACCTCACCCCTATATGTCGCTAAAAATCACACAGTGCACCTTCAAAGCTGCCTTATGTCTCACACGGGATAGAGGATTAAGTTAAGTAGTTTAAAGCATTCATGAAGTGCAAGATTAAGTATGTTATTTTCAAGTGTATGCTAAAAAATGGGGACGACATAAGAGGCTAATTAGAGTAGGCTAACTAGCTAGCTTGCTGGCTGGCTAACATCAACAAGTAAGTACATTGAATAGCCTATATTTTGTGGGTCTATTTTGGACTCATTTTATATATGCTCATATTTCTCTTTGTTTTAAAACATGTACATCAATAGTATTATGCAAAAATAAATAAATACATAAGTGGGAGATTTATGTATTTCAAATGTCTTTTATTAAGATGAATTGATTCCTATAGTAACAGTGCTTAATTCATGCAACATGGAAAAAATACAACACATTCTTTGACTCAGAACAGATATAAGGACATAGGCATTTTCTCATGCTCTTTTCATTATAAGGGACTTATTTGAAGGGTTAACAGGGTCATAGCTTCTATTTCTGCATCAGCAAACTAGCCCTTATTAGGAACATTACCTCAAAACTCAACAATAGACAATTGAATGCATTACAGGTTGGTCTGGTTTTGCAGAAGGCTTCTCTAGTTAAATATTTGGCAACACTTTAGAATAATTGCCCTGTCAAGGTTGTGCACTCACAACAGAGTGGAAGTGTCGTGACCCTTTTTTAAAGAATTTAAGGAATGTCTTCACTTGCTGGCTTCAAAGAAATGTAACTATCTATGGTCGTGTCTTGATATCTAAAGCTGAAGGCATTTCTAGGGATGTTTTCCTAACTTTGTCCTTATATGTCAACCTGAATATCTGCTCATCTATACTATTTAAATTCTTGTGGAAAAATAAAACTGAATATGTTAAAAGGAAGACTCTGATAAGAAATGCTTTGGACTTCACTACTCTCAATCAGGCTTCCACGATTGTCTGGATTAAACACTGCCTGAATGCTGATCCGGTAACACTTTACAATACGGGTGCACTAATCTGCATTAATTCATGTTTAACTAATGCACAGATAATCATGTGTTAATGTATGACTCATGAAGAACTAAACCATTAATTAATGATTACTGCATCAGCAACTAATAAAGATTCTAAATGAATAATAAATATATGAATTGTTATTAATTAAATGTCATAATGTATTAATTCCTTAACTTATTTTATTAACTAAAAGTGTACATTAATGCGTTAATTACCACAGTTGGTCAAAGCAATGTACTTCAACGTCCAGTTGTCTGCTTTAATTAATCATTAACTGATGATTTGCAAATGTATCATTATGTTATGACTTTACTTGTTGAGGCACATGACTATTAACTAATTGTTAAGTAATATGCTATTTATGGGTTTTGACATCCACACTAAGCCATGGATTTCAATTTCCGACCATGTACAACCAAGATTTCACTGAGTCCGATGAACCTTGTTGTTCACGCACAGGAATATGTCAGGTTAAGCTTGAGGTCGTGGTACACTGAGAACATGCGGTCGAGCGCTGCTATTTCATAACACTGTGTCTACCCTATAACAGTCCCATCTTCTTTGCACTGGTCAAGCTACTTTTCAAAAGGGGAGTCACCTTGTGTGCAATGGTCAATTTGTCTCAGTTGAAAAAGATCTAAAATAAACTCTTATACAAACAAGTGTAGTGTTTCTTTCTTCATATATTTAAAGCTTTACTCATTCATTATTCAAAAACCCAAGATATCACAAAACATACACCTGTAGACAGAGATACAATTCATTCATGAGCTAGTATATAGGTATATATCGAAATGTCCAACACAGTCCTCTGAAGCTCACAAACCCCAACGGTTCAGAAAATGAAGTCTTAACTGTAGTTTGGACATAGGTGCAAAGGTGGATAGTGAATTAAAAGGTTGTCCAACGCTTAGTTGCTTGGTGAGTCGTAAGGTTTCCCAGCCAACAAATCAGAAGAGTGCCTCAGGAGTATAAGCAGGGTGGTTGGCCATAAACACTTAGCAGTATCCAAAGCTGATGGGCAATAGTTATGTCACAGGTCGGGGTGGGCCAAGGCCAGACTGCACCCACCCCTGGGGACCGGGCACCGCCTCGAGGAGCGTGTCAAGGAACACAATAGACAGAGGATAAAAGGAATCACACTTTCTTTATTAAGTTAAAAGCAGGTAAATTTAAAAGTCCTAATTAAAATCTCTTCTTCCGCCAGAAGCAATTCGATGGGCCCCTGGACCGGAGCGGGATGGACATTCGTGGACACCCTGCGGCTCGTCGAAGAGGAATCAGAGGAGGACGCACACCACTCAGGTAAGCCACTGGGCAAGTACTCTTTACAGGGCTCTCAAGGAAGTCTTGGCTACACGGACCCCATTCAGACTGGAACCAGGTAGGTACTCATGGTGAGGATGGAACAAAGGCCGGAGGCTGCCCAGAGGTAAGTATCCGGAGGACGGGGATCCTCAAATCAGACGGGTCACAGGGACTCAGGTGGCGAGCGGGCCGGGCCAGGAGGGGACCATGAACAGCAGAACAACACTTTAATCGAGACACATGCCGTAGTTACTCTCTTTCCTTCTGAACAGTGGCGACACTTTACAACACGGGCGTGGAGGGCCACCCGGCAGGAGGACACTTCATTTTGGCTGTGCCCTGCAACGATACAATAGGGTTCAATGGTTCAACCAGATGCGACACTCGACAATGATACCTTCTCTCCTTCTGAACAGGGCGGAGGCTTTCAGTGGGGACAGGTGGGGACCACCAGACGGAGAGGACGCTTTGAGGGAGACACTCCACTTGACTGTATGCTGTAACCAGGTAACAGGATTCAACTTCCCATCAGCATATGGAACGTTCAATTGCAATACCTTCTCTCTTTCTGAACAGGGCAAGCCTTCAACAGGACAGGTGGGGACCACCGGACGGATAGGACACTTGAGCGAGACACTCCACTTCGGCTGTGCACTGTGACCAGATAACAGGGGTTAACTATTCAACAGCATGTCAAACGTTCACTTCAATACCTTTCTCTTTTCTGAACAGGACAGCAACTTTCGATGGAGCATGTGGGGACCACCAGACGGAAAAGGATGCTCTAAGCAAGACACTCCACTTCAGCTGTACACTGTATCGATACAGCAGGATTTGACCATTCAGCAGTAATGAAACATTCAGCTGCAATACCTTCTCTCATTCCAACCAGGGCAGCAGCTTTCAATCGGGACGTGTGGAGACCACCAGACAGGAAGATTGCTTTAAGCAAGGCGCTCCAGTTCAACTGTGCGCTGTAACAATGCAACAGGAATTAATGGATCAGCAGCATTCACAGAGCGGGACTGTCTCAAATGGTAAGTTGGACGCTGGATGTAACAAACCCCGTTCAGAGACAGCGGGTGAAAGACTTTAGAGGAGAGTGCACAGCAGACTATTAATATTTCTCCACACGATAAACTTCACTCCACAACACAAACCGTGTGAATCGTCACTTCAGGCACTACATTCCACTCGCACACCGTGCATTCGGGCCAGCACTCACCCACCGATCTTTCTCCCACCAGATCGACTCTCGTCTCTCACACGGGCTCCACTTCTCTCAGAGACAGCCAAACGGGTACAGTAGTCGTCACATTCAGTGCAGGAAGAACAAAGGTTGGAGACAGATCATTAATTCACTCGGTGTAATACTTCACTCGTGCCACACGCTTTCCAGACTCTCCACACCACTTCAGTGTCAGTGCATATAAACAACGGATCAAATACTCATCACTTTGCGTCTTTCCCACTGTTGACGATATCTCCTGGATTTCCGTTGACAAGCTTCACTCTCTCATTTCCATTTCTCGGCTTCAATCTTCGCCCTGCTTCACAGCCCAGCCTCAATACAAGCAGCCCGCCGACAAACACAGTACCTCACGGGAGGAGAACCACCCCGACCGTCTGTTTCCTCGCTCTTTTTAAAGCCCCATCTTAATGCGCGTTCCTCTCACAACACTCTCTGTAATTCTCCTCACCTGCTGTCAATCAGGCAATTGGCCTCGCTGCCATGGCAACAGATTTCGCGGTGTGATAAGACGACCATCCACAAGAGGTCTCCAAATAATACTGCCTTCAAGAGGATTTTACTCTCTCTCCTTATCTGGCTTTTGTCACACCGTGACAGTTACATCCCACACAAATCCTCTACAAAAAAACATCAAATACATCAATTAAACTATATAGATTCACATCAGTTCACCCAAACATTTCATACAAATAATTCAACTTACGTTTGAGCAGGAAACAAACAGTTTCTCAAACAGGATTGGGAACCATTAAACAACCACGAAGCAGCATCAAACAGGCCTTAGCACTTCTTCTTCTTCTTTGTAACGTTTAATGGCGGGTGGCAACCAGCATTATGGTGCATTACCGCCGGCCTTAGCACTTACTCTACTGCTTCCTGTTATATCTCCCACAATGTGCCCTCTTGTATCCCCCTAGTGGCTAGGGAAAAAAATAGCACCCACCATTGGACTAAAAGAAACCCTGTGACAGGCGGTGACTGTTACAACCCATACACAAAAAGAAATGTATTTGAAATATATTTTCAGAATATATTTTTGGAATATATGCAAATATTTGAAATTGGCCCAATAAATATATTTTAGTTAAATATATGTAAATATATTTTGAAATTTAAAAAGTCAACATTTTCACAAACAAACAACACATTTTCAATTTATTTTTTTAGATAGACCACTTCAGCTGTGGATGTGGGCATGGTGCTCTACTTCACCCAACCACATTTTTCCTACAGGTCAGGAACCGAACCAGCGACCCTTTGGTTACAAGCCCAAAGCCCTAACCAGTAGGCCACAGCTGCCCCTTTACTGACTTTATTGGCCTAAAATGACAATTTTATGTTTTTTTCCCCTATTTTTACAGAATTGAATACAGTTATTTAATAGTGTGTGTATGCAGTGTTAGACACTGAGTTTTATCTATTGTTTAAGTGCACTTCACTGCTGGAGTGTCACTGTTATACTTGCATCATAAATATTGTGCATATTTTCAATATTTAAATGACTTCAGGAAAGATGTCAATAAAACAACAATAAATCTAATAATTGCACTCAGTGTTAGGCTCCACCTAATATGGCCTAATAGTCCTAGGAAAGCAACTATCTGTCATTTTACATTGCAGTCATTTAAAGTAAGTACAGTATTTATTATAGCTGTGTGCCATAATACAGTAGTGAAATATGGTAGCCTACTGTTGTGTATTGGGGAAAAGGTAGAGGAATTACTATGATCAAAATACATTTTCGACCCTTCTTTAGCAAGCTAAACATTTTATGACCATATATTTTGTCATACATTTTACATTACATGTTATAAATGTAAATATATTTCACACTTAACATCAGGGCTGGACTGGGACAAAAAATCGGCCCGGGCATTTTGGCCCAGACCGGCCCACTATATGATCATAAACACCACCCATCTTTGCACGCCCTTAATTATATGCATACCAACTCATTCATTAAAACCACTAATGTCATTTAATGATTGAGTATAGGAACGATTGAGAGTTAACAGATGAAATAAGTACAAATTTGACATGTATTAATACAGTTGAACTACTCCACAGTGATGAATCCTAAAACAAACTATAAGCTGCATTGGCATAGCAATAGCAGTGTTTCTTACAGTATTTTTGTTAACACTATGGTGGTGGGACCTCGGTCGTTCTAGGGGGGTTCGGGGGCATGCCCCCCCGTGAGAAAATGTTGTGCATTTTAATGTTAAATTCATCAATCTGGTGCACTTTGAGAGTTCAAAATTAAAAGCTCACCCATATTCAGTGTGCAAATTAAACAAAGAAAAATTCAAACCTCTTTTAGTTACAGTGTCTATTTACATTACACCTACTACATAATAATAGTTATAATCAGGGTTCTAATCCTCATACATCACCGGCCAAAATGGCTAGTAAGTTTTTATTAACACCCGCCAAAATGAATTTTAACCCGCATTTGGCGGGTTGGCGGGTGTTAATAAAAACTTACTAGCCATTTTGGCCGGTGATGTATGAGGCATGATACATAAGGCTCCAGGGACGCGGGAAGTGGGGGTGCTGGGGGTGCTGCAGCCCCCTCTGTTTTCACAGAATTGTAAATGCAACGCATATGTTTGTTCATTAAAATGTATAAATTTTTAGCATTTAGTCATTTATTTGTAATAAACACTTTAAGTGGGCTATTTAAAAATTGTTATTTATATGTTAAATTATGTTTTTAAAACATAAGCGCAGAGTGTTACCTAATATTGTGTGTGTGTCGAAAGAATTTGTCCGCAGCTGCTCAAAAAAAAAAAAAAAAAAAAAACACTGTCAGTGTTTTTGTGTTCATTTCTATATTTATATTATCGGTTTAATATCAGACAATATTTTCACGGACCGGCCTTTAAGGTGTGGCGGATAAATAGCCTACAACAAAATAAAATGATTACGACCGGCATAAAAAACTGGGGTATTTTTTAAATAACAAACGTGAATCCAATGTGTAGGCCTATACTCGCAACTTTATTAGCAGCGTCCTCGTACATCGCGCCTAAAGACAACTGAGAAAGCCTGAACACAAAATAAAATGCCCCCCAAAAGAAAATAAATCTCCATGTTTTCGGTGCTGACGCGTTCATGTAACATAGGCACCTAAAAACTGTCACAAAGAACAGGCAAAATGAATGATTATGAATATGTAAAATATAGCAGGAGACATTTTAAAAAACAAAACAAACAATTTCGTAGTAGGCCTAGGATCTAACGTTAATAATTTTAAAGTAGAGGCTAGAGATGCACCGATTGATCGGCTGGTGACCGGAATTGGCCGATTTTCACGTGATCGGCCGTGACCGGCGACCGGCCGGTCGGTCTGATAAATGCCGATTTTATGCCGGTCAAATGCACTCGGGCGCCGCATGATTAACATCGCGCAACTTCAGCATCACACGTGCAGACAGAACACACATGTAGAAAACCTCGTGAATTACGTCCGTACAGACCGCAAGCGGGTATTTTTTTCCGGCGTGCATGTTAATCACTGAGTGCATTCATAACGGGAGCAGGAGCAGCGCGTGAGCGTCAAGGAGGAGCGTCGAGAGCAGTGAAGTGCGTGTTTCGGCGCCGAGTCTATTTGCTGCACTGCTCACGCTCAATTAAAAGGAAAGCACACTTTTGATAGACAAAATAGCCTAAATAGGGTTTCACAAAAAAAAGTGGCCAAAATGCACAGAATTTGCGTGTTTTAACAAGAACTGGAGTAGGCTATGTCAGAAAAGAAAACGAAGACTAATATTTATAGAAAATGTAACCATTTAAACTAGTTTTATTATTCAGTTTGTACAGGTGATTGAAATAGGCCTGTGTGTGTGTGCTTTGAGAAATATCTTTATACTGCAAGGCTATATTTATTTAATTTTTTATTGCCATTCCCTGTTTTCATACAGACGTTTAGTTTGCTAAATACATATATAAAAAAATTATTGGATATTGAATGTGAAAAGGAAATGGTTCTTCCATAACACTGCACTTTATATGTGTGTGAACTATGCAAACTGAAAAATGTTCTATTACAGAAAAGATATAAAATAAATATTTGTGTGTGCTGTAAAGTGGTTAGAAAAAAATTAAATCGGAATCGGCTAAAATCGGTATCGGCAGGTCAAACTTAATGAAAAATCGGAAATCGGAATCGGCCCAGAAAATTGTATTCGGTGCATCTCTAGTAGAGGCAGTAAAGCACCATGAGAGTTCCCGAAGTCATCAGGAGAACCTAAGGATTACAACTGCCAAGACAGGTCGTATTGACTTTCTGTGTATATTTTGTTGTATTGTACTTTGTGTTTTTCATGCCAGCAATTCTAATAAAATAATCAAATACATTCAGTGGCACTCATAATTTCTCTTATTTTCACCGGAAAAAATTTGGCTAGTGGATATTCTAATTGGCTGGTAACTTTAGAAAGTTACCAGCCACATTGGCTGGTGATCAAAAAAGTTAATTTAGAACCCTGGTTATAATAATAATCCCATGACAGTAATAGTCATATTTTGTAAAACAAATGCACAAAAAAATAAAGGACACTTTCATAATTAGTGTTGTACCAATTTCTATACTTGAAAGAGATAAGCACATGATCTTTTATTTTGACGCAAACTGCATCAAACTTTTATTTTGGCGGAAAACATGGTTTACAAACGCGTCTCATTAAATTTCTATTGAATTACGGTAATCGTCAACTATGCAGATGTGGAAATAATCTGTAACTGGGTTATGGTTTCATACACTCATGACATAGCAAGTGTTCAAGTGTTTTGAAAGTAGTTCTGCTTACCGCCGACTCTAACGTTACACTTTCTCATCTCTCTCCTGATCCTCCTCACTATCCTCATCATCACAGGAGCTGATGAAGGTCAGAAAACATATATTTTGACACATAAAGTGTCTGCTTTAAGGGCCTGGTTCTATTTTTTCACGCTATTTCTCTGCACATTCCTTGCGTTTCTTCTCCATCTCGCAGACTGTTTTGACAGATACACACTGACACTGCTGCACGCGCGCTCACTCGTTTAAAGTTGTGATTGGGCCAGCCCAGTGTCAATCAAGAAAAGAACCAATGGGCCGCTGATCTACGTGTTTCATGGGCTGGTCTGTCAGAAAAAAAAAACGAACACTGACTTTTTTTAACCAATGCATTACACCGGCACAAACCCAGCGCCGCCAATTAAGCAAAACAAAACAAAACGACTGGGCCGCCGATGTACAAATTTTATGGGCCGTTAAAAAAAAAAAAAAAAATTATGAATGAGTATGAGATGTATCGGCCCAAAAAGCACGTCGGCCCACCGGGCAAATTCCCGGTATGCCCTATGGCCAGTCCAGCCATGCTTAACATCATATATTTTTGTTATATTTCAGAATATATTTCAAAATGATAAATATAAGTGGACAACGTCAATGTATTTGGAATATATGCCACATATATTTTTGACACTTTAAAATATATGTACATATATTTCTTTTGTGTGTGGGTAGACTGGACAAAGACAATAGAACGTGATACTATTATAGTCAGTGATACTACACTGGATGTGGCGCGACACTACACGACAAAACTCCGACGGTAACTGATGCCACACTCTATTTTTAACGTACTCGAGCTCTTGTGCTAGTTCTGTTACGAAGGACAAATGGACTTGCGATGGTCTGCCATGTCCAGTGTAGAGCTGGTCTCGTCCAGTGTAAACACAATGTAACAGCGTCAGGAGTTCAGATTCTGGTGTGCTGATATTTGTGTGCGGCCCAACTCACCCATCCTTCACACACATTCACCGACATTACATTCACTGCATGTGCAACGGTCAAAACCCATAAATGGCATATTACTGAACAATTAGTTAATAGTCATGAGCCTCATCAAGTATACTATACAACTATATATATATATATATATATATTTGGTATTGATTAAAAAAAAAACTCATAAAAAGGAATTTTTGGCATAAAATGGGGGAAAACGTTTCGGTTACTAAACGTAACCTCTGTTCTCTCTAGAAGAGGGAACGAGTATTGCATAAGTAGCTTACGCTGCGGGAAAAGTCATCTTTTCTCGAGATATGAAGCCAAAAATTATCCTTAATTTTTCATAATCTTGTCAACGCAGTGCGGCAGCCAGCAGACCTAGAGCAATCTTACTAGCGTGCTCATTGGTTGCCCTGCGGCAACTGCAGCAGCCTATAGCAGAGCCTTGGCGTGACGTCACGCCCAATGAGCGCACTCAGCGCGCTGCACGCGTCATAGCCCGACAGGGGTGTGGCTTAGTGCATATAAGGGGGCTCGCAGGCTGATTTCTCTGGTTTTAGTCGCTGAAGCGAAATGAGCTCGTGGCGCGGGCACGGCGGGTTACGCAATACTCGTTCCCTCTTCTAGAGAGAACAGAGGTTACGTTTAGTAACCGAAACGTTCTCTTACGAGAGGTTCTCTCGTATTGCGTAAGTAGCTTACGCTGCGGGAACTTCCCTTGTCAACGCCGTGCGCGCCCAGCATCCACTACATGAGTCCCAGGGGAAACCCGGGGAACGCGAGAGTGTGAGCCGGGCGGCCAATAGAATGGCTAGCGCAGTACATAAGCACTCAGTAGGGCATACAGAGCGGCGCGGCCGGTCTGACTGACAGCCCTGTATAGTACAGCTCAACCAGGAGAGCTAAATCACACAGCAGCAGCCCGTGCACCGATGTGGGCGGGCCTTGCGCGAGACTTAGACTGATAAAAGTTTAGCCTGCAGGGCGGGAACTTCTAGATTGTAAAATCTAACAAATGTAGAGGGGGAGGCCCAGCCTGCCGCCGTACAAATGTCATGAATAGAAATTCCGCTAGACCATGCCCACGACGAGGCCATGCCTCTAGTCGCGTGGGCTCTGATGCCCAGTGGGCACTGCAGGTCTTTAGACGCATAAGCGGCTGCAATAGCGTCCACTATCCATCTGGACAGAGTGTGTTTCGAGGCGGCGAGACCCTTGGTGCGCCCACCAAACGAAACAAAAAGCTGCTCTGAGCGCCTAGCGGCGGCGGAGCGCGTAATGTAATTTCTCAGCGCTCTGACAGGGCAAAGGAGATTACAGTTAATCTCGCTGCTGGCTGTCGGCAAAGCTGATAGAGAAATAACCTGTGCTCTGAAGGGTGTGCCCAAAACCTTGGGAACATAACCGTGCCTTGGTCTGAGAATGACTTTTAAATCATTAGGTCCAAACTCGAGGCATTTGGCGTTAACAGATAACGCGTGTAGGTCACCCACACGTTTGACTGAAGACAGAGCTATCAGAAAAACGGTTTTGAGCGTTAGGTATTTCATATCCACACTTTCCATGGGTTCAAAGGGATGCGATTTCATGGCCTCTAGGACCAAGGAAAGATCCCAAATCGGAACCGAAGGGGCTCGCGTGGGGTTCATTCTCCTGGCTCCTTTAAGGAAGCGGATGATGAACTCGTTTCTCCCTAATGCGCGGCCCAGCGCCGAGTCGGCGAAAGCTGAAATGGCCGCGACATATACTTTGAGCGTGGAGGGGGACCTGCCCATGTCCAACAGCTCTTGGAGAAAACAAAGCACATGCGACACCCCACATGTTTGTGGGTCCAGTCTTTTGGTGGTGCACCATTTAAAAAAAACACGGACCATTTAGATGCATAGAGCCGTCTCGTGGAGGGAGCTCTAGACTGTGTAATCGTGTTCACAACCCCTGTTGGCAAATCAACGGGTATCCGTTGAGTATCCATGCATGCAGAGACCAGCGCTCTGGATGAGGATGCCATATTGAGCCTAGGGCCTGGGAGAGGAGATCCCTTCTCACCGGTATCGGCCAGGGGGCTGTTTCCGCCAGCCGTATTAGATCTGGGAACCATGTCTGATTCTCCCAATACGGGGCTATGAGGAGCACCGAGTGGCGCGCTTCCCTGATTCTCTTGATAACTTGTGGTAACAGAGAGACCGGAGGGAACGCATAGAGCGGGCCGCTGGGCCAGGTTTGGGCCAGCGCGTCCTCGCTCTTTGAAAAGTACCTTTGGCAGTGCGCATTGTCAAAGAGGTCGACTTTCGCTCTGCCGAAAAGGCGCCACAGTGACTGGACTGATTGGGGATGTAGAGACCATTCCCCCGGGGGAACATTGTCCCTGGACAGTCTGTCTGGACCTTCGTTCAGGCGACCCGGCACATGCGCGGCTCTGAGCGAGCGCAGTGAGTGCTGAGCCCACACAAGGAGGCGTTCCGCCAGGGTGCAGAGCATTTTGGATCTGACACCGCCTTGACGGTTCACATAGGCCACCACTGACATGTTGTCCGTGCGGACTAGGACATGGTGGCCCTGAATGTATGGGAGGAAATGCTTGAGCGCATTCTCGACCGCCAGCATCTCTAGACAGTTTATATGAAGGAGACTCTCCTGGTCTGACCAGCGGCCGTAGACCGGTCTGCCCTCTAAAAGCGCTCCCCAACCTAGGTTGGATGCGTCTGTCAAAACGATTTTCCGGCGAGAGACAACTCCCATCGTCACTCCTGTGCGATACCATTCGGCTGCCAGCCAGGGCTGCAGGGCTGAAACACAGCCATGATTTACCCTGACTCGTAGGCTGCCGGTCGTCCAGGCTCGGTGAGGCACTCGCGCTCTTAGCCAGCGTTGAAGCGGGCGCATGCGCAGTAAGCCCAGCTGAAACACTGCTGCAGCTGAGGCCATATGCCCGAGGACTCGCTGGAACACCCTCAGCGGAGTCTGACTGCCTGTATGGAAAGACGCGGCGAGATGTTGGATGCGGCGCGCGCGCTGCTCCGACAATCTGGCCTTCATAGCCACCGAATCCAGTTCTATCCCGAGAAAGGAGACCGATTGGCGGGGCAATAATGAGCTCTTGGTCCAGTTGACCGAGAGACCCAAGCTTTCCAGATGGCTGAGAAGCGCTGTTCTGTGAGACAAAAGCTCTGTCTCTGACTGCGCTAAAATCAGCCAGTCGTCCAGATAGTTCAGTATCCGTATCCCCTGTCTTCTCAGGGGAGCGAGAGCCGCGTCCATGCACTTCGTAAATGTACGGGGTGCTAGAGATAGACCGAACGGCAGGACGGTGTACTGAAATACCCGACCGTCGAAGGCGAATCTCAAGAATGGCCTGTGACGGGGTATTATCTGGATCTGAAAATATGCGTCTTTCAGATCGAGAGAGTTAAACCAGTCTCCCGGGTGAATTTGCGCGAGGATTTGTCTGGTTGTAATCATTTTGAACGGCCGCGTCATGAGGGCTTTGTTCAAATGTCTCAGATCTAAAATAGGTCTCAGCGCTCCGTCCTTCTTGGGTACGAGAAAATATCGGCTGTAAAAGCCCGACTCGGTTAAAGAAGGATGCACTTGCTCTATGGCCCCCTTGCGCAACAGCTGCGCTATCTCTGCGTGTAGCAGATGCGCCGCCTCCGCGTTCACTTTCGTCTCGACCCGTGCTGAAAATCTAGTTAGCTTGCCATGCTTCCGCACACATAGCTAGGGGTCGAATGGTCTCTGGGCTCAGATCGCCGCGTTGGGCGGGATGGGGAACCTTTAACAGAGAGGATGGGGCGGCGCGCGCGCTGCCTGTGCTCGAATACGGGGGCTCGTAAGCAGTGATGGCCGGCTGTACAGCACACAGCGGCTCGGTCTCTGAGGACGGAGCACATATTGCTGTTAGAAACCCGTCGCGCGAGGGCGGCATGGGGCTTATCGTGTTTGATAGTAAGCGCGCGTGCTCTTGAGCGGGCGCGGGACTTACATCCATGACACGGCCAGTGTTTGGGAGCTTTAAAAGACCTGTAACCCGGGGTAACTGTATGACAGAGCGGGCAGTGGGTAGGTGTGGGCACTGAATAGTGGGCACATACTCTACACTTAGCACTCGAGCGGCGCGTGCCCGCTTTATGAGAGTGCGCTCCGTGAGTGTTACCGGGGAGATCATGCTTGTGTGTAGTGGTGAGCACGGGGGCGTGGGCACATTTTCTACACTCAGAACATCTTCGGCGTGAGCCGGAAGACCCGAAACAATACCCTTTATGAGATGTCTCTGGGCCGCCGTGAAAACGGCGTTTATGTGCAGGCGAGCGAGTTGTGTTACTGGCTCGTTGGCTGCGATGTAAGCTGCTGCAGTAGCCTTCTCTGAGGGGACTGACAGAGCTGGGCGCTTTGATGGCGGTCCGGCCGTGGCGGGACTCAGCCATCTTCTCCTCCTTGCAGCCGCTAGGAGGACTTCGCGGGCTCAGACTTCAGCGTTATCTTAGGCCGGGGTCCCCGGGGGGGAGGCGGTCTGTGACGGCTGGATGAGCGCGACCTGGGGCGGGCGCCCTGTCGCTTCTCCGAAGACGGAGGCTGAGCGGGGCGCTGTGACGAGCTGCGTGCAGGAGGCTGCTGTGAGCGGCCTGCAGTAGAGCTCAAACGACGGGGCAGGAAGAGGTTCATAGCCTGCGACGCCTCCTGTACCTCCGAAAAACGATCCACAATGCCGCTGACCGCGGGGCCGAACAGGCCAGAGGGGGAGAGCGGGGCATTGAGAAACACGGATCGTTCTGACTCACTCATATCCGCCAGCGTCAGCCAGAGGTGCCTTTCGGTGACGGTGAGCGAGGCCATCGACCTCCCAATGGCTTGTGCGGCAGACTTCGTGGCGCGAAGCGACAAGTCCGTCGCGCTGCGCAGGTCCGTCAGCACGGCTCGATCCGGGCCCTTCTCGTCCAGTTCGCGGAGCACGGCCATGGAGTGCAGGGCGGAAGCAGCCTGGCCGGCGGCGGTGAAAGCGCGGCCGACGAGTGCTGATGTGGTCCTGCAGGCTTTAGACGGCAGGGCAGACTTTGAGCGCCATCTAGCGGATGGCGGGCAAAGGTGCGTTGCCACGGCTTCCTCAACCGGGGGGATTTGAGTATATCCCTTCTCGACGGCCCCGTCCACTTGGGAGAGAGTCGAGGAGACTGAAGAACGGAGTCTAGCGGAGAATGGGGCGTTCCACGACTTAGAGAGCTCAGAGTGGAGCTCAGGCAGGAAGGGTGCTGACCTAGAGGCGGGCGCTTGGCGGCGGCTAGGCAGAAAACACCCATCGAGCCTGTTGGGCGCGGGCGCCTTCGGTGGGGACCAGTCGAGTCCCAGTTGGTCGACCGCTTTGGTGAGGAGGCGGAGAAGTTCCGCGTCGACACTGGCGCGGGACGGGCTAGACTCCTGTGTTGAGCAGGCGGAGCGTGCAGACCACTCCTCGCTGTCTGAAGCCATGATTGAGCAGCTGTCGGAGACAGCCGCCTCGTCCGCGTCATACCTTGGGGCGACGTCAGTGCGGGCCATGGCCGGCCGCTGCGCGTCGGGGAAGGGGGGCGGAGAAGGGGATAGCGAGGCTCGTGGGAGGGGCTCCGGCGAGCGCTCAGCTACCGCTGCGGGTTCCGGTGGCCTCTGAGAGCGGCGTTTCTTCTTACGCGGCCCGGTGGAGGCAGGCGGAGAGGCAGCGGGGGCGTCGAACATGGCGAGTCGAGCCCGTAGGGTCGACATCGGCAGTTCCTCGCACAGCTTGCAGCTGCTCGTCGTGAGAGCGAGGGCTGCGTGTTCCGGTCCCAGGCAGAGAGCGCAGATTACATGGCGGTCTCTGTCGCCGAGCGGGCTCTTGCACGAGATGCAGAGCATACTGGAGTAAGGATTTGGTTGCCGGATAGCAAAGCAGGCAGGGATGGCTGAGGGTGGCGAAGACGGCCGGCTTCCTCAGCAGAATCCTCAGCTAGCTAGTCGCTTGATTCAACGGCGGCTTCCTCGAAGTCCAGCGATGCGAAGAGCTTCGCTGAAGAGACAAAAATCAGAGAAATCAGCCTGCGAGCCCCTTATATGCACTAAGCCACGCCCCTGTCGGGCT
This sequence comes from Squalius cephalus, assembly GCA_022829025.1. Taxonomy (NCBI): domain Eukaryota; kingdom Metazoa; phylum Chordata; class Actinopteri; order Cypriniformes; family Leuciscidae; genus Squalius; species Squalius cephalus. Next base: position 6,063,704 of record CM040809.1, on the reverse strand, counting down.
ATGACGCGTGCAGCGCGCTGAGTGCGCTCATTGGGCGTGACGTCACGCCAAGGCTCTGCTATAGGCTGCTGCAGTTGCCGCAGGGCAACCAATGAGCACGCTAGTAAGCTTGCTCTAGGTCTGCTGGCTGCCGCACTGCGTTGACAAGATTATGAAAAATTAAGGATAATTTTTGGCTTCATATCTCGAGAAAAGATGACTTTTCCCGCAGCGTAAGCTACTTACGCAATACGAGAGAACCTCTCGTAAGAGAACATGCATATGCGCCAAATATGTTTATATTTGTGTATATGCTTATCAAAACTAGATTTTGTTCTAACAGATATGTTCAAAGTTTTCTGAAATGAGGGAGATGGAGCTGGTCCCAGCCATTTGGGTGGAGAATGGCCAGTGCTGTTAAGGCAAGGCAAGGCAAGGCAAGGCAAGTTTATTTATATAGCACATTTCATACACAATGGCAATTCAAAGTGCTTTACATAGAAGAAATTAAAATAATAAAAGAAATAAGAATAATTAAAACAGTTTAGAAAAATAAAATAAAATACAGTACAAACAGTCGGACGAACATTGGCACAGTGCTCATTCAGTAAATGCATAGCTAAACAGATGTGTTTTGAGTCTAGATTTGAATGTGACTACAGTAGGAGCACGTCTGATCTCCTCTGGAAGCTGGTTCCAGCTGCGGCTGGCATAATAGCTAAAAGCGGACTCGCCATGCTTAGAGTGAACCCTTGGTATTTCTAGCTGATATGATCCTAGTGATCTGAGTGATCTGTTGGGTTTATATTCAGTGAGCATATCTGCAATGTATTGAGGTCCTAGACCATTGAATGATTTATATACCAGTAATAATACTTTAAAATCAATCCTAAATTTAACTGGGAGCCAGTGTAAAGACCTGAGGACTGGTGTGATATGTTCATATTTTCTGGTTCTGCTCAGAATCCTGGCGGCAGCGTTCTGTATGAGCTGCAACTGTCTTATGGTCTTTTTGGGAAGGCCAGTGAGGAGTCCATTACAATAATCCACCCTGCTGGTGATGAAAGCATGCACAAGTTTCTCTAAGTCTTGTCTGGAAACAAAGCATCTAATTCTAGCAATATTTTTCAGATGATAGTATGCTGATTTAGTTATTGCTTTGACATGACTACTGAAACTAAGGTCTGACTCTAGTGTCACACCAAGATTCCTGACTTGATGTTTAGTTGTTTGACCCCTAGAGTGAAGGTATGCGTTCACCTTGAGAACTTCATCTTTGTTTCCAAACGCAATGACTTCAGTTTTGTCTTTGTTTAACTGAAGAAAGTTTTGACACATCCAACTGTTGACTTCATCAATGCATTGGCACAGGGAGTCAATGGGGCTGTAGTCGTTAGGCGATAGGGCTAAGTAGAGCTGTGTGTCGTCTGCATAGCTGTGGTAAGCAATTTGGTTCTTTCTCATTATTTGGCTCATTGGGAGCATATACAGGTTGAACAGGAGTGGTGCAAGAATTGAGCCTTGAGGTACTCCGCATGTCATGGATGTCCACTCAGACTTATGTTCACCTATACTCACATAATAACCTCTCCCATCTAAGTATGACCTGAACCATTTTAGGACTATCCCAGAAAGCCCCACCCAGTTTTCCAGCCTGTCAAGAAGTATGTTATGATCGATAGTGTCAAATGCAGCACTGAGGTCGAGTAACACCAGCACCGATAATTTGCCTGAATCAGTATTTAAGCGAATATCGTTTATTATCTTTATGAGCGCTGTCTCTGTGCTGTGATGCGGTCGGAAACCAGACTGAAAATTGTCAAAGTATCCATTCAAGCTCAAGAATTTGTTCAGCTGATTGAAGACAACTTTTTCAATGATCTTGCCTATGAAAGGAAGATTTGAGATCGGTCTATAGTTGCTTAATATGGTCTTATCCAGATTGCTCTTTTTCAGGAGGGGCTTGACAACTGCAGTTTTCAGGGAGTTTGGAAAGCTCCCAGAGCGAAGTGAGACATTTACCACTTCTAGGAGATCTGCTTCTAAACTGTTTAACACACTTTTGAAAAATGAAGTGGGAAGTGTGTCAAGAGCGCATGTTGATGTTTTAAGGTGCTGTACGGTTTCTTCCAAAATTTTGCCATCAATTTCTTTGAAATCAGACATAGTAACTACTTTCTCAGGTGGTCTGATCTGTCTGACTTCAGTGCAACTCAAGGATGTGCTGATCACCTTTCTGATATTACTGATTTTCTCAGAGAAGAACGAAGCAAACTCACTACACTTGTTCACTGAGAGCATTTCACTGGGAATCTGGCTTGGGGGGTTTGTCAGTCTCTCTACAGTAGCAAAAAGAGTGCGTGTGTTGTTTAAATTGCTGTTTATAATATTTGAGAAGAAAGTCTGTCTAGCGTTGCCTAGTTCCATATTGAAAGCATGAAGGCTGTCTTTGTAGATGTTATAATGGACTACAAGTTTTGTCTTCCGCCACATGCGCTCTGCTTTTCTGCATTGTCTTTTCATATTTTGCACTGCTGTTGAGTTTCTCCAAGGTGCTTTTTGTCTGCCACTCTTCTTCCTGACTTTAACAGGAGCAATATCATCAATTATACCTTTAACTTTTGAGTTAAAAGAATCAAGGAGAAAATCAACAGAGTCAGCAGATATACTTGGTGTTAAGGATATAGCCTTCATAAATAGTGCACTAGTGTTCTCATTTAAGCATCTCTTCTTGACAGACACAGATCTAGCTTCAGTGGCAGGAGAGATCAATATATCAAAGAAAATACAGAAATGATCAGACAGTGCTACATCCTTAATAACAATCGATGAAATGTTTAGACCCTTACTGATAAGTAAATCTAGAGTGTGTCCGCGATTGTGTGTGGGTCCATGTACATGCTGAGTCAGATCAAAAGTTTTTAAAACAGTTTTGATTTCTTTTGCCATATTGTTTTCTGCATTATCTATGTGAATGTTAAAATCTCCTGCAATGGCAAAACAGTCAGACTCTGAGGTAATTGCTGATAACATTTCTGTAAAGTCCTCAGCAAAGGCTGGAGAGTATTTTGGAGGCCTGTAAATAATGATAAGTAAAATGCGTGGAGCACCTTTCAACACAATACCCAGATATTCGAAAGAAGGGTAATTCCCAAATGATATTTGCTTACATTGATAGATATCTTTAAAAAGAGCAGCTAGACCCCCACCTCTCTTAACAGCTCTGCAGACACTCATAAAAGTAAAGTTAGGAGGGGCTGCTTCATTGAGGACTGTTGCACTGCAGCTGTCCTCTAGCCAGGTTTCATTTAGAAGCATAAAATCCAGGTTGTTTGTGGTTATTAAATCGTTGACTAGAAGTGATTTATTTTTAAGTGAACGAATGTTTAAAAGTGCTAACTTAACAGTCTTACTTTTTGTCCCCACATCAATCTTACTTTGACGTGTAATAGGCACCAGATTAGTTAGGTTTGCTGCATGGCTATTGAAGGCCTTAGACTTTCTATCTTGTAATAGAACAGCAATAGAGAAAGATACAGGCACACTGGGTTCCCGCTTGTTCTGTAAACATTTGAGAAAGTTACTGTTATCAGAGCGGGGACCCAAAACACATCACTGAGAGCTGGTATCAGTTGTTTTTAGTTCACCTCGAGCAGATGGAGGAGGGTGTGGGCCCTGGCGTTGTGGCAGAGGCCGAAGAGCTCTCACAGGAGGGGGAGGGCGAGCTGGGCCCGCAGGCTTGGGTGGTAATGGTGCCTGTCGTTTTTTGGTTGGTATCTGGGGGCTTGCAGCAAAAGAGTGGGATAGTCTGGTTCCAGCATACACCAGTTCTTCCATTTTCTGTGAGAAACACAGAAGAGGCGATGCTGGAGAGAGGGATAGCGTATCTGGTGAAAGGGGCTGTTGCTCTGGTGTTATATGAGGTTGTGATATGCTGTCCTGGCTTCCCTGGCTGTTTTCCAGGAAGTCGTCCTTGGGTGCTGAATCTTCAAGCAGTTCTGATATGTTTCTCTGTGGGCAGGGCTCAGCTGAGATTGTGTCCGTGAGCAGAGGTTGTTGTGGCGGAGTGGTGTTATCATTGTCCTTGTGTGATATGTCAACCGCATGTCCATTTTGCTGCTGAAGTGAAGTCCTGTGGTCATTCATACTGTGTCCAGGTGTGTGTGTGCCGTTCAGATTGAGTGGATTGGCACACACTGCAGAAGGATGATTGAGAAAGAAGTAGAAATTGTCCTTTAACACTCTTGAACCAAGTTTGTTTGGGTGATGGCCATCCCGATGAAAAAGTTGTCTCTGACTCCAGAAAAGATTGAAATTGTCAATGAAGTTTACTCCTTTTATATTGCAGGTTTTTTGCAGCCATGTATTTAGCCCAAGCAACCGTGAAAACCTGTTTGTTCCTCTTGCTGGGAGTGGTCCACTGATGAATGTTTGAACTTTCAGTCTTGTAAGTGTTTCAAGAAGTTCATTGAAATCCTTCTTAAGGAGTTCTGACTGCTCTTTATGAATATCATTCTTCCCCACATGAATGATGAGTCGATTTGCAGTCTTATGTTTCATCAGAATGTTCTGAAGTTCCCTGTTTACATCAGAAGTTGTTGCTTGTGGAAGGCAGCACGTAGTTGTGTCCCTGCTGCTAATGTTTCTGATTATCTGAGCTGAGTGCCGCTGTCTGCTCGACCTTGAGCGCCAGTTAGCATCAGTGTTAGCTACTGGCCCATTCAGTCTGTGTTCGATCACATTCATCACGTTTGGGGATTCCTCATTTACATTCATTAGTACTTCAAATCTGTTCTCAAGATGTATAGGCGGTGGTAGAAGACCAATGTTTGCAATCCTTGTCAGAGCTGTATCTGGGGTAGAGGATGCTACTGCGGCAATATGTGATGCTCGTGACAATCTGGTGTCTCGAGTGCCTTTGGGTCTAGCTCCCTGTTTGTGCCATCGATTAGTAAGTCGATCGGCTTGTTTCTCTACCTGTCGAGGAGCACTAGTTTCATGGGACTCACCGGTATGCTGAGGGTGTCCATGACGAAGCTCTGTTGTGTGTTCTGTCTGGTTTGGTGGTCCCGTAAGTAACTTTGTTTCGAGAACTGCAATCCTTTGTAAAAGTCTGTGGCAGTTAGTGCAGCAAGTAGATTCCAGAAGAGGCATTTTCTCTCTTATCTGTATGAATGTAGGCAGTTGTGTTTTCCTTTCCCGGAATGTAAGCTGGTCGGGTAAAAGAATTCTGCGTTTTTGTAGTAATCCAAACTATGTTGTCTGAGCACTGTGCTGTTTGCTGAAGTTAAAATTAGATGATAAAAGGAAATAAAATATAAAATATAGGAGATAAAATGTAAAAGCGATAGAGCAAAGCGCGGAGCAGTAAGCAAGAGCGTCCGAACAGTAGCTGAGCAGGAAGTTGTATGGTTTGTAATGGTTTGTTAGCCTAAACCATTAAGGGGCATGGCCCTCTAACCAGGCCATCAAAAACAAGATGGCTCCCAACCTTGACTGGGACCGGTGGGATGTCTGAACAATGTTTTCAACTGGAAAATTTGATATTGTCATGCTAGGTTTTACTTATTCTGCCATTTTAGTGTATACATGACCACTGGCTAAGTTACATTATTACATGACCCTCTGGAATGCGTGACTTTGATTGCTGCATTTGATCGAGCAAGTGGTTCATTATTAGATTATATTGTCCAACCAGCAGTATAACACACCGTTGTTAGACCGTTGTTAGGCTCAACAATGTGTTTTGTATGCTGTTTGTAAAATTATTAGCCTGAGTCTTGTAAAGTAACACATTTTTGCCTCCCTGAATGATCCTGAGAGGATTGAGGATTGATTAATGTTTAATGCAAGGTGGGTTTTTTTGTTGTTGTTTTTTTACAGAGAGTTATGAAGAGGGCAGGAGGAAGGCCAAAGAGGCAGAGACCTGGTCAGATCTGTCTGGGCAAAGACCACCAAGGTGTATAAGGTGTGTCATAATACAGTAGTGAAATATGGCAGCCTACTGTTGTGTATTGGGGAAAAGGTAGAGGAGTTACTATGATCAAAATACATTTTCGACCCTTCTTTAGCAAGCTAAACATTTTATGACCATATATTTTGTCATATATTTTACATTACATGTTATAGGATTGAGAGGAGAGGATTACATGGAGAGGATTGAGGATTGATTAATGTTTAATGCAAGGTGGGTTTTTTTGTTGTTGTTTTCTGACCTGGTCAGATCTGTCTGGGCAAAGACCACCAAGGTGTATAGCTGTGTGTCATAATACAGTAGTGAAATATGGCAGAAATATTTACAAGGTGTAAAATGTATGGATATTTTTTTCAGCACATTACTATTCCTTGATACTTTCATGCTGTATTTTAAGAAATATTTATCATGAAATATTGTAGAATCTGTCAATATAGTTGATTTCATTTTGATCAATTTTGTTTATTATTAAAATAGCAAGAGTGTCCGAATTGGTCCACCTGGAGGTCAGGAGATGTGTTTGTTAGACTCTGAGGATGAGTCTGCCCCACCACCCAAACAAGCTGTGCCATTTGCTCCCACTATAAACTTCCCTACATTGGCCCCAAACACCAGTTTTCCACCACCACTTTACCAGTATCACCAGGACCACATGGCACATTCACTGATATGATATAAAACTGGCAGCCGATGGACAATATGCCATGTGAGTTTTCTTTTGCTTTCTTATTTGCTTTTTTGGTAGGTATTCATTTTGTAGAACATTTTATCCTCAATTCAAGTTTTCTTTTGCAGCACTGCCAGGTTATCAGACATTTCGAGTGACATTACATAGATGAGAACGGACCAAGACTGACTGAACAGAGGGAACTAAATACAGACACTGATGAACACAAACCAGGTGACACAGATGAAAATGATTGACAAGACACAGGTGTTGATAATGAACTAATGATGATAGATATGGCAACGGATGAGTGGCTGGAAAACAAAAGACATGTGACTAACAAGGCTGAACAGAAGAATGTTTACCGGAATTTGGATCGATTCGGATACGGAAATGACGTCAAAGCAGAGACATTGCTGAAGAGGAAGGTTTTTGTTTTGTTATTTCTTAGTTGCTTTGTTTATTTTGTTTGTTTTGTTTGCGGGTTCATGGCATAATCTGATTTGTGACTGGATCAGAATGGCAAATCTTAGTGGAGTTTCAGAGGATGAAGATATGCAGATGGGTTGGGAAAAGAGTACGAGTAGGAAAGGAGGAGGGAGAAAAGAGTATAGAAAGAGTCAGATGACAAATAAGAGAACATTAGAAGAGGATGAAGAAATTCAAGAAGTAAGGAAAAAGATAATGATGGAAGAGTTTAAGATCATTCTTATGTAACCCTTTTCACCATAGGCTCGTGATGAGGCAAGTACGTTATACAGCAATGTATAAAGTATTAAACCCTCTTAACCCTGATGCTTGGTAAAATGGTGAAAGAGACATTCCATTGTATAACAACCCTGTCTAAGAACATTATAATTCTCACTATCTCTCTGCTGATCAATGGGTACCTGAAAGGATATTCTTGGTTTTAAAACATAAACTATTACCACACAAAACACTGAGCTACACAAATACAATGGCTGGTGAAAGAATAAACAACAAGAACGCTATAGCTCAATTTCCTCCTTTTGTATTTTGCAAAACTCACATAACAGTTGAACAGTAAAGAGCAAATATGAAAATAAAACCCAATTTGAAGAAGAAACAAATAAAAAATAAAACCCCGGGGAATAAAGTCAATAGTCTGTGATAACCTGAGTGCACTCTTATTTTTCAGTTCTTTTAGCAGGCCTGCATTAAGTTAGTTCGTTGGCGCGCTTAATGTTGGAGCTCATAAAGTGAAGTAAGCAACAATACCTCCTGGCGTGAAGTGAAAAGCTCAGATCCTACCGCGTCTGTAACTCTCTCTCTTGTCAGACGAAATCCCAGTTGCAAGCGGCACCGCGAGGGTTAATCAGCGTCGTCCGTCCAGCATCGACAGTCAAACAGTCCCCAATGACGAAACCGTCCGCGTCAGCCATCGAATCTCTTCCCGATATCGTCTCCTCTCGTCCAGCAGGCAAACGATGTGTATTCAGTCACTCCCGCGATTGTGTGACAGTAACGTTACTGAAAAACCACAAGCTAATTTAGCCAGAGAAGCTTACAGGCCTAAACTCGCGTCACAGTCCAAAAACACACACCTCCGGTGGTATTTCACTTTCCCTCAGTCACAAACTCCTACGCAGAGAGCGCATTTTCTGATAAAACAACTTATAGTCCAACTTAAAGCGTTAATCCAACAAACTCTGTGTTAACAGCAGACTAGCCCTCGTGCTCAGTCTCGTGCTCAGTTTCGTTTTTTTTTTTCCCTCTCCTTCCTGTTTCCGTTCTCGTCCTTCCCTCTCGCGGGATTTCACAAAGTTCAACAGAATACTTTATTAATCACTAAATCTCTAAAATTAACAGATTGATTAGTGAGCTTTTCTCATGTGATGAACCATCCTTAAAACATTTTGAAGAAACACAACTTAACTGTTAAATTGCCAGGCATATCTGAACAGCAAAGAAATAATTAAAGGATAAATCTTCTTGCATATGCATTAAACACTATCAAACAAAATACAATAACCCACATATTTCAGAAATAAACAAAATAACAGAAGGACTGATATTAATCAGGTCATTACACTTAAATTTAAAGTGGGGAATGAAATTACATCAGTTAGCCCGATCACTCTTACAAATGGGTTGAAGAAAACGATTGGGGAAATAGAAATGGCGAAAGTGTTGCGTGATGGGAGTCTATTGGTGAAATGCAAAAATGTTGAGCAGAAAAATAAAACTATGAAACTGCAGTCAGTATGTAAGAAAGAAATAGTGGAGAAGAAAGTAATTGGTGAGAAGAGAGGAACTAAGGGAGTGATAACAGGAATTCCCATAGAAGAGAATCTGGAAGAACTAAGGAAAGTGATTAAAGGAGGAATGATCACAGAAATCACTCTAATGCAGGCTTTCAGGAATGGGGAAAAAACTGATAGCGAGTCCGTACTGCTACAGTTTAAAGATGAGGTGCTACCTATGAAAGTGATGGTAGGATATATGAGCTTTAACGTCAGAGAATATGTACCTCCTCCATTAAGATGTTATAAATGTCAGCGGTATGGACATACTGCAAATGTATGTAAAGGGAAACAGAGATGTGGTAGATGTGGAGGAGAACATGCATATGGAGAATGTGGGAGTAATGTTACAATAAAGTGTTGTAACTGTGGAGGGGACCACACAGCAGCATATGGGGGCTGTGAAGTCCGGAAAAAGGCAGTAGAGGTTCAAAAAGTGAAATCAAATCAGAAAGTAACATATGCAGAGGCTGTGAAAATATGTAATAATGAAAGAGGAAAAGAAGACATTGGTACGAATAAGGAAGGAACAGGGTCAGAACAGGAAAATACAGGAATGCTAATGGATAGGATAGTGCTTTTTGTAGCATATGTCAAAAATTGTTCTGAACAAGCAAAAACAAAAACAGAGAAGATTAAAATCATAGTTAAGGCAGCAGCTAAGTTCCTAAACATGAAAGATTTGTCTTGGGAAAAGATACATTATGACCTTAACCATGGAGAAGGGAATGCAGATACGACTTCTCAAAGCATAACTTAATGTTGGTAATTCAATGGAATGCTAGAAGTCTGTTAGCAAATGGATATGAGTTTAAGGGATATATTAATAAACTAGGAAAGAAACCAGATATCATTTGCGTTCAGGAAACATGGCTCAAACCTAATCTGGATTTCATTATTAAAGGATATAATACCATACGTGAAGATAGAAGAAATGGAATTGGAGGGGGGTGTGCAATATTTATTAAAGAGGGTATAGTTTATAGGAGGTTAAAAACAGTACAAGAATTAAAGGTAATAGTTATTGAAATATGGAACAAGAAGGAAAAGATTAAAGTGATTAACTTCTATAATCCGTGTAAAAAGCTAGAGAGAGTACAACTAGAATCAATTCTGGAGGAGTGGAGAGGGAAAATTATCTGGTGCGGGGATTTTAATGCACATAGTAAGGTGTGGGGTGAAAAAGAAGATTTAAATGGAGAAATTTTAGAAGAAATAATGGATGAAAAGGAATTAGTATGTCTAAATGATGGGTCTGGTACAAGGATAAATTTAAGTAAGGGTACAGAAACTGCAATAGATCTTATGTTGATGTCCCAGTCTTTGGTAGGGATAAGTAGTTGGGAAGTAAATAAGGAAAGTACTATAGGGAGTGATCATTATCCTGTATATACAGAAATTGGAATAGAAAGGGACATGCAAAAGAAAGAGAGAGTAAGTAGGTGGAAATTTGAGGAAGCAGATTGGAACAAGTTTAGAATATTGTCCAAAGGGAAATTAAAGGAGGTTTGTATAAATCAGGGAGTTGAAGATCTGAATGAAGAAATAAGTGGTATTATTTTAGGTGCAGCAAAAGAGTCGATACCAAAAAGAGGAGGCAGTAGCAGAAAGAAAATAGTTCCTTGGTGGACGCAAGAATGCACAAAGGTAATTAAAGAGAGAAATAAAGCATTTAAAGTCCTGAAAAGTACACATAACTTTCAGAATTTAATTGAATATAAAAGGAAGCAGGCTGTAGTAAGGAAGACAATAAGGAGAGTTAAGAAAAACTTTTGGGGGAAGTATTGTGAATCTCTAGGAAGAAGTACACCATTAGATAGAGTATGGGGTATGATTAAGAGAATGTCAGGAAATAAAAGAGAGTATGGTTATCCTATAATGAAAGAAGGAGAGAAAATAATAGTAGAGAGCAAAGGTAAAGCAGAGTTGCTGGCAAGGACATTTGTGAAAATACATAGCGATGGTAATTTGAGTAATGAGGAAAAGATACAGAGGGAGAAAACAATAAGAGATAGTGTCGAAGTAATACAGGTTGATGGGGACAATGAAAGTACCATAAATGTGATGTTTACAATGGGTGAGTTGAATAATGTCTTAAGAAAATCGGGAAAAACAACGCCAGGGAATGATCAAATAAGTTATTGTATGATAAAAAATTTAAATGATGAGAGTAAAGAAACATTATTAAAGTTATATAATAAGGTATGGGAAGTGGGATGTTTGCCAAAACAGTGGAAAGAATCAATTATTGTTCCCATATGTAAGCCAGGTAAGGATCCGACTTTGGCAGATAGTTATAGACCGATTGCTTTAACTTCACATGTAGGGAAAATTATGGAAAAAATGATAAATGAAAGATTAAAGTATTATTTGGAGACAAAGGAATTGATAAAGGATTACCAGAGCGGGTTTAGAAAGGGACGAAGCACAATAGATTCGGCTATATGTTTAGAGAGTGAAATTAGAAAAGCTCAAATTAATAAAGAAAGTATAGTATCTGTATTTTTTGATGTTGAGAAAGCATACGATATGTTGTGGAAACAAGGACTAATGATTATGATTTATCAAATGGGAATAAGAGGGAGAATGTATAGCTGGATTAAAAACTTTTTAACTGATAGGTGGATCGCAATAAGAGTAGGGAAAGAATTGAGTACAAAGTATTTAGTGGAAAATGGAACTCCTCAAGGGAGTATAGTTAGTCCAGTTTTGTTTTCAATTATGATGAATGAAGTGTTTAGTAGAGTTGATAGATCTATAAGTGTTGCTTTATTTGCAGATGACGGGGTTATGTGGAAAAAGGGAAGGAATATAGAATATATAGTGAGGAAGATGCAAGAGGCTATTGGGAAGGTAGAGAGTTGGGGAATGGAATGGGGTTTTAGGTTTTCAGTGGCAAAGACCAAAGTAGTCTGTTTTTCTCAAAGGAAAAATCAAGAACAGATTCAACTTAAACTTTATGATAAAAATCTAGAGAAAGTGGAATGTTTTAAATATCTCGGGATGTGGTTTGACAAAAAACTTAACTGGAAAATACATATTGAGAATATTGTTGAGAAATGTAAAAGAATATTGAATGTAGTAATATGTCTGAGAGGTAGAGAGTGGGGAGCAAGTAGGACCTCATTGAAAGCAGTATATATTGGGTTAATTAGGGCAGTTATTGATTATGGATGTACAGTTTACCAGTCTGCTTCAAGAACATTATTAAAAAAGTTGGATGTTATTCAAAGTCAGGCGCTGAGACTATGTTGTGGTGCTTTTAAAACAACCCCAGTAGCGGCTTTACAAGTAGAGATGAATGAGATGCCATTGGAGAATAGAAGAAATCAGATAGCATTAACGTATTGGGCAAATTTAAAAGGGCATAAGGAAAGACACCCGACTCAGAAGGTGTTACAACCTTGTCAAGAAAGGGAAAGACGACAGATTAAGAGCTTTGGTTGGATAATAATCGATGCAGTCAATGAGATAGGGATAGGAGATATGACGTTAAGTCCAACTGTGCCATTATCTAATGTTCCACCTTGGTTATTAGGGGAGTTAGAGGTAGATTTGCACCTTTTAGAGTTGAAAAAAGAGAATAGTATTAACAGGTGTCAGGTCAATAGATACATAGAGGAGAATTATTCTATGTTTACTAAGATATATACAGATGCATCAAAAACAGAAGATAATAGAGTAGGAGCTGCGTTCATTATACCAGAAATGAATGTTATGTTAAATAAGAGAATTAATGACAAATTGTCAGTGTTCACAGGAGAAATGCTGGCCATGCTCTTAGCCCTTGAGTGGGTTGAAAATAGTAGGTCAAGGGAAGTGTTAATAGGGTCAGATTCAAGCAGTGCGTTAATCAGTATTAAGAACATGCAATCAGAAGCAAGACAGGATATTTTGTTGGAGATAGCCCAAGCTGTTTATAGAATTAATAGAGTAGGTGTAGTGGTAAAATTCATCTGGATTCCAGCCCATATAGGAGTAGAAGGAAATGAATTGGCTGATAAATATGCCAAAAATGCTACCAAAAAAACAGAGATAGATATGGTAATAAGGTATAGTAAGGCAGAAGTTAAAAGCATAATTAAAGCAGAAATGAGAAAGAAGTGGCAAGAGGAGTGGAATATAGAAACAAAAGCGAGAATGTACTACAGTATCCAGAAGAGAGTAGGAGGTATGAGAGAAAATAATAGGAACAAAAAGGAAGAGGACATTATTTCGAGAATGAGATTTGGGCATACTGGATTAAATAGTACGCTTAAAATAATAGGGAAACATGAAACTGGGATGTGTGAGGTCTGTAATATTAACGAAACAGTAGAACATGTAATTATGAATTGTCATAGGTATAAGGAGGAAAGGATGAGGCTGAAAGACTGGTTTAGGAAAGAAAAAATTAGATTTGAAATGAGGGAAATACTACAAATGAATTCAGGGCATGTAGGGTATAGAGCGATATTTGTGTTTTTGAATAAAACAGGGCTTAGTAGAAGGATATGAGTTTAGTTGTTTTAGAAAGATGTATGTAATAATAATGATAATGTATGAATATTAATAATGTTATTAGATATTTATGAAGCTATTTATTGGTTTTATATATGTATTTATTTATTTATTTAAAGGATAGTGAGAGAAGGCTATTGTGATCCACACTCCATATCAGAAGGTGGCGGTAATGCACACTGAAAAGTTGTTTGCCAACCGCCATTAAAAGAAAGAAGAAGAAGAAGAAGGCTGAACAGAAACACAACAGTTACAGGAAGGTTTACCTCACCCAACTGCTCAGTCTGGAGCAAAGGATGCAACACAACCCAGATTACAAGCAAACATTGGTGAGACTTTCTTTTTTTCTAGTTATTAATTATTTATTTTATAATTTCTAGGACATTCAATGCTTGGGTCACTTTTTCCAAAACTCTTCATACAGTTCTCCTTACCAGCTTGGCACAGCAATAAATGCCACATTTAAAATTAATTACAACTACCGAATCACCTAAAGCAGAGTTCAGACTTCACAATTTTATCCCAGATTTTGGCTCGCCGACAGGTTTTGAGAAATCGCAGACAAATGCCTGAAATCACAAGCAAATCGGTGCTCGTTCACACGAGTGACAATCATGCAGTGCATGAGCAAAGACGCGATCTGAGAGAATCGCTGACGCGCGTGAGCTCTTTGGCATGCTAAATATCTGGACCTGTCGGCGATTCAAAATCCTGCTGTGTGAAAGTGTTCTGACTGAACTACATCTGCGATGATATATATATACATACACACAATTATATCAAACAGAAACAAAGCACAAACATTTGCTTGACCAGCAGCAACAGCAGCACAAAATTATGTATTTACCCCCAACTCTCAGTGCAGAACACACAGTCCTTGCTCCCCTCGCCTCTAACCATTTCCTCCTGCATAAACTGTTTATTTTTCTCCTTTTTGCTGCAAATCAGCGCACAGACAATTTGGATATATCATTTTTAATAACAATTTCAGTCTTGCGAGAGCTCCTGTCTCACGCACGCGTGATCTTGCGTTATTTCCTTATCACTTAACTGCGGACCAGACAGAAGTTGTCGGCGATTCTTTCTTTTGTAAAGTCATGCAGTGTGAAACGCCCTGTCGCTGATCCATCGTGCAGTGTGAACACACCAGCAACTGAATGTTCCCACAGATAGTCATGCAGTGTGAAAAGAACAGTGATCCGACTACTATGAAAATCGTGCAGTGTGAACTTGGCAACGTGAACGTGTCCCAAACAGGGATTCTGTGGGCCTTTTAAAAACTCTTATCTTTGGTTTGAAAAAATGTAAGGCCATAAAAAGTCTTAAATGGTACAACAAAAGTCTTAATGAAGTAAAAGAATTGGAGATACCTGATTTATTTTGATATTGTATGGATTTGTTCTCTAACGGAATACAGTATTAACTTTATTTGTGCAGGTCTTAAAAATTCTTAAATATGAAGAACTCTGCAGATACCCTGCCAAATCAACTAATTCTTCCATAACAATAGCAATGGTTGTCACTCAACAACGACCTAAAAAACAAAAAAAACAGGTAGCGCTACTTAGTGATTTGTTGTGTAAAATTTATTTACGAAATAAAACTTAGTTTTGAAAAGAGTATGCAAACCTGTGCAGGCCCTGTAGTTATACTTTTGGTCATGTCAAGAGAAAAGAATAAATATAATTTGAAAGATGTAGGCTAGTCATTGAAATTGTGCCAAACCATAAACCAATGATAAATGATCCACAGTTTAGCCCACAGAGGCTGTTTTTGTGCTCACTGTGTGAAGAGGTTTGAAAAACTGACATTAGTAATGAATAATTGGTCCTAATGACTGTAAAGAAATAAATAAATAACATGAACATGAGGAAACAACTATGACATCATTTTGGTAGAGGTGAAAAACACAGGGCAGGGTTACTTCCAGAGATGACAGGAGCACTGACGAGGCAATACATATTTCTTAATAATTTATTTTAATTGGTTTCAGGTAAACTGGTTGGGGCTAATTGGTGGGGTGGATGTGCGTGACTGCACCTGGCGCATAACGAACACTGAAAAAAAATAATCTGAGTGGATGTAAATGTTAAGTAATTAAAATGTAATATCAACAATAAAATAAGTTTGTATCTTTACATTAATATATCTAGTTTTGAATGAATCTGCATTTGTTCAAAACACAAGACAATGTGCATTTTTTTCCTAAGTAATCCCAGCCAAGCTTTTTAGGTACACACTCACAACAAACAATACCTTGTTTTATTTACTCGGTACAAAAAAAAATAAATCCCCTTCCTGTTTCGTTGGTCTGGAGACCCCTTGCAAGTTGCATTCCAAACGAAGACGAACACGCGGACTGATAGCAAATTAACAGTTAATGTTACTTGGGTTGGTACATTCTTTACAGTTTTCGAATTGTTGTGCAAAAACGAGGCTTCAAATGTAATTTGAAGATTGTTGTACGTGGATTTTCTCTAATTAGCATTAGGCCTACCATGTGGTTACGCTGGTAGGTTGCTTGTAATGGTCGGCCCAGAGCCACAGAGAGAAAGAGTTGCGACACTCTTTGATGTCGCCGCTATGGCTGTCACGTGGCTCATGTAAGCCCCAATAGTTCCAAAACACACACTGGCTGTCATGTTCTCCTATGGGACAGACAGCAGCGATTGCATTATTGAACGGTAAATCTAAAATAAAACACACACCCAAGTACTTTTTCAGCTGTTCTTGCATTATTGCATTTTGTTGATGTCAGTTTTGCATTTGGAGAGGCAGGGTGACAACGAAAAACTGTATTACTTACTGTGGCGAGAACTAAAGTGGAGGGAACAATAATAATTTAATGCGACTACGCCACCCTGGGGAGGCACCAGGGAAATAACTCCCAAGGAGGACACACAGGTAAGTTTTACCATTCGGACAGGCAGATAACAGGAGACATGAGGGACAGTACAAAAATTCTTTATTATAAAATGATCAACACCAATAAAACTCGTTCTCAAGACTCACACCGTAACAAATGTTTCCTCCGAGCCAAGTTTGGCGGGAACAGGGCAGGCCGGCTGCAATTCCAGAGGTTGTCCAAACCCACCTCAAGTCACAGCAAATCAAACCAGCACACCCACACCATAAGGACGTTTCGTCAACACACAGGGAGGCACACACGGTGTAGTACACCACTCGAAGGAAGCAGCTAGCCTTCCCCGCTCCACGCCAAATTCTCACTGGCTCCTAAAGAGACAAGAAAGGGACTCACATTAACCAGCAAATAAAATACACAAAATAATGAAAAGAAAATTTACATACAGCCACTAATTATGGCTACTATAATACTAAAGGTGCCTATAAACCCCTAAAGTTGCCTTCCGCCGCTCAAGCTGACAAGCAGCGACTAATGGCACCAAAATAACAGGACCGGGGATGAAGGAAGAAGAACAAACACTTACACATTTATATGATAAATTATAAACATAAAAGGATGCCCACAAGTAATCCCACAAAACAGAATTTACCACAGTACAAGAAAAACAATATAGAAAATAACCCGGCAAAACAAAAAGAAAATAAACTATACTTATAAACAAAACATAACCCTGGTAGACAGCCAGGCAACACCCAGCTAGAGAACTAGCCTTCCATAATACCTGCCATATCATTCACCAGGCGTTAGTCCAACACAAACACACTGAAAAGAAATAAACAAATAAAACAAGGAAAACGTTGCCGGGAAACAAAACAGCAGCGGCGTCACGTGCAGCGTCCTCCACTATGGCTTAGAGACCGCGATGGTCTATTCTCCATTCACCTTAAACAACGAGACAAGTCAACCTAAAATGTCCTGAACCCCGAATGTAAACAAGGGAGAGGTTACTTACGGTTTAGGTAGAATCACGATCAAACGCAGAGCTGTATGGCTACTCACAACCGGGCTGCGGCTCTGTTTACTGCCCTGCGTTCACCAGCATCAGCTGCCAACGCGTTCTTACTGCTAACGTGGCATAATGATTACCCCAAACACAGCGATTGAGCTTTAGATGTATATATCAACGTACCTGAAAGCAACTCCGCCAGAAACCTGTCACACTGCCATCGCCACCAGCCCCGCTATAAATAAACTATAAATGAAGCACATTACTAAAGTAATCCGTGTATTTACACTGCAGAAAGAGAGTGTAAACATACCTTAAAGGGAACCGAGAACCGAAACAAAACGCCAGGAAGGAAGGACCCAGACCTACGAGGACCCATAAAACCCGTCAAAATAAAGGTCCTTAAATATTACGGCCGCTTCCCCCTTATTGGAGTATCAAAGCCCCACTTAACAAGGACCAATCGGCAGGACAAATCACTTATCCGGCCACATTCTACCCCGATTTTTTTTTTTCGGCGGCCCGACGATGACTCAAAGACCCTCACCTCTGCCATGGCATACTAATCCCCTAATCTTGGCCTCTGTCCCACGGCCTGAACAAAATAGAGATCCTATTCGACATAGGGGCTGGTATTACTGCAGCACTCAAGCCCCCCTCCTCAACAGCACGTGGTAAACGGTGCGGATTTGTGTGGTGGCCTGCAGTACTACGACCAGTTCTCCGCAAGGGGACGTTCTCTGTACACGGAAGACTCTCAGGCAGACTATCAGGCCCTGATATTACACCGAACACCAAATTAGGAGCCCCAGAGCCCCCCAATACTGGTGCCCGTTCCCCAGTATCTACAGGTCTACCCCGTGATGTAGAAGGGGCCAGAGACACAGGGCCCTGACTTACCGGAGGAGTCTCTGACACCAACATCACCAGATCAACCTCTTCAGAGGACACTTCTAGAGGGAGCTCCTCTTCCTCCCCCGCCGGGGGATCTAAGGAAGCTGGGACTGGACCATCCCTCCGGATCCGAGCCTTCAAAGCTGAGCAATGAACGCATTTAACCTTACCCAAGTCTCCCACTGGTGCAATAGTATATACCGCCCCCCCCTTCATAGGTGCCCTCACGACCTGATACACCACCAGGCTCCACAGGTCCTGAATTTTATGGCGACCTCTAGCGCCATACTCACGTAGATATACTAACTGGCCCTCCCCCAGTGGTGCATCACGGACATGGGCATCATGTTGCGCCTTGCGGCGACCAGCTGCAGCATCCGGTCTTCCCCGTGCCCCCTCAAAAGCCACCTGAAGCCTAACCTGATGTTCCCTCATCCACTCGTGCACGCTACCAGCCCCGACCTCCTGCACTCTACCCAAGAGGAAGTCCACGGGGAGCCTTGGCTCTTGGCCAAACATTAAAAGGTATGGGGATTCACCTGTCGCCTGATGAGGGGTAGTGTTGTAACAGAACAGCACTTGTGGGAGGCATAAGGCCCAGTCGATTTTTCTGGACAACGGCAGAGCACGGAGAAGATTGTGCAAGGTCCTATTAAAGTGCTCGCACTGCCCATTCCCCGCCGGGTGATAGGGGGTAGTGCGAGACTTTTCCACCCCATACAATGCGCAAAGCTGCTGTACTAGAGAGGACTCAAAATTTCGGCCCTGGTCAGAGTGGATTCGACTGGGGACACCGAATCGATAAAACCATTCCACCACCAGGACCTGGGCCACTGTTTCCGCCCGTTGATCTCGTGTAGGCACAGCCCAGGTGTACTTTGTGAAGACGTCTGTCATAACCAACACGTTCTCCAGCCCTGACCGAGTTGGCTCTAACACGGTGAAGTCTATGGCCACTATTTCATTAGGTCTAAAAGCCAAAAGATGGCCCATAAAGCTACTAGGATGGAGTTGGGTGTCTTTAGCGGCCTGGCACCGTTCGCACTCTTGACACCATTGGGCTACATCAGACGCCAGGCCTGGCCAATAGCAGCGCTGCCGCACCAACTCAGTGGTGCGTTCTATCCCCTGGTGCCCATGCTCCTGATGTAACAGCATCAGCACTTCAGGATGCAATAGTGCTGGTAATAGGCAAGGCAAGGCAAGGCAAGTTTATTTATATAGCACATTTCATACACAATGGCAATTCAAAGTGCTTTACATAGAAGAAATTAAAATAAAAATTTAAAACAGTTTTAAAATAATAAAATAAAATACAGTACAGTACACAGTTGGACGAACAGTGGCACAGTGCTCATTCAGTAAATGCATAGCTAAACAGATGTGTTTTGAGTCTGGATTTGAATGTGACTACTGTAGGAGCACATCTGATCTCTTCTGGAAGCTGGTTCCAGCTGCGGCTGGCATAATAGCTAAAAGCGGACTCGCCATGCTTAGAGTGAACCCTTGGTATTTCTAGCTGATATGATCCTAATGATCTGAGTGATCTGTTGGGTTTATATTCAGTGAGCATATCTGCAATGTATTGAGGTCCTAGGCCATTGAATGATTTATATACCAGTAATAATACTTTAAAATCAATCCTAAATTTAACTGGGAGCCAGTGTAAAGACCTGAGGACTGGTGTGATATGTTCATATTTTCTGGTCATGCTCAGAATCCTGGCGGCAGCGTTCTGTATGAGCTGCAACTGTCTTATGGTCTTTTTGGGAAGGCCAGTGAGGAGTCCATTACAATAATCCACCCTGCTGGTGATGAAAGCGTGCACAAGTTTCTCTAAGTCTTGTCTGGAAACAAAGCATCTAATTCTTGCAATATTTTTCAGATGATAGTATGCTGATTTAGTTATTGCTTTGACATGACTACTGAAACTAAGGTCTGACTCTAGTGTCACACCAAGATTCCTGACTTGATTTTTAGTTGTTTGACCCCTAGAGTGAAGGTATGCATTCACCTTGAGAACTTCATCTTTGTTTCCAAACGCAATGACTTCAGTCATTGAAAGGAAGATTTGAGATAGGTCTATAGTTGCTTAATATGGTCTTATCCAGATTGCTCTTTTTCAGGAGGGGCTTGAGAACTGCAGTTTTCAGGGAGTTTGGAAAACGCCCAGAGAGAAGTGAGGCATTTACCACTTCTAGAAGATCTGCTTCTAAACTGTTTAACACACTTTTGAAAAAAGATGTGGGAAGTGTGTCAAGAGCGCAGGTTGATGTTTTAAGGTGCTGTACGGTTTCTTCCAAAATTTTGCCATCAATTTCTTTGAAATCAGACATAGTAACTACTTTCTCAGGTGGTCTGATCTGACTGACCCCAGTGCAACTCAACGATGTGCTGATCACCTTTCTGATATTATTGATTTTCTCAGAGAAGAAAGAAGCAAACTCATTGCACTTGTTGTCTGAGAGCATTTCACTGGGAATCTGGCTTGGGGGATTTGTCAGTCTCTCTACAGTAGCAAAAAGAGTGCGTGTGTTGTTTAAATAAGGAGAAACTAATGAAGACAACAGGTGACACAGGTAAAGCAATAATGACTGACGAGGAGAACAAGGGGGCGGGGTAAGGTAACGAGACAACACAAGCACATGGCCCAAACAAATGGCCATGTGCTTGTACAAAAAACATGGGTCTGTCATGATCCTGCCTCAAGAATTAAGAATGACAGAATCATGACAAACACTGAGCTACATCTAACCCGCTGTGTAAAACATATTTTAAGCCTAGCTAACAGTTGCTAGGAGTTGCTGACATGTTTCAAAATGTTGATGTTTTAGCCAACAAGACAGTGATTAAGGGAATATAAAGTTAGATTTGGTGACGTACACACAACTCAGAAAACGAAAAAAAACTATGATGAAAAAATTTACTTGCATGGTGTCAAAACCCTGAAAAGTGAAGCCAAAACGTCTCGATCGCCCCCTGGTGACTGGTCCTAGTATAGGTCATAAGCCCCGCCTCCCCGTGTTACTCAACGGGATGTGAGACCAATTAAACAATTAAATTACAAAAAAATTACAAAAAATTACTTTTTTCCAAAGGTGGTTTCTGTCATTTACTGTGGTTTTTATCACACTGATGTAAAGTCCAAGTGTCTGTTTCAAAAATAAGTTTGTTTTTAGTTAGTTTTCGCGATGCTATAAAAACGGTGGTGTAACGTCATGATTGACAGCTGTGGTTGACAGGTTCTCTGAGCGAAGTAGTCACTGAAGTACCAACAGACTTTTTTTGGGGATCTTCGGAG
Organism: Squalius cephalus; assembly: GCA_022829025.1. NCBI lineage: Eukaryota > Metazoa > Chordata > Actinopteri > Cypriniformes > Leuciscidae > Squalius > Squalius cephalus. The sequence goes on along the minus strand of CM040809.1, from coordinate 6,042,253 downwards.
GACTGAGGAGATTGTATTTATTTTAACAAGCCTCTTGTCGAACTGCAATCAATAGGCATAAAAATTGGAGGAGAACGGAGGAACGGAGCAGACATAGGCCACTTAAAAAAGTGCAGGGAGAGTGCATTCTGCGAGAGTGAGGGCGGGGCGTTGATGGCTTTACTTCCTGCTCACGACTGCGCAGGTCTGGTCCCGAGATCGCTACTGCGCAGACTCAAGTCCCAAGATGTCGGCGCCATATCGGGACACTGGCGGCTTCAGTTCTGACCAATGGAAGAGAGCGAAGGGGCGTCGTCCATCTTTTTTTACAGTCTATGGTCAAAACACTCTTTGTCCAGAATTCAAATCCAGAATCTTCACAAAATCTTATCAAGACTTTCCACAAATCCGCGGGAGACCGTCTTCTGGCAGCGAGAGAAAATATGCGGAAACACAACCTAAGTCTGACTAACTATACTTCCTGCTTGACCTGTTTATGGTTTTAAAACATTGTTAAAGGTTTCTGTCATAATGTGCATCAGTGTGATTAGTACATTTTCCTAAAAAAAAGTGTTTTTAACCATTTAAATTTTTGCATCTCATTCGTACGGGTGTCTCCCTATGCAGGGATGAGAGAGTAGGCCTTCTGATGTGAAGAGTGAAATTTCTCTTTCTAGAAGCTCGTTGAAGTGCAGGAAAACTCTCTCTCTGACAGATAGGGAACTCAGTAATATCAAGATGTGTCCTCTAGTGGTGAAGGACGGAAGTGCAATTATTACATTGTAGTGGCTTTAAAAGAAAAATAATTTTTACAATAACAAGCAACACTCACATTTTCTCCACATTTTAGTCCAGTTTCGTAAGGGATATAAGATTATATGTTAACTTAGTACATCATAATAAATGAATAAAGTGTGTGAAAGGTTTGATATTGTGTAGTTTGTGATCCTCCATCAGCAGCTGCAGTTTCTCTCAGCTGTATCAGTGCAGTCACTGTGACGTCTGACTGACAGAGGTTTTTGTACGACTCTTTATCACTGTGTGAACACTGGACCACTGTGTTCACTCTGACAGTAATAATCTCCTGTATCTTCAGTCTGGACTCCACTGATGGTCAGAGTAAAATCACTGCCAGATCCACTGCCACTGAATCTAGATGGAGTTCCTGACTGGAGTCTGTTCACTCTATAAATCAGGAGTTTAGGAGCTTCTCCAGGTTTCTGTGAGTACCAGGACAGACAGGGTGGACTACAGTCTGTTACAGGAGTGCTGGCGCTGCATCTCATCACAACATTCTCTCCTGATGAAACTGTATGAACTACAGGAGTTTGAGTTACTGTGATCTGTCCACTGGAGCCTGGAAGAGAAACACATGAAGACAATATAAAAAACAATTAGAAATAGAAATAGATGTTCAATATGTATAAAATATGAACCAACTTTATTAATGTAGTTATAAGCATGCTAGTGTCTTATTGTATACCTGAAATACAGAGCAATATCCAGATGAAGATGTTGATTGTGTTCATTGCTGTAGTTTAGTCTTGTGTGATGATGAAGAGTGTGTTCTGCGCTCAGTCATGAAGTGTTAAACTCACAGCACTATAAACACTCTCAGAGCATTGAAGCATGTGCTGACAATGCAAAGTGACTCTCTCTATTTAAATCATTATCCTGAAGACTGTAGATCAGTCACAAACACATTATCAAACAACTTCCTCATGTTGAGAATACACACATTATATATATATATATATATATATATATATATATATATATATATATATAAATATACACACATTTCTGAAGAGTATAATGTCAGAATCATACATATTATTGATTCAGACATTATTAATATTTACATTGCACTTATTAACAACTGACGAGGAAACTATTGATTTGAAGACATTCATATATTTATTAATCCCCTACTGAAAACATTTTGATGGCACATGATAAAAATTATTCCACATCATTTCTTGTCTCATTTGGGAACATTTTATTGATTTGATAATTTTCCCTCCCCCAACACCCCCCACCACAAAGTATTTTTTTCTGCAACAATGGTACAGAATCAGAGAGAAAATCATCATGATACAATACTCAGAGAGCAATAAAAAAGGCAACATTTTATTTTTTTATAGTCCGTTTGTTGAGACTATACTAGTTATTAGTAGCCATTCAGTAGCTTATCAACAGTGCATCAGTTGACATTCAACAACACTGTTTCAACTGACAAGTAACATACTTTCAACTGACTGCCTATAGACTATAAGGTACAATTCAAGTGTTAATCTACAGATTTTACAAAAATGTGCCTGTTGACTGTCAATATTATTTTGCAACAGGTTATTAACCAATTGTCGACTAACTTTCAATTGTCCACTAACTTTAGTTAGTGTGTAATGTTGCTGTTTGAGCAGAAACAACATCTGCAAAGTTACAACGTTCAAAGTTTAAAGCAAAGGGAGATATTTGCTTTTAAAGAAATCAATTTCTAAGAACTACAGAAACGGCTGATAGGGACTACACAACATTCATGTGGGCTTGCTGACATCACTAAGCCCAATATTTACATAAACCCCTCCTCTGGGAACACAATACATAACGGGGGCGAGGCCATTTTATGTTGCTGTGGAGAAGAGTTGTTGTGGTAGTGGAGTGCCGCTATGCCGTCGAAACGCTGTTATTTTCACCCAGATTGCAGGTCCACTTTGTTCAGTCTTCCTAAGGACAGTTAAAATTTATTTTTAACTCTGTCCCTCATAATTATAATCCAAATGTCGCTCTCTGTGCTGCACATTTTTCCAGAGGAAAGCTTCCTCAATCTAACGTTACACGAGTTAAAATGCAGGATTCACACAACGGCTTGTCCTGAAAGATCGAGCAGTTCCAACTTTAAAAACAGAAGCTGTTTACGAGCCACAACCTGTAAGTATGATTTTTTCGTTGATGTGTTTTCCTGTAATAGTTCGTATTGTTAATTGTACGTTGTAGCGAGGAAGTAAACGAAGGACAACGCTATTTGGCTCCACAAACCAGTTCGTTAAATGCTAACGTTAATTCATACTTATCCGACAAACACATACAAACTTGTGTTTAATATCACCAGCGCAGCGAACTTGGAATGTTCGAGGTTGTTGTCGTTTCACTGTAAATTATTCTTTGATTATAGCTTTTATGTATTGCTTATCTACAGGCATGCTAAACATGGTTTGCGTTTGATTTGGCTGTTGTAAAGCCAATGTTTAATGTTCGTATTGGGTTAATAGTTCTGGCGACAGATATTTAACGTTAACAGTTAGCTACAATCGTTTTAAATATACAAAAGTAACAGTGTCATAGCGATCACAATAGATCTGCAGCCTTAAAAAAAAACATACCTTTATGAGACGTCCTTTAACAGCCGTTCTTGACCAGTTTCTGCTCGATTCTCTCCACTAACATTCTCTGTGTCTGATTTGTGCTCTAACTGATTATGGGAATATTAACGCTGTTGTTTACAAAAGCAAAAACTACCGGTAAGGGCCGTTTCCGAGACTACGTGCACTTGGCGGTTTGCAAATCACAACACACTGGGCCAGCTAACCAATCTGAGCCCATTGCGTATTTTTGAGGGCGGGGCTTCATAGAACCAGGAAATATCCGACCGTTTTTGCATGGAGGGACAGAGCAGTGTAGAATAATGGTTAAATATGTGAAAAATAATGCGAATTTTTAAAAACAAAGCATGAACACGTTACAGTGGACCACACAAACACAATCAAGCCTTCGAAAAAAGGTGTTTTACCACCCCTTTAAAGGGGCTATATGCATCTTTTTCCCCAAAATAAACGTAACAATAGCCTTTTTATTTGACCATTTATGACTCAAACATCTCCTGATGAGCATACTGACACCTTGTCAGCTCACAGTGGGTGCACCTATAAGCCTGTATCCTATTTTTCCTATTTTCTGTCGGGTCGGATTTTTCGCGCGCTGTCTGCGGATGTGACGTCAAGCGCGTTCATGTTAAACGTTTCAGATCACTCTGCCACCACCGCTAGTCAGCAAACAAACTTAGTTTCTCAAACAATATATGTATTTGACTGTTCTTACCTCTGTAAACATAATGTTGACTTCTTTGCAGCGGATGACTTGTGAAGTGTGCACGTACGAGCGCGAGCAGAAAGGAAGAGCAGTTCCGTTTTTTGGCCACAGGTGTCAGTCGCGAGTTTAAATTTCAGAAAATCGCGTATAGCCTCTTTAATCAACTAAAATGCTTTGCTATAGTCTACTAGCCTGGGTTTCCCCATACTGCCTTGAGCAGCGCGATTTTATTCACGCTGCAAGGCAGTCTGGATACCATGGACTAAATTTTCCCCTGAAATAGGGAACCAATCACAGAACGGGGAGGGAGCAGCAAGACGATGACGAAGTATATGCGACACACCGAAGCAGATTGTTTATCTATGGATCCAACATGACAGACGTAAAAATATATGCATATTTTTAGGAACACATCTACAAAAATATGCCTGTATTTCAAGTTGATAAAATAATTTAAAATCCACATCAGTTTATTTGTGCCGACGTGCCACGCCCTCCCAGGATCTATAACGTTACCTAGGCTACTTCCACTTTTAAAAATGCATCATAACCGCGCGCGCGCGATCTGCTTGCAGTCGTCAAGATGGATGCTGAGGAGTTGAAGAAAAGAATAGCTAGTGGAGATTGTAAAGTTGTCGACAATACGTCATCAAAAATCAAGTCCAGTGTGTGGGAGAAATTTGGAGTTATCTGAAGAAAATATTGTGAAAGGCTTTGCTGCAAACATTTTCGTGTTGGATAGCCGCAAATGTGGAACTTCATCCCTGAGGAAGCACGCAGATAACTGGTAACAAAGCCGTTCTATCGAACGGTATTTTTCATATTTAACACTGTTAAGTATGTGTGGTGTGCAGGGCGTGTTTGAACCCAAATTTGTCAGATGTAGGCTAGACAAAATTGCGTGGCATATAGTGTTGTAGCCGCGTCTGTTCGATTTGTGTGGTAACGTTAGCCATGTTCTTCATGTATCGGCCTTTTGACAGCTTCGGCTGAAGTTGTCCTTGTGTTAATTGTTGTGTAATAACTTCTGTATGACCTGGCAATAAACATTTTTGTAAGTGTGTCTATAATGTGATAGTCTAAACTGATTTTATTTCGGGTGTGGGTCGGGTGTCGGTTCTATTTTAAGCGGGTCGGTGCAGATTTTTATTAGTGCTGCTGTTTGAAAACGGGTCGGGTGCGGATTTACAAAATCGGACCCGTGCAGGACTCTCTGGTGTACACATAAATCTGACCCATCGTCGTCTTCTTCGTTGAATATCTGTCGCTCTACATACGTCATCTGGTATAATTTGAAACGATTGGCTATGAGCTACGTACAGGCGCATTTGATAGACATTTGTAGCGCCCAATAAACGGCTCTGGGCATTCGTAAACCACGCCTCAAATACGAGAAAATGTACATGTGGTATCCAGACCACGTCTCAAAGAGAAAGTGGTCTGACGTTAGCCAGGCTAATAGTCTACTGAGATGAGTAAAAATCGACTGAAATATGTTGAAATAAAATGTCTTTGTATAAGCAACGTATTAAACTGCAAATTCACATTTATATGCCCTAATATTTCATAAAAACAATGTTACAGTCAGGTGAAATATGAAAGACAACATTTTGTTGACTAGATTTGGGTACAGTTTTTACTGTAGAATATACTGCCACATCAAATAAGCTTTTGTTTAGCAATTTCTGCTCAAATGTTATATATATAATATAATACTATTTTTGTCAAAAATAAAGTCATAGACTAAGATGTTAGATGTTCCAATGTTGGCTATATTCAAACTAATGAATACATATGATAAAATGTAGGCCTATAATCATTTTTTTTTTTACAAAGAAAGAGTACACTTGAAATATTATTGAAATTGTATGTATTGTTGTAATTGTAACCTTTTTAATAAAACAGCAAAACATATTTACAAGATAGATGTAAGCAAAATCTTAAATGGTCAATATAAGTCTTCTTCTAAATATATCTTTTGTCCTTGCATTGTGGCTCAGTGGCTCAGTGTCACACCTGAATGAATGGCTAATTATGCAGAGTCATTATGCAGAGTGGGTGGGACATTGTATTCTCAGGTGTAAACTACTCCTCCTTCACGCCCCCTCGCATATTGGCTTTTCCAAGCAAAACCTGTTTTACACTATTTAAATCAATGTATTTTTTTTTGTAAACGATAAAGCAAGACTATTTTCACATAATTTTGAAGCCAGAACTCGAAGCGACAACATCCATTAGTCAAAAGTCTTGTGGGCACATATTTTGTACGAGTTTTGTGGTCTTATTTCAGCAACTTTCATTTAAAAAATTTTAAATAACCACGCATAAACATTATTCTCTTAAAAATACAAACATCTACATACACGTTGCTCGCATATTATGGTAGCCCTGTTTGTGCTATATAGAGTGAATTTACACCTTTGCCATTAACATGTTTATAAATAACTGAAAAAAGCACAAATGTCAAGGCATGTCAGAACATCTCAAGGGCCCCAAAAACAGCTTGGTCCCCAGAGGGTTAACTCGTCGGCCAGCAACGGAACTTGACACTTCTGAACTTCTCTTGATTAAAGCTTTAGGTGACGGGTTGCCAGATATCACAAAAAGAGCAAAACAAGCCCTTTAAAACGCAGTATAATAAGCAGACATGGCAAAAAATATCCTACCAAATTAAAAGGAAGTAACTCATTTATTATGAATAGAATAGTTCAATATAAAATATTCAGATATTATAAACTGATTGATGAAGTAAAGCAATAACATGAGATTGAAAAATTATTCAGCAACGCTTTATTTAAAATTGAATTGCACCTATGAGTTGTATTTAATATTAATCAGTTGGGGGCAGTTCATCTAAAAGTTGATGAGAGTGTTTTAAAAATAGTTTACCAAAGAAATAATTTACCAAATAAAAGAAAAAGAAAATTCAAACAAAGTGAAGTAGCCTACTTTTCATTTCTAAAGTATTTTGGTTTATTTATTATACAAAGCCCTTTTTGTCTATTTTTCGAGAATAACTACATAAATAACTATATCGTGAAATATATCGTTACTGTAAAATAAAATTAGTCATACCGTGAAATAGAATTTTGGTCATACCGCCCACCGCTAATATGATATATATATATATATCAGGCATGAAAACAGGTCAAGGGTAAAAAAGGTGAGAAGGATGCAGCATATATACCCCCCCCCCCCCACCCCAAAAAATAAATAAATAAATGTAATGAGTGAGTAGGAACGCGTCAGAGTTAACACAAACAGATGAAATAAGTAGAAATTCGGATGAATTCTCACTTATTAATAGAATGAAACTATACTCCACAGTGATGAATACCCCCCCAAAAAGCTGTAAGCTGCATTGGCATAGTAATACCAGTGTTTCTCACAGGATTTTTTGTATCACTGTGGTGAGTGGACCTCTGCCACTCTAGGGGGGTTCGGGGGCATGCTCCCCCGTAAGAAAATTCTGTGCTTTTTAATGTTAAATTCATCAATCTGGTGCAAATTAAACAAAGAAAAATTCAAAACTCTTTTAGTTACAGTGTCTGTCTACAATACATTACTACTACAATAATAGTTATAATATTAATCCCATGATAGTAATAGCCATATATTGTAAAACAAATGCACTGAAAAGATTAAAGATGAGTTTTGTACTAATTTCTATACTTGAAAGAGTATATTTCTATTCTTCATATGATTGGGCTAGCCCAGTGTCAGTCAAGAAAAAACCAATGGGCCGCTGATCTACGTGTTTCATCGGGTGTCAGAAAAAAAAACTAGCACTGACTTTTTTTTGACCAATGCATTACACACTAATTACGCACTGTCTAACACAGCGCCGCCAAATAAGCAAAACAAAACGGCCGCAGATGTACGAGTTTTATGGGCCGTTAAGACAAAAAAAATTTAAATAAAATAGTATGAGATGTATCGTCCCAAAAGCACGTCGGCCCACTGGGAATCTCCCGGTAGTCCCGATGGCATTAGCCAACATGCCTGGACGTCACACAAAACAAAATCCTACCTGTAGCCTTTCACCATCCACTTATTTAGCTGCTGTCGCATCAGTTGGCATGCAGATGGCATTTCCCCTCTTTCTTTTTCTATTTTTAGCCCCCAACAGCTTTTTTGCGTTATCCATCTTTTTTGACGACAACTCACTAACTGTTAACATTACTCGTTCCTGCTCGCTCAGAGCTCACGCTCAATATAATATTGCTCGCGATATTATCCCGCCCACTTCTATGTCAAAATTAAAAATAATGACATTGGCAACATCGCTGTCTGTATCTGACAGCCAGGACAGTTAACATTGTAAGCTGACTTGCCTCAGGCTTGCTTTCCGACGTGCGGTTCTTTGTTCACCAGTGTGTCCAGTTGTCAGACTCGCGGTGTAAAAGACTTTTCAGCCCTAACGTTACTCTGACTCGTATTGGCTGTCATGTTTCGGCCTTAGGAATGATGATTGTTTTTTAAAGCTGCGAAGTTTATGGTAACTTTATAGCGGGTAAATGCTGGTCACGGATCTGCACAAATCACGTAGGTGACCCATTTTGGTTTTAAAACGGCGAATTTCGCCGAAAGGTGAGGAGTTTTCATGCCTGATATATATAATTGTGGTGAGATCTGGTATTTATCTCATTTTCCTGATTAACCCCTAATATCAATGTGTCTAGGTGGTCTTTTCCTGTCAGGTCAGAATAGGAACAATTTCCTCACTAGCTTGTTGTAATATATACCAGCAAATCCAGGTGTAGTCCCTACACTTCCATCAAACAATAATAATCATCAATAACCTTGTGATCAAATTCATGCTTACCCTCCAGCAGAATCGGATCCGGAATCCTTCGCTGGCCTTACTCGAAATATAGGGCCACAGACCGGTAGCTTTTACTGCTTCTACCTCCTCTCGGAACTCTTCTTCCTCGTCCTTACCTAACACTTGTAGGTGGTGGGCGTTCAGGATTTCAAATTTTATAGATAATCCTGTGTGTAATTTAATCATTTGTTCCATCAACGAGGTAGATGCATTTATATTTTTTCCTAAATCAGCTACCATTTTTGCTTTTACCATTCTATCATCTTTTGCCCCTGGGAATCTCATATTCTGCATCATCTGTATTGTAGTAATGCTTTCTCCCTTGGCCTGCCTTGATGGACCCCGCCTCAGTTTAGGAGCTGTCTCTTGTTTCTTAGACCCTCCTTCTATTCTTTCTCTTTCCTGTCTGGCAACAGCTGCCACTAGGGATAAATCTATCTGCCTGCTTAACAGAAATGGTGTTAGTCTGCTTCCATTTTCCCCCTCCGTGTCCTGAACCTGAACGGTCAGACTCGGAAGGGCAATCAGAAGGTCCTTCTTCATCCGTCTCTCTTTGCCTATATTTATCTCTACTGTTATCCCTAACAATATTTTCAATCGTAGGCTTTTTGTTGGAATGGCAAACCTGTTCTGATTTTTTCTGCTTTCTTGGCGCTTTTCCTTTAGTCGGAGGCAATTCCTGATGCGTGGCCATCCTCAATTTCCAAACATCATTTATCGTTGGTTCTTTCTTTTCTTTTCGCTGCTCACCCAATAACAAGTAACACAACGATTTTTGCATACAATCCAATTGTTCAGCCAGCATATCTATTTTAGCCCTAGAACTCGTTCCGGGCATATCCAATATTTCATCAGGGGTTGGTCCACATGCTAGCTTGATAATTTTCTGATTTGTGCTCTTAACCTCTGATAAATGTGAATCTTGCGGAGCGAACGTCAGTCCGGGACATGTCAAAAAGGTTCTGCCCCCTAGACTGACATGCTCTCGTTGATGGGAGCTGCTTCGCCTCTCGCGAGATTGGCTTCTGGAATTTTTATAATTAACCCTTTGTCTTCGTGGTATTTCTTCGTCTTCGGTGTACTCTGAACTTGAGCTCTTTCCAGACTCTTCCTCTACTTTAATATGGTAACTATTATCCTGGTCTTTCCTGCCAGTAGAGGTTTTATACGGCCTAAAGCCCATATTTCCTTTTTCCCATAACTCTTCCCCGGTCCTTAACACTAGAAGTCCCAGAGATTTGTAACCCTCCTTTAGCCAAGTGGATGCTAACTGGCTAGTCTTTTGGGCTATCATTAGCATCAATTCATGTGTAAATGTGGTCATTACCTGAGCAATCTGCAGGGGGGTTGGGGGTGTGTGTGTGTGAATGGTTGCTGGTGGCTTGTTTGTATGTGTGTGGGGGGGGGGGGAGGGCTGCTAAAAGCAGAGAACTTGATCGACCATGTCTCACATTGGCATGTAGGGTCTTGCCCAGGTGTAAACAGGTATGAATTAGCACATCTAATTGCATGCAGCTTGCTCTCAAATGAGAAGTAATTCCTTTTGTGCTGAGGTGGATAAAATCTCACTGCACAAAGCCTACTACTTCAGTGCCCTCAAGAATTCTGTGGTGTACGAACCTCCTCTCCAAGAAAAGAAAATGCAGAGAAGACTCACCACTCGGCAGGCCTTGGAAATGATCCTGAGTGAAGTAAACCCTTGTGACTCAGATGGAGAATACATAGAACTTCAGCCGGATTCGGACTCAGAGCTGTCTGATCTGTCTTCAGGTTAAGTTTCATTTCATATTATTTCCTATTTTATTTCAAACTAGTAAGTGGAAAACACCGAAAAAGCAGAGTGGGTTTGTACTACTTAGCAGACATTCACTGCCATCTGAAGTGCAAAACATTATTAGTTGTTTCTTTGCTTTAGTTGTATCTTTTTATTTAGGAAGATATTTCAGACATCATTCCGATACAGAGAAGGAGATACTGGAATTATTATTAGTATCTATGCATGCATTTGTGATATCATTTGACTTTTCCATTGCTCACAATTTGAATTTGTTCACACTGCAGATGAGGAGACTGCTCCTCAACCAAAAAAGAGAGCCCGTTTGGGGACTGACCTGACAGAGACAGCGAAAGATGGCACAGTGTGGCGTGAAGAACAGGTGGGGACGGGTCTCCCTTTCACCCCAATCAAAGCGTACGCTGCAGATGGAGAGCCAACGGCTAAGGCCAGGAAAAGTATCTCGAGTCGCCTTCAGAGCTTCCTGTGTTTCATCACTCTTGACATGCTTCATAGCATTCAAGAATGGACTATTCAACATGCACAGGAAACGGAGCATGTTCATTGGTTTATGGCCCTCCCTGAACTAATGGCATTTATTGCAATTGTCATCTTGCGGGGGCTTACCAAGGTTCCATCACTACGTGACTGCTGGTCAGCAAACCTGGGAAACCCACATATCATTGGAACAATGCCGCGAAACCGCTTCCAAGACATCATGCGACACCTACGCTTTGATGACAGGTCTACCCGGAGTGATCGAGCAAAGACTGATAAGTTTTCTGCAATTTCCAGTGTGTGGGGATCATTTGTCACCAATTGCATCACGTCCTACAACCCTGGTCTACATATCACCGTTGATGAACAGCTTTTCCCGTCAAAGACTCGCTGCTGTTTCCTGCAGTATATTGCAACTAAACCTGACAAGTTTGGGATCAAGTTTTGGGTGGCTTGCGACCTAAAATCCAAGTACATTTGTAATGTCCTCCCATATCTTGGCAAGGACCCTAGTCGTCCCAGTGGAGAGAGAAGCCTTCCAGCCCATCGGCTGTCCTGCGGGTTTTATAGGTAGAAAAGCCAAATGGCTGCTCTCTGGGACTTCTAGTGAACTGAAACCGGATATTATGTTATGATTTTGTTTGGGGATCGCACCCATTTCCATAGGTGTAATATCATAATGCGTGCTTACGTGGCCATAAGCACCTCCAACTGCACTCTCCTTATCAGTATACTCTGACGGTGTGGGAGAGTCAGCTGATACTAAAGCGTCCAATACTGGAACTCTATTCCTAGTTACCTTTACATCTGTTCCTTTAACCATCGATATAGTTATATCGCTATCCCCTATTTCGACGGTAACCTTTTTGCTCTGACTTTTATTGCCGACGACTTGGCTTGGTTGAATTCCAATGTAGAATGCGGTCTGTTATTTCTTGATAACAGACCGCTGCGAAGTATAACACACCGTTGCCATGAAAAACAGAGCGTTGCTATGGACGCGGAACGGACTATTTTCTTTAGCGGAAGCAATACAATCTTTTTAAATCAATAAACTCCTTTTTAAATCAATATTATTTATGTATTTTGTATAACTATTTTGTATAACTAAAATTATAGCGAATAACAACCCCGACGACAGGCTGATTCAAGTTCAGCCTGTGGGGGTTGTTATTCGCTATAACAACCGCCTCGCTATACATTATCCCTTACATAAAGTACAGTCCTCGCTCCACCCCTGCTAACTCGCTCTGTTTGGTTTCATTGCAGTGCTCCTTAGCACTGGGAGCTCCCTCTGCTGTCCATAAGGTGCCTCTGCGCACCAGCCATTTCAAACCCAGCCTCCAGTATTTGGGCCACGCCTCCTTATTTGCATACACTCCTCAATCCTCAAATGCCCAATCCTAAATCCCCAAATTCCCAATCCTAAATGGCTAAATGATTAAATGCCTAATCCTAAATACCAAATTCCCAATCCTAAATCCCTAAATGCCCAATCCTAAATGACCAAATGCCTAATCCTAAATACAAAATGTCCTATCCTAAATACAAAATGCCCAATCCTAAATACCAAAGGCCCAATCCTAAATACCAAATTAATTTTCGACTTAGACTTTTAGTTTTCGACTAGTTTTAAATCTGACCCAATAATCCCTCCATACAAAACACAATAATTTACCATAACGATGATAAATTGGAATACAAAAACGACTGAAAACTCACTGACTCACGACCGCTCTTAAAGTTACTGAATACCAACCTACTCTGCAGCTGTGGGCCGCGACAGAGCACAGCACACATATCTCCCTCTCGTGGCGTAAAATGACGCGATGTTGAAAAAAAAACAAAACGTTTTTTACGAACAGGCAAAGAAACGCTCACTTTATCTACTAAATTAATGTCCTTATGTCGTTTTAAAAAAATTTAAATCCTGCATTATCTTTTCATATGGTATTTTCATACACGGTTATATATTCACTTTGATTTTTTTTTTACCTGCAAGTCAACATGCTCTTTAACACTGAGACCCTGATGTGGGATTTAGTGTGCTTAATCTAACTGCCATTATTTTTTTATCAGAGAACCTTTTGGATCCCAGCGTGCATTCACAATTTATTGCGTGTGCAAGTCTTGAACTACCCAAAGCCCTGCGTAAGTTACAAAGCTTTTTGAAGATTCCAGACAACAAAATGCATAAGTGGAGTAAGAGTTTGCTTTCATAGTTAATGTTTTTTATTGTGTAAGCTGATTTCTTTTTGTGTTTTAGAAAACCTCAAGGAAAGTAGTGACAGCAGTGGTCTGGACCATTTCTTTGGTCTTCTCGGGGGGTTGTTGGTCGGTACCTCTGGCCACAGGCCAGGTGTCATCATCAACCTCACCACAGAAAATTGCAAAGAGGGGCAGGATGGCTATGCCATTTTTGTAAGTGTTTTAGTAGTCATTGTTGTTGGGTTTTTTTCCACATTTGTTTGTTTAAATATATAGTCATGTACTTATAATTATTTTTCTTTACAGGTAAAAAAACACAAGACGTGCAAAACCTTTGGTCATGCAATTATACCAATTACAAAAGAGGAATATAAGTGCATGAGTGAGTTCCAGAAAATACGCAGCAAGTTTGAGGGGAGCCATTCAGCCCATTTTTTTTTATAAAAATGGCGGGCTGTACCAGGGCCTCCTCAAAGCTTTTTCAAAAGTCTGGGTGCACATGGGCCTGTCGAAGCCCCCACCCACTTTCATGGCCCTAAGGACTTCAGTGTCCACACAAGTAAGTGTAAATTATGATACTCACGCACACACTCTCTCTCATACACTCTCTCAAACACACACACACACACACACACACACACACAAACAAACACTTTCTCAAACACACACTCTCACACACACTTACACATTTCTGTGAATTGTTTGTGGGGTCTTTCCATAGACTTCTGTTGTTATTATACTAGGGATGTGCATCTCCATAACTGAGGCCGATGCGATATGCATCTCAATGCATAGCCAACGATACAATACATTGAAGATACTGTACATATGAAGCAGCTAGCAATGCGATGCGATTCACTCCTATTACAATGCAGTGCGATTTCGATTCAACACAATGCGATTTCATGCAATATGATGCAATGGGAAAATTATGATCGCTTTTATTTCTTTGGTTCAGACAGACAGAAAACGTCTCAGGTTGCGTATGTAACCCTGGTTCCCTGAGAGGGAACGAGACGCTGCGTCGAGACGCGCTAGGAACGCCCCTGCGTGATTGCGTCGTGAAGCACGTGTATAATCAGTCCAATGGAATCGCGGGACGTCATAGGCGGGTGACGTCACCGACCAGGAAGCTATAAAGCACCCCTGAATGCTCGACAGCATTAGCTTCTGTCGATCACAGGCATGCCGGGAGTATGGCAAGGTGACGCAGCGTCTCGTTCCCTCTCAGGGAAGCAGGGTTACATACGTAACCTGAGACGTTCCCTCTCAAGGGAACTCGAGCTGCGTCGAGACGTGGTGGGAACCCTAAACCCACGATGCGATATGACAAATGCCTGTCCTGTAAGAAGTCAATGCGCACACTAAGGAACAGTTGGTTCAGTTGGTCGCTGAACGGTTGGTCGCCCCCCCAAAGACCCAAAAAGAAAACAGTTGATCAGAACTACGCCACAGGGCAGATCTGTGAGCGTAGGCATCCAAAGCCCGAACAGGGCACAGCAGATTAATTTTCCTGGCTTTCTGAAAAGTGTTCCACGAAGAAAACAAATAATGAGAGGATCTATCCCTAATGATGTACCAACCAGAGGAGTGTGGTAAGCAGATATAGCCGCCCAGGGTGTCCGCGGGGTTTTAAAAAGTATTAAAAGGTAGTAAATCAAATTAGTAAAAATTAAGGCTATTAAAAGGTAATAATCGCCATTTTACAAGGTATGAATTTTTAGAATTATTTTTTTGCAAACTACGGGATTAACGGTTGTCTTTCAAAGTCCCTCTGCACGCAAAAGCCTACGGCGCTAACCAACCAGAGCAACGAAGACGTTTGTTTCGATCAGCAAAACTGGATGAAACATTTTGCGCGCTGAACTGGATGACTAGTTGGTGCTGAACGTAGGGGTGTGGATGATTAAAATGTCTCCACGATCTGCTTTTGAAGAAATATCGTCGTATCGTGCATTCTATCAGTTTCAGTTCTGGCGCCTCCGTCTCAACATACTGTACAACAATGCAGTTCACAAAAGTTCGTTATTTGCATGTGTTTTAAAGCCTTGCTGGTTAAACATGTCATTCGCTGCTGATGCGCTGATACGCTGCTGTTCTAACGCGCGATTTTCTTCACATGCACTGGCAGCCTGTCTAACAGCGCCTAGATACTAGACTAAGTTATCTTTCGAGTCTTACGGGTAAATGCACACAAGGTTTACATAAGAAAAAGTTGGTTATGTCTATGTTGGTTAAAATTGAAATAAAATCTGATTGTTAAATGCGTGTAGCCTAGACGTGTCGCGTGCAGCTCTTAAAGCGACAGTAATATAATAGTAGCCTAAACATGCTGCCGCTTGTCCATAAAGATAGTTCACCCAAAAATAGAAATTCTGTCATTATTTACTCACTCAAATGTTGTTCCAAACCTGTATTAATTTTGTTCTTGTGCTGAACAGAAAATAAGATATTTTGAAGAATGTGGCTAACAGTTGCTGGTCCTCATTGACTTCTATAGTAGGAAAGAAATATACTATGGAAGTCACTGGGGTACATCAACTGTTTGGTTAGCCACATTCTTCAAAATAACTTTTATTTTCAACAAGAAGAAAAACTTATTTGGGTTTAAAACAACTTGAGAGAGTGAATGATAACAATGTACAATTTTGGGAGAACTATCCATTTAATGTTAATAAAACAAAACGTAAAGAGCAAATCACTCACTGCTCTTGACTGATAACTTTAATTGTAGCTTTAATAAGAATCAATGTATAATTTATACAGTAAAGTCTATGTTGTGTTTTATTTTCATATCTGTTCATTTAGCCTATTACTAATGCTACTGTTAAATGCACCTAATGTAGCTGAAAAAAGAAAGCTTTTTATTTCATTATATTAAGTTATGTATGTGTAATGTGTATCTTTGTTCTTAATTTTTAATAACAAAGAAAATGCCAAAGATTTTTATCTTCACCACTTTGGCCTAAATGTCTGCTATTCTTTTTTTATTTTATATTTTGTTACCTATGTGGGGTTACACATTTATTTAAATGTTTAATTCAGATTCCAATGCAATAGTATATAAACTGAGAAAGTTATGTACATTGAATTTAGCATTTAAGGTTAAGCACCTTTTGTTCTGCAAATGGCTTTCGGAGCCCCTGGCCCAGACGTTGAATCGTTAGGCTGATTGGATTAGCAATACAATAGAGTGTTAGGCTGATTGGGTCTGTTTTCTCTTGAGCAAGCCAGATAACCTGCCAAACCGGTTTTTGCTGACTTTCCCTATCTGCATTGTTCTATCGTCCAAGAGGGTGTAGTTTTATAAATCTCAAACTCATCTTAATGGTTAGAAACGTGTTGCCGTATAAACCTGCAACTCAATGGCGTGTTGGTTTTAAAAAATATTGAGAAGGTATTATAAGGTATTAAATTTACCTCCAGGATTTCTGAATACCCTGCTGCCGCAAACATATTCAAGGTGGAAGGAGATAACCCAGTAGAGAAACGTTCTGTAGAAATCAAGTACTGAACCAACAGGGCAGTAAACAGGATTCACCACACCAAGCAGAGAACAATTTCCAATTCAGTGCATTACAGTCTTCTTGTGGAGGGAGCTCTAGACTGGAGTAAGGACTCAACGACCTGATTCTGGAGAGACCTGATTCTATGAGTTGGGCCCCCTCAGGAGCCAAGCCCACAGTCCAACTCCGGACAGGGGTGAAAAACTCGGGGTCCACCACCGCAGGGAGGACCCAATTAGATCTATTTGGCAGTAGCTTTCACGGTGCCAGAAATCTACTAAGTGGACCAGTCTCTCGAGACTGGCCTCTGGTCGGTTACACCCCTGCCTTTTGCCGAGCGATCACTCATGATCGCCCCCCAAATCTGTGAGGGAAGCATCTGTCAATAGCATAAGCGTCGACAAGAAGCCCCCAGCACTGTGCCTAGTGCAAGGAACCAAGGTTAGTCCCACATGACTAAGGCACGTAAGCATAGCCGTGTGACCTTGATCATGTGAAATGGATTTTCCCCTCGGAGAAAACCCCTTGGGTCCTGAGCCACCACTGCTTGGGTCTCATGTACAGGAGGCCAAAAGTTATTACGTTGGACGCAGCTGTCATGAGACCCAACAGTCCGAAACTGTGAGTGACTGTGAGTGACTGTGAAGCACCCGATATTGGTACACTTCGCCCCCGAAAGTGAACCTCAGGAACTTCCTGTGATGAGGATAAAAAGGCTACATGGAAGGACAAGTCCTTATCAACACAACCTGTTAGCTCTTTTGTAAGCCTCTATCCTCCTTTGGAACAATGAAGTAACGGCTATAAACCCCTAACTCCCTGATGGGAGGAGGAAACCTTTTCTACAGCCTTCTTATGCAGAAGAGTCTGTACTTCTTGCTCCATAACCAGAGCCTGCTCGCGATCCACCAGCGTAGGGAGGACCACAGAAATATGGGTGGAGGAACCAAACTGTATTCTGTAACCCTTTCTATAGTGAGCAGGTCCCACTGAGATAAATTTGGCAGTAGCTTACACGCTGCCAGAGAATCTACTAAGGAAACCAGTCTCTCGAGACTGGCCTCTGGTATTGTCAAACAGACATTTCGGTGCCCTGTACGGCGAACCGGCAGGGAAAACCAAACTGACTGTTCTACGACCCTCGGAGGAGTTAATTATACACATTTCTTTCCTATTCACTTGTCTCCTAAAAATGCCTGACAAGCATGTCCTGGTGTCCTCTACAGTGGACATGAATAAAACAGATGCATGTCTCATAACAGAACATCATATTCTTATTTAAAACCCCAAAGATGTGAATTTATTAAAAAAAAAAAATGTAATTGATCAAATCATATTTCTATAAGAGTGCTCATCCAGTCAATGTCAGTCAGGATAGGGGGGTTGTCATGATGAAAACTCCAAACATTTGGTATCTCTGAAAAGCCCTGAATTTTTAACGTTACAGGGCAAAATGGTCTCAAAAAAATGTCATCTAAGCTACAAAGGAAAACTTCTCAGGCAGATATAATGATAACATGGGCACATATATTTATGTATGGGCACATATATTTATGTTTTCGGCCATACACGCGCCGAGAACCGCTGTGAGGTTAAAAGAGAATATCGTATTTTCCCGTGTCGTTCGGCCATTTCTGTGGGTGCTTGAGCAGTGTTCACGCGTTGTCTAAGAAGTGGCCGCGCTTCAGGAGTAACTTATGTTTAACGAATTCAGTTCCCTTTCGCATCTGTGAGGATATTCATAGTTTTTTTAAATACTTTATTGTAATTATCATTAATAAGTAGGGCCAAACGTTAACATGACAGACATGCGCACGCACAAGTGACGTAACAGATTTAACAGCAACAGGTTGTTTGCCTCTGTTAATAGATTGTATAATTTACTTAGTTCATGTTTTTAAATGTCATTGATAATTGTAGTTATAATTTGTGAAGTATATCGAATAATTAAAGTACTTACCTCCAGAAAACTCAAGTTATTCCTCTCAGCAGGGAGTAGACAGTCAGGATGTGTGCACGCACTGGCTCTAACTGGCCAGACTTCCGTTTTCGCTACCTATTGTTTTCGCGGGCTTTGGACGCGAGTCTGGCAGCAAAGTTTATATATTTTAATATTTATACATATATAAAATGTATATCATCACCAAGCATACCTTGTTAAATTATCCTGGCATTCAATTATTAATAATAATAAAACTGCTGTGATTGGTTAATAGAGCTTCGCGGCTCTAGCGCCGCGGTGGTTGATTGGTAAAATCGCCATTTTGTGAGACCACTTTTTGATGCTCCGAAGAGGGATTTTTATTTAATTTTATTTTTTTATGCTTACAAAAATATACAGATAATAACAGACAACAACAGAACTAAAACAAATAAAAATAAAATAAAAATCACAAAGGGGGGAATCATGTAAATTAAACATATTGATAAATCATATATGAGAATTACATGACACTGAAAAAAGGAAAAGAATTACAAACAGACAAGGGCGTAGATTTGGTTTGAACATTGGGGGGGGGGGGGGTTGAAGTTTGGGTTCTGCATATTTTTCATGTTTCATGTATAAATATTGGGGGGGTTGTAATGCATAGATTTAAATATTGGGGGGTTATTTCCCCCCCAACCCCCACAAACTACACCCCTGCAAACAGATAATGTTTTTATAAGGCCTTTTTGTTCTCAGACAACTTAATTGAAAAGAGGTATTTTTCAAGTTATTTAAAAAATGTAAGAAAAAGAGGTTTCATATTTAAATATTTAGATTTATGAATATGAAACTTTGCTAAGATCAGACTAATTACATATGACCTTTTTTTAGACCACAACAGAAACAGGAAATTGAAAGTGATATAAAAACTCCTTATATGAAAACAACAACCCTTGAGAATTGATTAACTGACTAACTAACAAGATATTTTTATCAAACCAATTATGAAAAAAATATAGAAAGTTACATATTACAATTTGATATGGAACTTTTCACCTCAAATATTTTATTTGGAATAACTAATATTTTATATATATATATATATATATATATATACACACACACACACACACACACACACGTATAAAATATTACAGTTATTCCAAATAAAATATTTATGAGGTGAAAAGTTGTGCTTGAATATCAAAGACTCAAAGAATATCATGCCAAGAGGGATTGCCTGTGAAAATCAGATAATATTGCTGGTAATTTTTCAATTTTGTAGTTACATAACAGAAGAAAGTCATGGGAATTATGGGAAGAACATGTTGTGTTGTTGGATGTAATGTTCACACGATCGATTTTTACATTCAACCTATTTGTATTTAACTTTATTTTTGTTTGTCAATAAGCCCATCTCACATTTTTTTATTTTATTCTGTGCTTTCAGACTCTTTTACACAGTAAATTGTTATTTGTTAAGCTCCCTCAAAAAATCATGCAAAGTGATTGCCTTTAACTTAGTAAAATGAAAGAATATAATGCTGTAACAAATGCTTATTTAGTGGTGTAAGTTGAGCTAAATAATGTAATATTTCCTGCAACTTGGAATTTCAGTTGTATTTAATTATACATCTTGTTAAAACAATGCAAACTGATTGCCTTAAAATATGTTTTACTCCACTTAAGCACTTCACACATACATTATAAATCGATAAAAAAAGGTTCCATTCATCACATTTACAAATTAGTGACAGTGCAAACTATTTTAAAATTGTTCAACAACAGGGGTTGGGCAATCTTTATGTCATAAAGTGCCATTTTAAAGTTTTCCGATATGGAAAATCAGCACTGGTGGCATCAGCACTGATAAGAAGTGTTCCTACTTTTAATGAAGACAACTGTGTGTTAAAGCCAGATTAGTGCATTGCTGCCTTTAACTGGTATATAAACGTCATTAAGGGCTTTCGCACTGGAGGAACCTTTTCATAATTCATAAAGCTATTGGCGGAAGTTCCCGGTTTAGGTCCAACCGTATCAAGCCGCTGACTTTGTGCTCCCCAAAAAAATGCTGGCGGACCCCCAGGTCATTGTAAGGGTATGAGCAAGAGCATATAATAACATGGATAAATCAACTCATCAACTTATGAGTAAGTCTCCTCGGCTTCCATTGTCAATTGCGCTTGTTCCAACATTTTACATCTTATAATTTCAGTTAACCCTCTATACCTCTATAGAATTTCACAACAATGTGAAATACAACATATTCCTGAGAATTAATGGCTAAAACTACTATTTAAGAATAACTCAAAATTTTTAATTTAAGTGTTAATTACAAGTTTGTTGCAATTTATAGATTAGAAATATCTTTCAAATGATGTATGACATATTAATAAATGTTTTTCATAGCCCATAATTTAAGAATCTAGGCCTATACCGTACAATAAAAAAAACATGATTTCCTGCTATAAGAGGATGTCAAAAGTTTATGTAGGCATTTATTTGTTGTTTGCATAAACCTTGCACCACACAAATTTACTTATTATAATTATTTTTATAGTGGCTTACACGACAGTGAACATACCTCAGTCAATTTATACAGTACAATGGATAAGATAAAACATTATTTCCTGACGACGATAAATTGTTTGATTTATCCAACCATTCTTTTTGTTCATTCATTATTTGCCTCTTTCCACTCACCTAAATGCATAGTTATGGTCTCCACATTTTGCTGTGTTTGCAAGTGCAAAAGCCTTCTTGCCATTACTGTCAGACTAGCTATTCCCCGTAACAAATCTAATCTGCCACATCTGGGAAAGCCAACAGGCATAGGATACTTACATTGTTTGATTTTTGAAAAAACGAGGTGATTGTTTTTTGTCTCTTCATTGCCTTTATGTGGCATTTACAGTCGATTTTTTTCAGTTCAGAAAATCACAGACTCAGCTCAGTCATAGATTGTATATGATCACTATGGTTACCGCTCCTACAGGCACGATTGAGGCAGCTAGCAGCTCCTCATAGGACCCCGGCTTCACTCTGGAGTCGTAGCGCAAAGCGCACACACAGACAGAGAGAGTGTAAACGTCGGTGGCATCCGATGGTGGTGTGTTTATTGACAACAGAACAGCGTGTAGTGAGAACGTGGGTACAAAGTAATGGTGACCGGTGTTAGTGCTGGGCGGTTTACCGGTTCATACCGAATACCGGTGTTTATTTTTGTTACGATATGAATTTTTAATATACCGCAAAACCGGTGTATGTCGCTTTAATCGGAACGCGGCGCTGCGCGACACTGTCTCACCCCTCATTTACAACACACGTCTGCGGCGCATTACGGCTGCGACAAGGTTTTATTCCGTCCTCCACGCGGTGCGTCAAAATAGACTAGGCGCCTTTATTTAGCGAATCGGCGCGGAGAGCCGCTTCTGGGAAGCTTCGATCTGAAACACAGGCATTGACTAGAATGGGCGCGATCAGCTCCGGTAGCCGTGTCGCAGACGTGTGGGGGTGAGAGTGTCTTTTTTCTCGCGGCGCGCGTTTTTATACTGTATGAACATATCTGAAGTGAACTGACGGTCTTTAGAAAAGTTTCTTTGTTATTACGATTGAATCTTTCCTGATAAAGCAGTGTTTATGAGCGTTGCTGCTTTGTGTACAGCCGTTACCGGGGAAACCACTATTTCTGCCGCTCCTAAAGCGCGTCCTGCTGGCACCTCTTTGTAAACAGCCTGGCAAACCTGTATTATTAATATAGTGTGGATTTTTTCTATAATATTCACTCATGACAATAAAATAGTGCATTATTATAAGTTAATCTACTGCAGTATTTCCTCTCTCACTCAGTAGAAAATGTGGTTAACACCCATCATGCTTGAAAAAAAAAAGAAGAAAACCGTCATTTACCGTGAAACCGGTATAATTTAGAAAAAACCGTGATGTGGATTTTTGGTCAAACCGCCCAGCACTAACCGGTGTAGATTATTATTGTGTCTGCCCCGACCCCATTCTGAAGCAGCGGCGGGCCGGGACACTACTTTGGCTAATGTACATAGCGAAAACACTAGTTAATCCTCTGTTTTACCGATTTTTGTCACCTTTCGTAGGGATAGTGAGGGCGGGGGACGGATCGGGTCACTATGAATCTGGGGGGGTCATGTCCCCCCCGTCCCTAGTGCCATCTGCGCCCCTGCCAAATTGTCCCACGCAAACTTATAATCATCCCACATTTGGTTTGTTTGATGGTGGTCACCCTATGTGTGAGAAATACCTGAGTTTAACTTTAACAATGGGTTTATTTGTCCCTTTTTGTTACGACAGGGTCCCATTTGCTTCTTTTTAAATTATTTTGATGCATATTTAATTATTTTGCCCTTTT
Organism: Squalius cephalus; assembly: GCA_022829025.1. NCBI lineage: Eukaryota > Metazoa > Chordata > Actinopteri > Cypriniformes > Leuciscidae > Squalius > Squalius cephalus. Next base: position 6,019,066 of record CM040809.1, on the reverse strand, counting down.
CCCAGAAAGAAACTTTAGAATATTAAATTATATAATATTTCCATCAAACCGAAACAATTATAAGAAGACGACAGTGCCAGTAGTAAATAAATATCAGTAAGTAAATATCAGAATATTTATGAACCATTTAAGCTGTGTTGAAAAGTATGAAAATACCTGTGTTACGAACTGCTCCGAGACACGAAGGTTGAGGATCCAAATGCAGCTTTATTAACGGGTAATCCAAAGACGAAATCCAATAAACAGGCAATGGGTCAAAACACAAGTAGACAGTCCAAACAAACAAAAACAAAACAAGTCAGGGTCAGGGGCAAGAGAGTAATCCACGGAACAGGCAAGAAATCCAAAAACCAATAGACAAGAAAACCAGGGAAAAACGTGCAACAACATACAAAACTTCGCGGTGAGTGAAGGGGTGAACCAGGCTTATACGGGGTGAACTAAACAAGAAGATGAGATATAGGTGAATGTGATAATGAGTGCTGATGAGTCCAGGCAGAGCATGATGGGAGATGTAGTCTGTGAGTGAACATGAGAGTCTGGTGTGGAGTGCCGCTCACTGCAGAGGCATATGGGGGACTCAGGGTTGCAGTGGACCCAGTGGGGCCATCAGAGTGTTTTGGCCGTGATATTTATATTCAGTTGTACAGTGTGTGCAACAACATTTCAGTGTGTATATGTAAAGAATTACAGTTCCAGACAAACTCAGTCAGCAAAGTTGTAAGTATTTGACATCTGTGTAATGTCTGAATACAAACTGGTCTTTGAAAAGTCTTTGAATGTTTTTTTTTCAATAGTAATTTTTCTACATAATGAATTGAACACTCATACGTCATAACATTGACATAGAATCACAGATTTTTATTTTTTATGCCATTCGCGATAATTGATTTTCCTGGAATGATGTATTTTCAGGCGAGGTTCTCTGTAGATCAGTCTTTGAAATTAACAATTTGTTTTTGAATAACATTTTGGTACATTATAGATGTAACTTATGCCAACTCATGAGATGTGAATCACTTCAATGACATCATAACACTGACAAGAACGCTGAACTCGGAAAGCAGCTGGATTAGGGAAATGTATTTTACAACGTATGAAATTCAGCAATAGTAACTGTTTCTGAACTGTCGATTATCAGGTGGTGATGTGTTCTCTGTAGAACTATATTTTAATTCAATCTGATACATTATTTATGTACAAATTTATGCCAATTCACCCACAGCTTTACACCAACCCAAATCCAGTGTCACATGTTGCAATACAGGCTCCAGGGGCTCGTTCTTCGTACGTTGCTTATTACATCCGAGATCAAATGACACATCCAAGATGATTTCATCGTGCTAATCATGATCCGGCTAATTGGGTTCTTCAAACACACCTGTTGTTTATGATTAATATCGCTGGACTGAGTAATCTGAGATAACTGCGCGTTCATGCGCTGGTTTAAAAGGGGATATGTATCGATAGTAGAAACATTGATCAGCAACGCTGCTATTGGCTGCTCAGCGTGGCCAAAGAGCGCGCTCAGTTTTTCTCCTCAGCAGAGCAAGAACTAATGCTGCGTTCCAGGCAACCTGTAACCCGTGTTTTTCCAACATTATACCCGTGAAAGTGCACTGGAACGGCAGTCTAACCCGTGACTTCCCACCCGTGAACTCGTACTAGATCGATGTACTCCCAGTTACGAGCTCTGACGTCACATAGCCCGCGAAACCATACAAAACAACAATGGCAGCCCCTACGGATGCAGCGTTTCTGCAGGCGGTACACGGTGTGAATACACTTTAGGACAATATAACGTTGCAGTCAAATTAATAATAATAAAGATAATTAAAGCTGCAAGCAGCATTTATCGGGGTTCAAGCAATTAAGGCCTTTAAGCACATAAGCATTTAAGACATTAAGATTTATTTAGAAAGCTTTTAACCACTGAAATAATAGATGGAAAGTCTGCTCACCAATTTTCGTGAAGTTCTGAGTTTTCGTTTAGGATTTATAGGCTTTTGAGTGCATTTTGCCACGCCCCTTTTCTTTATGACCCAATATACCCATGCGAAAAATGCAAAAGTTCAACTTTTTTTTGATAATTATTGATCTAGAGAGTCCATAGAATTGTCCTAGACTCGTTTGGTTCCGATCGGGCAAAAAACCTAGGACTAGTTCGCAAAAGTAGGTTTTACACATATTCACGAATATTTAATGAACGGTTTGATTGACAGCAATGGTTCTTGAGGCAAAGTTGTTCAGCATGAGCAGGTCTATCAAATGATAAGCATATTGTGACAATAAGTGTAACACCACGTGATTACAGAGCCATAAAACTCGTTAGCGCCAACTAGTGGCCGATTTCCTTCAAAATTCTTACAGACCTCTAGGACCATTAGTCAAACATGTCCACTGAGTTTCGTTCCGATCGGCCTCCGTTAACCTTGTCTAATAGGTGCTCAAACTTCATTGGCCGATGGCAGCCATGTTTTTTCAGATACGCCAATGTCCTTATAGACATACATGGCACCTTGGACCAAGACACTGCATACCAATTTTCAAGTCAATCGGACTAACTGTCAGGTGGTTATAGCCTTTTTCATGTTTAATTTATGTTATAGCGCCACCTAGTGTTCAGTCGTCACGACTTTGTTACCGTGACCCCAAATTGAACTCATACACATATGTACCAAGTTTGGTGAAGATAGCTAATTTACTTCTCGAGTTATAGCCGTTTTAGTAAAATAGGCTCTTTCCACAACGATCAATTAGCGCCCCCTAGAAACCATGAATCGAAATTTCAATTTTTTTTATATAATTATTGATAATCAGACTCCAGAGAACATTTCTGCACTGGTTTGGTTCCAATCGGACAAAAAACCAGGGACTAGTTCGCAAAAGTAGGTTTTTGACAAAATTCAAAATGGCGGATAATTTGCATATCGCAAATGAAATCGGAGATATACGTTTTGACCTTCAAGAGTCCCTGTTTCCAATGATATAAGACACTTGAGTCTACAACATACGGTCTAGGAGTTATGAGCAGTTTCTCGCTTTTGGACGCTATAGCGCCACCTATGGGCCAATAGGGGTCATACTTTGATAACCTCTCCTCTATTTTTGTACTACCATCTGGCAAAGTTTCAAGGTTCCAGGCCTTACGGTTTGGCCTGCACGATGCGTTTTACGAATCCTTACAATTACAATAGGGTTTCAGCATTTCATGCTTGAACCCCTAATAAGAATGAAGGCTTTTTGCCAGTTATAGCGCCACCTATGGTCCGATCTCCATGAAACTCTGCATGCTTCCTCACCATGTTCTGACACATATGCTCATCAATTTTTGTGAAGTTCTGAGTTTTCCTTTGGGATTTATAGGCTTTTGAGTGTATTTTGCCACGCCCCTTTTCTAAATGACCCTGTTACAGCCACCCAAATGCCAAAGTTCAACTTTTTTTGATAATTATTGATCTAGAGAGTCCAGAGAATTGTCCTAGACTGGTTTGGTTCCGATCGGGCGAAAAACCAGGGACTAGTTCGCAAAAGTAGGTTTTGGACAAAATTCGACATAGCAGAACATTTTCCCTGCCTAAATCAAAATCGGAGATAGCCATTTTGTCCGCCTTGAGCCAAGGATTCCAAGGATGTGAGACACTTGATCCTGGGACAAACGGTCTAAGAGTTATGAGCGATTTTGAACTTTTGGTTGCTGTAGCGCCACCTATGGGCCATTCGGGGTCATACTCTGATAGGTTGTCCCCAAATTGAGGCCTACCATCTGGCCAGGTTTCAAGTCTCTAGGCCTTACGGTTTGGCCTGCACGATGCGTTTTACGAATCCTTACAATTACAATAGGGTTTCAGCATTTCATGCTTGAACCCCTAATAAGAATGAAGGCTTTTTGCCAGTTATAGCGCTACCTATGGTCCGATCTCCATGAAACTCTGCATGCTTCCTCACCATGTTCTGACACATATGCTCATCAATTTTTGTGAAGTTCTGAGTTTTCCTTTGGGATTTATAGGCTTTTGAGTGTATTTAGCCACGCCCCTTTTCTAAATGACCCTGTTACAGCCACCCAAATGCCAAAGTTCAACTTTTTTTTGATAATTATTGATCTAGAGAGTCCAGAGAATTGTCCTAGACTGGTTTGGTTCCGATCGGGCGAAAAACCAGGGATTAGTTCGCAAAAGTAGGTTTTGGACAAAATTCGACATAGCAGAAAATTTTCCCTGCCTAAATCAAAATCGGAGATAGCCATTTTGTCCGCCTTGAGCCAAGGATTCCAAGGATGTGAGACACTTGATCCTGGGACAAACGGTCTAAGAGTTATGAGCAATTTTGAACTTTTGGTTGCTGTAGCGCCACCTATGGGCCATTCGGGGTCATACTCTGATAGGTTGTCCCCAAATTGAGGCCTACCATCTGGCCAGGTTTCAAGTGTCTAGGCCTTACGGTTTGGCCTGCACGATGCGTTTTACGAATCCTTACAATTACAATAGGGTTTCAGCATTTCATGCTTGAACCCCTAATAAAACACACACGATTATGCATTACAATGTTATGTGTCTGAAACAATAAGTATGTAATAAAGTGTATTGCCGCATGGAAATAAGGTGACGTAAACCTGAACTTGACAGCATTGATCATGCTTATTAAAAAAAAAATCAGGTAGTTTGGCGTGACTGGCCTGGAACGCTACAAAGTCGTGAGTCGTGGTTTGAAGTCGTGATTTACGTGCTCAAAAACCTGCCTGGAACGCAGCATTATAGTCGAAGTTTATTCGGAATTTTCATGTTTAATCAAAACGCTAGGGAACACCTCAAAGTCTGCAAAAGCCAGGAGAGAGGGCTTTAAAAAAGTAGCAACTATTTAAATCCGTTAGAAGTGCATGGTCATGTTAGATGTTTTTAATCACTTAGCTTATATTTTTGTATTTTAATAATTGCATAATTACTTTGTTCATTGTAATGTCAGAGTCACCACACTAGAACATGGGAACAAATAAAAGTACAACAATATTCTATAATGGTAATTTTTAGTTATATTATAGTCTCTTTTATAAAAGGCACTGTTAAATAAATGGTTGTCTATTTATAAAAGCAACCAAGAAAAAGGCTGAGAAAAAAAAGAAAGAAAAGATCTTAGTAGCCTACACTGTAAAATATTTTTTTTCTGCATTAAATTAAGGCTATATAGTCCTTTCAACTGTTAAATCTTGAGTAATGATGAATTGCTTTGACTTGTGAAAGTGAAAACTGATAAACTTATGGTAATGTAAAAATATTTTACCATGAGTTATTGATCACATTTTTCCCCAGTGTAGTTCATTGTAATGACATTGTGTTTTCCTCTTTTGTGCACTTTTACACAATACACCAACACTTGTATCTGTTCCCAAGAAAGTGGAGCTGAAATATGTGCAGTAAGTAGACATTTTCTAACTTTCCAAAGGAAAGAAAGTATAAGACATTGTAATGTCCATTTGTTTCCATTGCACTGGACAGTGAATAAACCCTCTCAGATAACTGTCATATGGAGGAACTAGCCTACATAAATAATTTTTATATAAATAAATAAATAATTTTTACATAAATTACTTAATTTATAGTCTACTTGTATGCTTTATGGCTGCAATATGAGTTGCAGGATTCCACATCTACAGAAAGACCTACAGAAGAGTCTGCACAGACAGAGGAGACATAGGCCTACAGAAGAGTCTGCACAGACAGAGGAGACATAGGCCTACAGAAGAGTCTGCACAGACAGAGACATAGGCCTACAGAAGAGTCTGCACAGACAGAGACATAGGCCTACAGAAGAGTCTGCACACACAGAGGAGACATAGGCCTACAGAAGAGTCTGCACAGACAGAGGAGACATAGGCCTACAGAAGAGTCTGCACACACAGAGGAGACATAGGCCTACAGAAGAGTCTGCACAGACAGAGGAGACATAGGCCTACAGAAGAGTCTGCACAGACAGAGGAGACATAGGCCTACAGAAGAGTCTGCACAGAGGAGACATAGGCCTACAGGTGGGCAGTGTATAGCCAACTTTTCCTTTTTATTTGTTGCATGAGGCGTGTGTCTAATATCTCTTGTTGCAGGCACTTGACCACTGGCTATTCTTTACAAAGAACAATTGAAATAAAACTCAAGGAACTAAGCATATTTGTCTTTTATTAAACATTTAATGAAAAGTGTTTTTGTTTTTTTGGCAATGTTGTGTAATATGGCACATGACACAATGTCACAGGCCCTGTCAGGTGTGCAACCCTCAGACTTCTCAGACACTGAAATCTTCCCTTTAGTTAGCCAAAGTTCATTTCATTGTGTGCCCTTGTCCTGCCTAGAGCTGCACTGTAACTGGTTTGGGTCAGGGAATGGGGTCATAAAACACCTGTCTGCAGGAACATGTCATAATCACTTATGAAAGAATGCAGTTCTGTTAGGATCAGCATAAGTGTGTGTAATACAGTGAGCTTGATATTTAATTATGGAACTTTCCTTACCACTTTCAAATAATGTGCATAAATGTGAATCTCTGAAAATGCTTAAGTCATGCACAGATCCTGGCCATTTTGCTTTCACATTTGTGATATGGAAGATTTTAGTCAAATGCCTTTTTTTATTTGATATAATCTGGAATATTAAGAATCACAATAGTAACTGCACATTTACATTGTGAACCCCCTTTCTGTTCACATAATCCCCTTCACTGAGGCCTTGATGGCAGTCTAGTCTATGGTACCAATCACGTTAAAGGGATACTCCGCTTTAAAATGAAAATGCTGTCATCATATACTCATCCTTTATGTTGTTTCAATCCTTTATGAATTTATTTCTTCTGCTGAACAGAAAGGAAGATATTTAGAAGAATATCAGTAACCAGACCCAGTCTCATTGACTTCCATAGTATATGTTTTTCCTACTATGGAAGTCAATGAGACCAGACACTGTCTGGTTACTGACATTCTTCTAAATCTTCCTTCCTGTTCAGCAGAAGAAAGAAATTCATACAGGTTTGAAACAACAGGGTGAGTATATGATGACAGAATTTTCATTTTAAAGTGGAGTATCCCTTTAAGCCTGAGTGACATATAGGCTACTGTAATGGTGATTGCATGATCCGATTCCTCATAAAAAATTATGATAGCCTAAAAAAACTGCTTTACAACATTGTGTCTTAAGTGGCTTGGACATGCCACAAAAAAAACTAAAACTGTTTTTTAAACCTAAACGCGCCAGGTAGCCTAAACTCCGAATGACAGCACTTTCCATCAAGTTCTCCGCATCTCCAATGTAAAGGAAAGATCGAACCACTCGCAAATAATCTTAGGGCAATGCAAACAGTTTGTGCTGTAGTTAAAGCCCGACTCCGACAAGTTGAAAATAAATGTGCGTTTGCAACAAATTAATAATGTAAACGACAATCTCACGAGTCACGAGAAAAAATATCTCAGAAAGTGCACTATTGCGCTGCGCTGGACTTATCAGCTCCGTTTATGAGCCGCAGTCTAATCCTGTTTACATGAAATAAGCTCCCGAGCAGGTTTAAGCTTACGGACCTGTTGCTATGACAGCAAGTCCAGGATGAGCTTCGAAGAACCAAACAATCCAAGATCATGCCAAATCGTCAACAATCAAATCCAGCTAACTGAGTTAGCGACGTACGAAGAACGAGCCCCAGATCCATAGAAAACTCATTAAATGTCCTGTAGTGACCAGGGAAACGTAGGATTTGAGAACATGTTGATGATCTTGGATGATTAGCACGGACTTCAACCTTCAGGCCACATGAGGGAAGCTCCCATCCGACCCAGAACTCCACAAGCTGTCGAAGTGTACCAGCACTTGCTCAGAAGCAATAGTATTAATAATGTATATTAGTAAATACATGTGTTACATTTTGAAATAAGTCTTGATTCAACTCAGACACAGAATAACTATCATACCACTTTCAATGAAACGACGGAGGTACTCTGCAATGCGACATTTAATGTGAAGTGAGTGTGTATGTAGCAGGTTTATTTGTATACTTATGAATTCCACCAAAAATATTTATTTTTGTATTACTGGGAGTTTCGTTTTGTGTTCATTCTGCCTGCGCGTCGAGTTAGTGCAGTGCGTGTGACGTCATCAGACCGGGGAATTGCGCTCGTTCTCGCTTCTCACAAGACTTCCAATTTCTATCTTGCCGGGACGGTAGTGCCCAAGTTGCAAGGTTGGTTTTCCGCCTGGGAACGCTGGGGGGAGCGGGGAAAGTCACCAATATCACCAGAACAGGTTGTTTAACCATCCAAATGATTTCTAGACAGTTTTATTAAGTTAAAAAAGTTACCAAGTTCTCCTTTAAATGCAGTTTGGTAGCTTGTTAAAGGGACACTTCACCCATTTGCATTAAGCTTTGTATTGTTAGAAACCCAGTCATATATTATAATGATCGTGGATTTTTCCTTTATTTTTCCCTGAGATGGGAGAAATAAGGATTTAAGTGTTTTACTTCCTGCTTATTCTGACGTAAAAATCGTCATTTTGCGTCATAATAAGCAGGAAGTCACATTTCATTGAAAAGTGTAGAGACTACAAACACTAGCTCCTCATTATTCCAGGGGGCGCTCATGCTCACGCTACAGGCCTATCACAGATCAGTGGGTGGGACTTTACTCTCTGAAACTGAAAGCAATATCCTCCATCTTGTTTGAAGCTAAGCTAACAGGCGCTGTGGAGACAGATGTAAAGTTATGACAATAGCGGAGGGTAACGTTACTCAATATGATGTAGAAGAAGAGGATTTCTGAAGTCTGATGCTCGAATCAGGTGTTTGTGGCTATCAAGCCGCATTATAGCGAAGAGCAGCCGAGGCAGAAGACCTGCCTGCCGCGGACGAGGAGCCCGGACCGGCTCGAGTTAGGGCGGACTGGTGGCGCCGGTGATCTCACTACGAACCGCTATGAACACAGAGATAGAGTCCGTCTGCGGCAAAGAATTTCAACAATGACAATTTCTCATGCACGAAATCTCTGAATCAGACGAGCACACGGGCGTTTGTGTTGTGAATCAGACGAGCACACGGACGTTTGTGTTGTGAATCAGACGAGGACACGGACGTGTGTGTTGTGAATCAGACGAGGACACGGACGTGTGTGTTGTGAATCAGACGAGGACACGGGCGTTTGTGTTGTGAATCAGACGAAGACACGGGTGTTTGTGTTGTGAACCATCCTAGTTTCGCACCGCATCTGACTGAACATCCAGGTAACGTTACCATGCATGCAATAATTCACCACTTCGAAAGAAATACAAATGAGGAGTAATTCACTAATGAGTTCGCCAACTAACTAACGTTAGATATTTTGTGTGAAATGAATTTCAAGCTCCGGTCCGGTGGTAGCTAGCCTTATAGGCGGATGAGTGATTCATATGCTGTTCTGGATTAGTGGGAGTGGCTTGCGCAGCTGTGCAATGTGGTGCATTGTGGGAGTTGTTGTCTTTCATACAAATGCGTCCTGAAGTTTCTTTCTTTCTTTCCTCGGTCAAGAAGGCACCAAATTCAAAATTTATTTTACATTTCGACTACATATATGACCCACTTTCAATAAAGATCAATGTTCCCATGGGTGAAGTGTCCCTTTAAGTTGTAAGTTGTTATTATACTTATTTGTTGACTTATCACTGTGTAAGAGTGTCTATGATGATGAGTGAATCTTGCAGTAGTCTTAATGAACTACAAGCCGCGATATTGTGTATTTTCTATGTTAAATGCAGTTCGGTAGCTGCTGCAGCACGTGGTGAGCTAGCTGTTCGGCAGGCCATTAACATTGTATTGACGTGATGCTATCTTTTTTAGATGCTAATCTGATGTCACGCAACACTCATTGCCATATTGTTATGACCGCAGGTATGTTCTTTGTGTGTTTGTGCATATTTGTTCGAGATGAATGAATGAATATATGTGTAGTTTATCTAATGGAATTAATGAATGACTAAAGGGAATTTACAATGTTTTTTTCTATTGGGAATATCTGTGATATTTTTCTTTGTATTTGTTTTGATTACAAATGTATGTAGTTTTTCTTTATGAAAAGTGGTTAAATGTGATTAATGTGAATACAGCAGAGCAATGCTGAATTTGACTGAGATGCTAATCTGATGTCACGCAACACTCATTGCCATATTGTTATGACCGCAGATATTAAACTGCATTGTGACAGCCAGTGCCCCTGTGTCTACTTGAGAACAACCCAGAACACAACGCAGACAGGCAAGACGGGTTACATGTATCCTCATCGTCATCCTCCTCCTCCTCAGCAGGCCATATGATATTATCCAGGATAGTCTTTATTTAATTAAGATTAAACAGAAGAATGGCAAATTATAGATTCATACCAAAATATTTTAATGTAATCCTGTCCAATACTACATAAAATTCATGTAATAATACCTGAGTACAGCATGCAGCGTCTGAGTGTCTGGAGAACCTCAAAGGGACATCATCTGGACGTTCTTGCAGCAGCGACCAAACGTTTGTGTTTACACCATTTTTGCTTTGATACACCATTGTGTACACTGTAAAATATTTCCAGGATTTCACAAGATATAACTGTAATATTTCACAGTTAATTACATTATTACCACTTCACAGGCTTTAACTGTGATATTTCACAATATAATACCGTATTTAGACTTTTACTGTGAAAATAGCGCAGGCTTTTACAAGAAACTTCTGTGAATTCCGTCTTTTCTGCGTCATCTGAGCTCCCTGATCTTCTCCGTGGTCTCATTCGATGGATTCAGTGGTAAGTGTTTACATTTCAAACTTTGTCAATTTGATGACTGTTTTTAAACATTTGATATGTCATCTATGTTGTATTCTGATTAAAATATTGAAATTTGAAACTTTCACATCATTGCTTTCTGTTTTTATTCACAATTTGTACAGTGTCCCAACTTTTTCTGATTTGGGGTTGTATAAAGATAGTGCCTGTCTGAAAATGTGATCTGAGGTTTTCGGCGATCAGCGGTCGCTCAGCGCTCATGTACCCGTCGAGATCAGCCTTTCCTCGGCTAGTGCTTCTGACGTTTGCCACTGGCTCTGATGTCTCTAGTCTAGTGGTTAAACATGAGATATAACTCGTCTTGTGTATCTAACGGGCGAGCTTTGGTCTCAGGAATCTACAGTTTGTTCCCTGGCAGATCGTTTTGTCTGAGGGCAAAGTTTCATAACTTTATATATTTAGGCTATTTAACTTTAACATTGTAGCCTTCTAGAGAGCTGACTTATGTTTGACTGAATCGTTTGCTTTATTTTACTGATCATGAAAACGTCTCGGGTTACGACTGTAACCCTTGTTCCCCGAGAAGGGAACGAGACACTGCGTCGTCGTCGTGACGACACTAGGGGAACGCCCCCAGCGTAGCGCATCTGAAGTATGAATGAAATCTGTCCAATCCTGATTGGTGCTGCGTCATGACGTAGTAGATGACGGCATAACCGGAAGATACAAAGGGACGCCGGCACAAACACACGTTAGCTATTTGCGATGAAGCAAGCGCTCTGACCGTGATAGGTGTGGCGACGAGACGCAGTGTCTCGTTCCCTTCTCGGGGAACAAGGGTTACAGTCGTAACCCGAGACGTTCCCCTTCGAGGGAACTCGCACTGCGTCGTCGTCGTGACGACACTAGGGGAACGTAATGCCCACTATGCCACACCGTAATCACACCCGCCCTAGTGTGAAGCTGGGAGACCAGGCACACTTAAGACGCGAGCACTCTGGCGCCAGGCGTCACAGGGAGTTGCAGACTGTAAAAACTTATGAAGGTGTGCGGGGTGGCCCACCCGGCCGCCTCGCAGATTTCCTGAAGCGAGACGCCAGAAAGGAGGGCCACCGAGGAGGCCATGCTCCTGGTGGAATGAGCCCTCACGGCCATAGGTGAAGGCAAATTGCGCACCTGATAAGCCGTGGCTATAGCCTGGACAATCCAATTGCTGATTGTCTGTTTAGATGCAGGCAGCCCCTTCTTGGGTGAACCAAAGCACACCAACAACTGGTCTGACTTCCTCCACTGAGAAGACTTCTCCAAATAAACCCTAAGGGCTCTGAATGGGCAGAGCAGGTGAAGTCTCCCCTCTTCCGCCGTCACGTGAGGTGGAGGATGGAAGGCCTGAAGAACCACTGACCGTGCCACATTAGATGGCACCTTGGGCACATAGCCCGGTCTAGGATGTAAGATGGCCTTAACTCCGCCAGGGGCAAACTCCAGGCAGGTTGGCGTTATAGCCAAGGTCTGGAGATCCCCCACTCTCCTCAGAGAAGTGATAGCTAGGAGAAAGGCCACCTTAAGGGTCAGGTTCTTTGCCTCAGCCGACTCTAGTGGCTCGAAGGGTGCCTCAGCCAACCCCTCAAGTACCACCGCCAGGTCCCAGGTTGGGACTCTGGAGCGAGCCGCAGGCCTCATCCTCCGAGCCCCACGGAGGAAACGTACAACCAGATGGTGCTTCCCCAAAGGCCCATCACCTACAGGTGAGTGGAAAGCCCCAATGGCAGCCACATACACCTTAAGTGTGGACGGGGTAAGACCGGCGGAGAAACGATCTTGGAGGAACTCCAGCACTGAAGCCACTGGGCAGTTAACTGGGTTCACCTCACGCTCTCTACACCAAGTGGAAAACACATTCCACTTCAGGCTGTACAGTCTCCTGGTGGAAGGAGCCCTGGAGCTCAGTAGGGTCTCGACAACATCTGCTGACAGGCCAACCTCTAGGTACCGAGCCCCCTCAGGGGCCAGACCCAGAGGTTCCACAGCTCTGGCCGGGGGTGCAATATTGTGCCCCCTGCCTGCGACAGCAGATCCCTCCTCAGAGGGACCTGCCACGGGAGGCCGTCCAGCAGTGCTACAATGTCTGAGAACCATACCGGGTCGGCCACCGGGGTGCTACTAAAAGTAGGCTGATCCCCTCTCGGCGGACCCGCTCCAAGACTCCCGGGAGCAGAGCGATCGGGGGAAATGCGTACAGACGCAGCCTCGGCCACGTCTGCATCATGGCGTCCAGCCCCAGAGGAGCTGGATGCCTGAGAGAGAACCACAGTGGACAGTGGGACGTCTCTTGAGACGCGAACAGATCCACTTCCACTGGGCCGAATCTCACGCACATGGCTTCCACCACCTCGGGGTGGAGTCGCCACTCCCCGGGCCTCAGCCCCTGCCTTGACAGGACGTCTGCTCCCTGATTTTGGTCCCCGGGGACGTACGTCGCTCTGAGAGACGACAGTTTCCCCTGTGACCACAGAAGGATCTGGTGTGCCAGTCTGCATAGAGGGCGCGACCTCAGACCCCCCTGATGATTCAGATACGCGACTACAAAAGTGTTGCCCGAGCGTATCAGGACATGGTGGCCGCGGAGGTCCGGGAAAAAGCTCCTCAGAGCTTTGTAGACCGCCAGCATTTCCAGGCAGTTGATGTGCCAGGAAGAATGCCGGGTCTCCCACAGACCTCTCGCAAAGCGGCCGTCCATGACCGCGCCCCAACCAGTGAGGGAGGCATCTGTTGAAACGGTTTTCCGGCAACATGATGCTCCCAGCACCGGTCCCTGGGACAGGAACCAAGGTTTCTTCCATATGACGAGAGAACGAAGGCATTTGCGCGTTACCCTGATCATACGGAACGGATTTCCCCTCGGGGAAAACCCCTTGGCTCTCAACCACCACTGTAGGGGTCTCATGTGTAGCAGGCCAAAAGGTATGATGTTGGACGCTGCTGCCATGAGCCCCAGCAGTCTCTGAAACTGCTTCACAGTGAGGTTGTGGCCTAGCTTTGCTCTGGAGACCATCGCCCGTACGGATTCCACCCGTGCAGGAGACATTTGTGCCCGCATCGTCGTGGAGTCCCATACCACTCCCAGGAACGTAGTCCTCTGGGAGGGCGTCAACACGCTTTTCTTTGTGTTGAGTCTCAGCCCCAAGCACCTGATATGGGCCAGAACGACATCTCGATGCCGAACTGCCATATCGTACGACTTGGCTAATATTAGCCAGTCGTCGATGTAATTGAGTACACGAATGCCCTGGAGTCTCAGTGGAGCCAGCGCTGCATCCATGCACTTGGTGAAGGTGCGAGGGGAAAGAGATAGGCCAAAAGGAAGAACCCGATATTGGTACGCTTCGCCCCCGAAAGCGAACCTCAGGAACTTCCTGTGACATGGAAGGATGGATATATGGAAGTATGCGTCCTTCAGATCTATCGTGACGAACCAGTCCTCGAACTGGATCTGACTCACGATGGCTGGAATTGTGAGCATCTTGAACCTGAATCTCCTCAGAGAACGATTCAAGTGCCTGAGATCTATTATTGGACGCAACCCCCCATCCTTCTTGGGAACTATGAAGTACCGGCTGTAGAACCCCGACTCCCTGTCTGGCAGAGGAACACGTTCTATGGCCTCCTTGACCAACAGGGATTGAACTTCCTGTTCCATAACCCGAACCTGCTCTGGGCCGACCACAGTCCAGACCACCCCATTGAACTTCGGGGGAGGGGAGCTGAACTGCAGTCTGTAACCCAGCTCTACAGTACGCAGGGCCCATACAGATATATTCGGAAGGCATGACCATGCGCCGAGATAATCTACTAAGGGAACCAGCCTCTCGAGGCTGGCCTCGGGTGTCAACCGAGACTCGTTCCCGACCCCCTGAAGCGGCTGACCGGCAGGGAGCAGTCGAGAATGATTTTCGGTGTGCGTACGCGTTCGCTGCCCAGCCGCAGGTCTTATTTGAGGCGGCTGGAGCGGCGTGCGTGCACGGGAAATCAGTGTGGCCCGAAGCGTACTGGACGGCGGGAGCACAGCACTGATTTCCCGAGAGCTCCGGGAGGGAGGCGACCTCAATCGCTCCACCCCGGGGGGGACAGCTCTCAGCGGTCCTGCCGCAACTAGGACCGCTTAGAGGAACCCTTCTTTGCCTGAAGGACGGTCCTCAGATCGACCTTAGGCTCTGAAGACTTACCTCGAGAGCGCCGCCTCCTTTGCCAGGCTCCCTCGGGAGAGGCGCGGGTGGCGACACTCTCTTTTTGCACCTGACGGTGCGAGGAGCTGGTAGACGGCCGAGGCTGCCCTTTAGAGGCAGCCTTCCTCGAGGAGCTGGAGCGACGGGGGAGATATTGCTGGAAGGCCGCCGACTGCTTCCTCACCTCCTGGAACCTCCCGACGACGGTCTCAACCGCACCGCCGAAAAGTCCAGAAGGCGAGATCGGGGAATCTAAGAGAAAATGTTTCTCCTTCTCTTTCATCCCCGATAAATTCAGCCACAAATGTCTCTCCACACACACCAAACCAGCCATGGAGCGGCCGATGGCACGGGCCGTCTCCTTGGTGATGCGGAGAGACAAATCGGTGGCCTTCCTAAGCTCCAGTATGTCCTCTGGAGAGGGACCCTGGCCCTCATCCAGCTCCTTAAGGAGGTCGGCCTGGTAGGCCTGCAGCACCGCCATAGTGTGCAGACAGCTACCAGCCCGCCCGGCCGCCATATAAGCCCTGCCCACCAGCGCTGATGTATCGCGGCACGGCTTAGTGGGCAGTACCGGGGCCTTAAGGGACGATGCGGCCTCGGGAGAGAGGTAGCTCGCGAGAGCCTCCTCCACCCGAGGCATTGTCCCATAGCCACGCTCAGCCGCCCCCAACACATTCGCAAAGTCAAGTATTGGGGGGTTGGAGAGCCTGGCTGAATAAGGTTTTTCCCACGACTTGCACAACTCATTGTGCAAGTCAGGGAAAAACGGAAGACCCCGGCGTGGAGGTTGAGACCGACGCTTGAAAAACCTTTCATCCAGCTTACTGGCTGGCTGGATTACAGGTTCTTCTTGTGGCCAATCAATATTTAATTTGGCCACAGCACGGGTCAAAACCTCCACCAGCTCCTCTTGAGCGGGTGCGTGAAGCGGTGGATGAGGCTCCACATCACCCGCCTCGATGCTCAAAGCATCTGACCCCTCAGAGCCAGATAGCTGAAGCATCGGTGCCTCCAACTCGCGGGAAGAAGCCGCATCGCGGGCTTCCACGCGAGGCGGGAGTGCATCTGAATCTTCAGACGGAGACTGGGAAGATGACGAATCAGTCCCGAGTCCCGCTGAAAGATCCATCTGCGAGCCCCACGATCTGCGGCGCCGCGCTGCCTCAGCAACAGCGGGCCCAGAACCGCGGGGCTCGCGAGCTTGGCCGCCCTCATTGAACACGGCCAGCCGCGAGCGCAACACCCTGAGCCGCATTATCACACTCGCTACAGGCGGCTCCCTCGAGAGCCGCCCTAGCGTGCTGCACACCCAGACAATGTATACAGAGCTGGTGTGTGTCCGTGCCCGATATATAGCGTGGACACGGGTGCACACACCGTCTGAACTGCTCGCTAGACATGCTTGTGGTAACTTGATATGACAAACAACAGTAAATAGGACAAACAAATCACACAGAGCGCTTTAGCTGAAGAGCAAAAAAGCTAACGTGTGTTTGTGCCGGCGTCCCTTTGTATCTTCCGGATATGCCGTCATCTACTACGTCATGACGCAGCACCAATCAGGATTGGACAGATTTCATTCATACTTCAGATGCGCTACGCTGGGGTACCCTAGTGTCGTCACGACGACGACGCAGTGCGAGTTCCCTCGAAGGGGAACTAACAATTAACAAAAATAATCAGGGTTGTGCAGAGGCGCAACTGTACATATGCTGAGGGTTACGCAAGATCATGGTTGGCACCCCCCAAGAATCAAGACATGATTATAATTTGTGTATGATATTATCTTAAGCACATTGTGTTTGTCTATACTTATGATTTTGATGAATATGACATTGACCAATTAATGCAGAAAACTAACTAAAGGATTCACATACTTTTTCTTGGCACTATATACTCTATCCCCTAATGCTAACCAAATAACTTCCTGCTTTTTTCCACTAAAAATATTTTTTGTAAGCATTTTGCTTTATGAGGATGCTTGAGTGTGGTTTATAGCATATATAGAATTGGCCGAGTGAATATAGTCTTTGCAAACTATATATACCTGAAAGCACACACACACTCACACACTGGTATTCCTATAATTATGAGGACATTACATAGACAATGGTTTTTATACTGTACAAACTGTATATTCCCTCGCCTTACACTAACCCTAGCCCATAAACCTTTCCATCACAGAAAACTTTCTGTATTTTTACATTTTCAAAACATAAAATAAACTATGAGCTCTTTTCCTCATGGGGGCCAAAAACATGTCCTTGCAACTGTTGCCAGGAACACACACACACACACACACACACACACACACATAAAAAATATTTTTTGAGTGGTAGGTTAAATAATAAAATAAGTGTATAATATGGTATTTGGCTGATGACTCAATATGTTCCAGTAGTCTCCATGACTAGTGATTCAATGCCAGTCCAGAGGAATGCCGGAAAATTGGCCACAGGACGAGTGAGGTCCCGACAACTGCATTTAAACATCCATTTCTTTACAATTATTCAGTTGATAAATATGTATCTATATTTATCTACGGCTATTGCAATTATTACATTGTAGTGGCTTTACAAGAACAAGAAGTTTTACAAGGACAAGCACCACTCACATTTTCTACACATTTTAGTCCAGTTTAGTAAGAGAAATAAGATTATATGTTTACTTAGTACATCATAATAATGAATAAAGTGTGTGAAAGGTTTGATATTGTGTAGTTTGTGATCCTCCATCAGCAGCTGCAGTTTCTCTCAGCTGTATCAGTGCAGTCACTGTGACGTCTGACTGACAGAGGTTTTTGTACGACTCTTTATCACTGTGTGAACACTCTACCACTGTGATAACTCTGACAGTAATAATCTCCTGTATCTTCAGTCTGGACTCCACTGATGGTCAGAGTAAAATCTCGTCCAGTATTTGCTGTTCCACTGCCACTGAATCTAGATGGAGTTCCAGTATAACGGTGTCTTATGTCATGAATCAGGAGTTTAGGAGCTTCCCCAGGTTTCTGCTGATACCAGTGTAAGTCGTCGCTGTATATTCCTACATCTATATTACACTCTATTGTTGCTGTTTGACTCTGTTGGACAGTTTTAACTTCAGGTTGAGTCAGAGTCACTCCTCTGGATTCTGAAGAAGAGAAAAGAAAAACTATTAGTGTTTAAAACTATTATCATCATATACTTTTACAAAAACACCAAAACCAGAGTCAGTTTTTACATCTTACCTTGAATAAACAGTGCAATGGTCCAGATGAAGATGTTGATTGTGTTCATTGCTGTAGTTTAGTCTTGTGTGATGATGAAGAGTGTGTTCTGCTCTCAGTCATGAAGTGTTAAACTCACAGCACTATAAACACTCTCAGAGCACTGAAGCATGTGCTGACAATGCAAAGAAGTGGGCAGGATTTACATCAGCTTGTGCTGAGAACAAACTCATAAACTCTACATAGAAGATTTTACTGTCAGAATAATGTTATTGAACCATTTAGTGATTATTAATAGTGAAATATTTGTGTTTATGTTTGTCAGGCTGATAAGACACTAGGTTTTGTCTGGAGAATCATGAATGTAGATCATTTTAAACATATGTCATACGCAGCAGTTTCTCTGAGTTCAGTTCTGTGCTACACCTTTACAAGCATGTTAACAATGAGAAATCAAGAACTAAATAAATCAGTTTTACTATATTTAGAGTCATAATAAAAAAAGTCCATTATGGTCTTTGGAATCAATGTTGACATGTTGCTCTCTGGGAAATATTTTCATGATGTCTATTTTTCCCACATTTTCCACATGCATGAAGTTCATCAGGACTCATAATCAGGTCATTATATATTAAACAATGTGCATCTGAAATGTTCAGAATTATTGATTCATTTATTTGAAGCTGCAGGTTTTTCTGTGAATCATGATGATTGATCTGCATATGAAGAACAGAAGCATCATTATGAGAAACTCCACAACATCATCCATGATCAAAGAGGTCAAAGGTCACCTCAGAGGTCACAGCTCATCAAATATATTTCTTTAAACAGTGTTATATCAGAAAGCATTTAGTCAAATCTGAATGAGTGAGTGTTGAGAAGAGCTGAGGATCTTCTAATATCAGTGTGTTGAAGTGTTGTTTCTCTCTCTCTGCTGGAGTGTGTGTTCACTCGAGTGGAATAGAGGTTTTTGTACGAGCGTTTCATTAGATTGTATCACTGTGGTGGACTTTCGGTGGAGGAACTAAACTGGTGATCAAATGTAAGTCTGTCTATTTAATCACCTAATAAAAAAATACAATTTAGATTTAAGAAAGTGTTTTACAGTGGAAACAAGAACAACATTTATTAATAATAATGATTATTAGATATTGTGGTGACACTTAAAGCCTTTATATATAATGCATTATAAAGGTATCAATAGCGTATGTTATAATGTCATATATGTTTTCATAAATAACTGTAACCAAAGTCAAAATGTTTTATAATATTTGCAAATTCATTGTTACATCTAGAATTGGTTGTTTATTGTCATGAGTTTTAATGCATTATAATTTTTTGGAGGTGTAACAATGAATAGAAAATATTATAATATGTTAAAACCTTGGTTACAATTATTGATGAGATCATACATGCATTATAATGTGTAAAACAATATATAATTAATGTATTAAAAATACAATATGTGTATTTATAATGCAATATGTATAAAGGCTTTAATTAAAGTGTTACTGATATTTTTGTATAATTATTTAATCTAAAACAATGATATTATTACTTATTATTAATATAAGAATTGCATTATTCCTTTCAACAAAGAAAAATCTAAACATATTTCCACACTGTGTCTCACTATGAGTTTATTCAGTTTATTACAGGTTTGTTTTTCCTTCATTTATTTCTACACTGAGTTCATATTTAGTTCATCTTTTATTGTAGAAATCATACATGGAAAAAGAGATTTGACATCAGAATGTAAATGTTGCTGCTTTCTGTAGTTCAGTCAATGATACTGAATCTCTTTTGCTCATGTTGTGCTTATAATTCAGTGTTTTGTTCATTCTGTGTGATTCAATTGTGTTTTAACTCTGTTTGAAATTGAGTTACATTTTCAGTTCAGGTGAATATCTCAAAATGTAAGATATTTATGTTCAGAGTGAATAATTGCTGGAATTAAAGCAGTCAGATCGGCCTGATAATAGATAATATGTGTTATAACTGCTGTTACACATATTGATGAGATCATACATGCATTTTAATGTATATAGCAGTGCATAATTAATGCATTAAAAATGTAATTGTGTGTGTGTGTGTGTGTGTGTGTGTGTGTGTGTGTGTTGTGTTTGTCTCCTGCAGCTGGTCCCACAGTGAAGCCCTCAGTGTCTCTGCTGCCGCCCTCTTCTCTGCAGATCTCTGGAGACTCAGCCGCACTGCTCTGCCTGCTCAGCTCTTACTCTCCACAGGGGGCGCTGGTGAGCTGGACACTGGACGGGTCAGAGGTCACCGAGGGGGTTCTGACCAGCGCAGAGAGCCAGCAGGACGGCCGCTACAGCCGCAGTAGCGTCCTGACCCTCAGCAAAGCACGCTGGGAAGAGGGAGAGCTGTACGTCTGCAGAGTAACACATGATGGAGCTCCTCATGAGGTCTCGTTCCACAAGAGCTCTGAGTGCTGATGTTTCTCTCCTGAAGATGAGCCGTATCTGAGTGTCCTGTGTCAGGCAGGATTCACATGAGTCTAGTGCTGCAGCTGTAGTGATTTACAACTCAATACTGAAACTGAGTGTGTGTGTGTGATCTTTCAATCTGCTGTGTTTGCTGCAACATTCAATAAAGCTTCTCAACAAGTTCACTTTGTGTCTGACAACATCATTCAACTAACAGATGAAGATGCAGGTGCTTTTCAGAAGGTTGATGTAGCAGTAAATGTCAAATAAAGCTCTTGGGGTTTGAACATGGTCTCTGGAGACAGAGCTGCTCTATTCTGAGAGGATCACAATCACTCCACCCTGACAATGCAAATGGGGTTTTCAGTCTCACTCTCTGATTGGTTACATGATCTGGACTGGAACACTTTCACTTCTGCTTTAGTGAAGCAGCGCAGACAAACTGACCATTTATAGGAGATTAAAAAGTTTAGAATATAAAAATATCATAAAAAAGATCAAGATCAAGAATCAGCCGTTCTGACACTAATTGTCATTAGTGTATAATCATTACATTTATAGACGATGGTGTAAATATATATGAAAATGTTATGAAAATCATAACTAATACATGATCACAAATGAAGAATCAGTGTGTTGTTAATAAATGTTAATATCATAGTGTATTTGTTCATTGTTCATACATGTTTATATTAAAGTGTATTTGTTAATTTTATAATAAAAACCCTTGGTTGAGTTTGTGTTTCACTGCCAGTTTCTGCCCAGCCGACTCTCAGCCAGATCTGTCTTACAGTGCCTGGGCCAGACCTGGGCCATATCAGTCAATAAGAGTCACTTTACAGGGTGTGGGCCACATCTGGGCCAGAGGAAGCTCTGTGTGTCCATGTTCAGTGTGTTGGGCCAGTTTTGGGCCGGGGACCCAGCCAGAAGTGGAGGTGGGCCAGGCAAAGTTTGCTCTCTGGCCTGCTGTTATCAACTCAAGAGTGAACCAGAATCATGTTGCTCTAGTGATGGAGAAACAAAGCTTTTAGAAACCATTGAACCGATTGATTTGCATAATGATTCACTGTATTGAAGCTCTGGAAACGCCACACGCTGGTCAGAACAGCGGAAACTCAGCATAAAAACACCTTTTACACACCAAATGCAAATGTTTTAATTAAAGTCTAATCTATTCAATGCAATTACCAAATCATCTAACACCAGTAAATATGAAATGTCTTTATAATATGTGTTAGTTTATTAAATTGAAGGGCTTGTTTTGTTTGTTTTATGGAGAGCTTGGTAATCAGACCAATTAGACACTTTTAAATACAACTCCTTTTTTATTATAAAAATGTGTCAATAAACATTAATATTTAAAAACTGATCTGAGATCAGGTAAAATGAAATAGACAGTGGTTCATGGGTTCACAGAGATCATCGCCCCCTAGTGACGAACCAGTGACATTTGGAAACAGTGACGACATGAAGCCAGTGCTGCCAGATTTGGGCAGTTTTGAGTTTGATTGTTCTGGTAAAAATTGGTTTGGCGGTTTTCAAACACCTGCATTTTATAGACTAACAGGTTAATAAACCAAACTCAAGTGTGCATGTAGTCCATAAAATCAGTCATCATGATGTGTAAATACACCGGCCCACTGCAGATCTGATTCAGCCAATCAGAGATCAGCAATCAGACGTGATCATTCATGACTGACGGGTTTTTAGTGAGATCATTTGTAGCTGTATATTCGAGTGATCAGTGTGTTAAAGTGTCATAAATATACAGTTGTATCTACAGTAAAGAGTGGGAGAGTGACCCAACTCTCTAAACGTGGATTACACCTGGTGGGACTCGAAGGCTCTTTATGAATATAACTGTAACTCTGAGAGCACAGTTGAATGACTTCATTGAAATGGAGTATGGGACTATGACTCCTGTCCATCATCATGTGCACACTGGCCTGATCAGGACATCTGCAACTTCTAAACCGTCCAGACTGCGCTCTACTCGTCCTGACCGCTGCTGGAAGAGGGTTCAATCATTCATCAGTTTCGGCTGTGCTAATTTCTGTTATGATCTACAATGTGCACTTCAAGACAGATGTACTCGTTCTGTTTAAAGTTAAAGCGCAACACAAAGCTAAGCTCATTATTATTATTGTAGTTATTTTTCTGAACAAGAATGACACATTTTCGGCTTTTAATGTGAGTGTGGCTTTTAAAGTCTGTTAATTTCTAGAAATGAAGTTCACCCGCAGGGGATCCGCCTAACTCATCTGCAAAACTCGACCGGCCGAAACAAGCGTCTTTTAGAGGAAATGTTCTCTTTTATAGAGATATTATCTTGCTAGAGAATATTCTCCTTTGGAAATAAAGGAAGTGTTGAAGTGCCCAGAGAAACTCTCTTGCTGACAGATAGGGAACTCAGTAATATTAAAGATCTGTCCTCTAGTGGTGAAAGATGGAAGTGCAATTAAAGTGATTGACTTTCCTACAGTTTTGATTACATTGACTACGTTTACATGCAGCCAATAACCGGGTTATGGTCGGGTTAAGGTCACTATTTGGGTTTCTGAAACATTCGGAATAACCCGTTTACATGCGTGAGCAGAGAGAGTTACTCCTGATACATGGAATCAGTTGGCAATATCCCGATGTAAACGGCGACGCACGGTTAGCGTCAGGACGTACGGACAACCTTAAGACGCAATATGCGTCATTTCCCATTCTTCTTCCAGTCTCCAAAGACAACAACAACAGCAGCAGCACGCGGATAATGAATAGTTCGGGGCAGATAGCGATCGCCTTTGTTTGCGCTTTCCTTCTCGCTCCAACAGTGTGGTGCTGTGCTGCGTCTCGCCATGTTTACCTCTACTTCTGGTTTACTTCCGGTATACTGCACGCGGGTTTTTGTATGCGCCGCCTCTACTCAAAAGACCAAGATTCCTTGCGAATAAAACATGCGCAGAACACAAATCAATGTTCCTTTTGATGGGGATATGCCGATACGCGTTTACATGACCAAATATTCGGGTTAGAAAAGGGGTACCCCAGGGATAATATCCGGGTTTTTAAAACCCGGGATATGAGCATATCCGGGTTTTTGCCAGTGTTTACATGGCCGTGCGCGACCGGGTTATTGCTAATATTCCGGTTATGAACGGGTTATTGGCTGCATGTAAACGTAGTTTACAAGTTTTATAGGAACAAGCTCCACTCACATTCTCTCCACATTATAGTCCAGTTTAGTAAGAGATATAAGATTGTGTTACATGTTTACTTACATCATAATAAATGAATAAAGTCTGTGAAAGGTTTGATATTGTGTAGTTTGTGATCCTCCATCAGCAGCTGCAGTTTCTCTCAGCTGTATCAGTGCAGTCACTGTGACGTCTGACTGACAGAGGTTTTTGTACGACTCTTTATCACTGTGTGAACACTCCACCACTGTGATAACTCTGACAGTAATAATCTCCTGTATCTTCAGTCTGGACTCCACTGATGGTCAGAGTAAAATCTCGTCCAGTATTTGCTGTTCCACTGCCACTGAATCTAGATGGAGTTCCTGTATAACGGTTGTTTATATATTTAATCAGGAGTTTAGGAGCTTCTCCAGGTTTCTGCTGATACCAGTATAAGTGGGTGCTGTATATTCCTACATCTATATTACACTCTATTGTTGCTGTTTGACTCTGTTGGACAGTTTTAACTTCAGGTTGAGTCAGAGTCACTCCTCTGGATTCTGAAGAAGAGAAAAGAAAAACTATTAGTGTTTAAAACTATTATCATCATATACTTTTACAAAAACAGCAAAACCAGAGTCAGTTTTTACATCTTAACTTGAATAAACAGTGCAATGGTCCAGATGAAGATGTTGATTGTGTTCATTGCTGTAGTTTAGTCTTGTGTGATGATGAAGATTGTGTTCTGCTCTCAGTCATGAAGTGTTAAACTCACAGCACTATAAACACTCTCAGAGCACTGAAGCATGTGCTGACAATGCAAAGCGACTCTCTCTATTTAAATCATTATCCTGAAGACTGTAGATCAGTCACAAACACATTATCAAACAACTTCCTCATGTTGAGAAATGCTAAGCTATTATACACACATTTCTGAAGAGTCTATTGACAGAATCATACATATTATTGATTCAGTCATTATTAATATTTACATTGCACTTAGTTAACAACTGACGAGGAAACTATTGATTTAAAGACATTAATATTAAATATTGATATATTAATTATATTAAGTTGCTGTAAAACGTTTAATTTTGATATAGCTACCAGTCGTGCTTCATTAAGCACACACACTTCTCAAGATTTGTTAAACATCGTTTTCTTGACAGCATTGCTTTAACTGTGTACAAACATCTGATAAACGTTTGTTTTAAAAAGTGCAGATTCACTCGTAACCAAATGCAACATAGACGTTTCCTAAATGTGTGTTTAATATTTGACAGGACATTTGACAGACGTACAGTACGGCAGATGAAACTCTTAAAAATACATCTTCCAGATGAAAACACATCAGATAGCCGTGTGTGTGTTGAATGTGAGCTATAATGTCATCCATTTGGCCTAAGCTTTTGTCAACACTTTACATTACACACATAAATGCTTATTTGACTAATTTACATAAAGATTTACAAAACTGAAGATAATTTTTAGATTTTATTTGTCTATGATGTAGTAGCCTTTTGATCACATAAATGACAGATCTAACATTAAATCTGGTTTGGATGTTACAGGGACCGATGAACACACGCAGCCTTAGATGCTGCAATCAAAGGTAAGTAAGTATACTATAGAAAGTAATTATAAAAATAAATAAAAAACATATATTTGTTGTCATAATGATGTCATTTTAACCACTGATCACTTGTTGCAGAGATTTTGTGGTGGAGCAGAGCCTAAAAAAAAACAAGAACCTTAAATAGAAGTATAAAGTATAATGATTTTGTTACTACTGATGCAATTAGTGATGACTATGACAATAAATGGTTAATGACTATGTAAATGGTGTAATTAAAATGAGTGATGTATTCTGTTTGAACATTTCTGTAGGGTCAAAGGAAATTTCAAAGTAAATATCAGAATATGTATGCACCATTTACAATTAAGCTGTGTGGAAAAGTATGAAAATATTATTTATTTGTTTGTGTTTAGGATGCATGAAATACTAGCTAAAAAATAGCCTTGGCAAGACTAAGGATTTGGCATTTATTCCAAAAATATATATTTTTAAAAATTCCATGACAGAATGCTATTAAACAAAATAAAACATTTGAGATTTGATGGAAATGACACTGTGGTGATTACACTGAATTGCTTCATCAGCAAAATGACATTATTGTTAATGTTCTATGAAAAGGAGATGGATGTCAGTAATTCTGTAGTCTTCTACAGAATTCTATTAGACTTTATTTGATGGTTTGTAACCCCAGTATATCTCCAGAAACTAGAGTAGTGTATTCCAGTAACATGAAGCTCCTGTGAGGACGCTGAACATCTGCTGATGGAGCTGCTCTATTCTGAGAGGAACACAATCACCCTGAGGATGCAAATATGAGTTTCACTGTCCGACACTTTATTCTCTGAAATGAGTCAGAAGAGTTGGACTAATGGAGAGATGAGGTTTGTTCATATTCATCAGTTTATAATGAAACACTGTCAGGGTCTGAAGCCTCTGGACTGCTGAGATCGTCTTTGACTCGGTTAGGGACTGTTCGTTTTTTATTTAAGGGGCCACCGGAGGAGTTTTGAGATCTGTAGTCAAAAAATACATGACCCTCCCTTCGCCAGCAATACATTTTTCTATGACCCTCCAAAATGATTGTGAAAAAAGGCATGACCCTCCCCGATAATTTATTGATTAGCCTACTTCTGTACTGGTTTGCGCTTGGCAAAGATGTTCAGATAGCCATTGTTTTTTTCTTACAACCATAAACTCTTGCTTTCTCATCTTACTAGAGCTGTAACAATAGACGAAACCTACGATTCGGTTCGTATCACGATTTTTGATTTTAGATTAGAAAAAAATCATGTTTTCGTTGCTGATGCGCTGTGACGCGTTCAACATGTGGGTGGCGCTGCCAATAAAGCATCTAAAAGCTGTCACAAAGAACCAGCAAAAGTAATGATTATGAATATGTCAAATATAGCAAAGAGACATTTTTAATTGTTTATAAATAAACAAGTGTTTTCTGTGTCGACTGCAAAGATAAAGTTGACGATGCGTCGCAATCTTCGCAGCAGTGAACGCGCCAGAGAGAAATGCACATTTCATACGGATTACATAAGAGAGCAGTCTGTTTTCTTTCGTTTTGAATTGTTCTGTTTAAAAGTAGACATTTCAAGCTATATATTTCTCAGGTCTGTGAGGCAAGTAGCCTACCTTACGCTGAGTTTCGGTTCATTTATGAGACGAGAGTCCAGTTCACTCGCCCGCGCCTCCGTGTCATGATTATATATTTTCTACTATATTTACTTAAATCCAGGTTGATGAAACATTGATTAAAATTAAGATACAATTAATAAAAAACGAAATTCACTTTAAAGAAAGGCTTTGTGCTTTCTGTTTGAGGTCTCTGTGAATTTTTTAAAGTCGCTTTCAGAGCAGTCATGTCCGGAGAACTGTCACGCCCTTAAAATTTTTTTTTTTTTTTTTTCACATAAATGTGAGCAGTTGTGTTTGTATGAATGTATGAGTCTGAAACTATGCTTAATTATTCAAATTAGACATAAATATGAACAATGCTTCTGTTAAAGGGGACCTTATGCAAAATTCACTTTTATAAGGTGTTTGAACACAGTGGCCCTCATTTATCAAAAGTGCGTACACCAAATTTCCAGCGTACACCTGGCGTACACCCAAAACCACGGTGACTTTGAGATTTATCAATATGGATGTTGGCGTACGGCACGCTCAAATCCTACGCCAGCTCAGGAGATGGTGTACGCACGTTTTGAGTTAGTGCGGGAATGCGCAGAAAAACAATTCCTAACACCACAAAACGCACTGACAAACTAAAAGATATAATATATTGTGACCCACTGTAAAAAAAACAACAACATAGTAATTATAAACTTCAGTGTTTATTTTTGTGCAACATGGACTTCAATGTTTAATTTGTGTGACTTTACCAAAGCATTTGAATTGTAGGCATATGTATTCCTTAACTCCCTGAGGTCGGCGGTATCGGCGATACCAGCTCGCTTTTTTTATCAGTGTAAAAGAAACTCATAAATACTCTGTTGACTTTGATTTTCCATAGGAGTTTCATACATCAATCGATTCTGTTGAATGTGTATTATTTTTGTGTATACTCACAATAAAAACAAAGTGTTGTGCTTTTTGCCAAATAAAGAAAAATAAACACGAAGCGAGTTCTGCCTTCTCTCTGCCAGTGAAGTCCATTCTGAAACGCGTCCGAAAATGAACAATAACTCAGCGAATACTCAGTCAAACAGGCATACAGACAGACAGGCATGAAGCTTGAATTCTCTTCTTTTAAATGAAGTAATTTATATAAAAAACAAATATCCTCATCTTGTGAAATCTGTATTAAAAGAGAGCGATTCCAGTCGAGCTAATTAGAGCTCATTCACATGTAATGTGACTCCGCCCACGGTGAGCGCGTCTATTCAAACGCAAATGTCTGAGGCAATCCACGGCGCAATCCTGTGAACGCCTCCATATCAGCTCGAGAAAACACAAGTTTGATCATATCATTGTAGCCTACATGTTTACACCATCTGGCAGCGCTGTGAGGAATAATAATAATGGAAAATCTACCTCAGAAGTGCGGGTATATCCAGGAACGAGCTGAGGAACTGTAGTAAGTTTTTTTCCTTCTCACGTGAATCGGGTTTCTGTTTATGAATGAATGAACTGCAGAGATGCGCGCTGTTTACCACAGCTGGCAAAGGCAGTTTAAATTTAAATCGCGTGTGTGAATGAATGATGATGTTTTAGCAAACTGTATTGCTATACTGAGA
This sequence comes from Squalius cephalus, assembly GCA_022829025.1. Lineage (NCBI taxonomy): Eukaryota > Metazoa > Chordata > Actinopteri > Cypriniformes > Leuciscidae > Squalius > Squalius cephalus. The sequence goes on along the minus strand of CM040809.1, from coordinate 5,990,429 downwards.
TGAGTAAAGATCGACTGAAATATGTTGAAATAAAATGTAGGCTATTTGTAGCAACGTATTAAACTGCAAATTAACATTTATATGCCCTAATATTTCATAAAAACACGTTACAGTCAGGCGAAATATGAAAGACAACATTTTGTTGACTAGATTTGGGTACAGATTTTACTGTAGAATATACTGCCATATCAAATAAGCTTTTGTTTAGCAATTTCTATATATTTATATTTTATATAATACTATTTTTGTCAAAAATAAAGTCATCAACTAAGATGTTAGCTGTTCCAATGTTGGCTATATTCAAACTAATGAATACATAGATAAAATGTAGGCCTATAATCTTTTTTTTTTTTAACAAAGAAAGAGTACACTTGAAATATTGTTGAAATTGTAATTATTGTTGTAATTGTAACCTTTTTAATAAAATAGCAAAACATATTTACAAGATAGATGTAAGCAAAATCTTAAATGGTCAATGTAAGTCTTCTTCTAAATATATCTTTTGTCCTTGCATTGTGGCTGAAGTGTCACACCTGAATGAATGGCTAATTATGCAGAGTCATTATGCAAAATGGGTGGGACATTGTAATTTTAGGTGTAAACTACTCCTCCTTCACGCCCCCCTCGCATATTGGCTTTCCAAGCAAAACCTGTTTTACATCCATTTAAATCAATGTATTGTTTTATGTGAACGATAAAGCAAGACTATTTTCACATAATTTTGAAGCCAGAACTCGAAGGAATAACATCCATTAGTCAAAAGTCTTATTGACACATATTTAGTATGAGTTTTGTGGTCTTATTTCAGCAACTTTCATTTTTATTTTTTTCAATAACCACGCATAAACATTATTCTCTTAAAAATACAAACATCTACATACACGTTGCTCGCATATTATGGTAGCCCTGTTTGTGCTATATAGAGTGAATTTACACCTTTGCCATTAACATGTTTATAAATAACTGAAAAAAGCACAAATGTCAGAGCATGTCAGAACTCCTCCAGGGCCCAGAAAACCCCTCAGACTCCAGAGGGTTAAGTTGTGAGCCTGTGCGCTTTACCTGACGTTTCAAGCCTTGTTTATACTTTCGCCTGGCTCCGCAGCGCGAGTCTCATGCATGCGCGCGCACCTCCCCAAACGGACGAGGCGTTTGTACTCGACGCGCTCGCCGTTGTAGGCCCTACTATTCTTTGAAACGATGGTTAGGCCAGGGTTAGGCCCGGCAGGTGTGCACGGACTGGGTTTAGTAATGAAAGGCTTTCAATGGCCAAAAAAAATAATTCAGACTGACAAAATAATAAAAATGCCATTCTTCTTCTTTTAAATAATAATAATAATAATACAAATAATAATAATAACGACATTCTTCTTCTAAATAACAATAAGCGTCATTAATAATAAAAATCTAGAAATCAATTTTGTTTCTTTCCACTTCCCTGGTTTCGCTTTCTCTTTCTCAAAGAAGTTTCTCTTCTTTGCCGTCTTCCGTGTGTCCATGGCGTAAAATGAGGGCGTGGGGGAAGCGGAGACTTGAATATATAGGGGCGTGTTATTCTAATGACGATCGTTTTCAGCCGCGGCATTTATCAAGGGCAGGTATTGCGTACACCAGAATTTCAAAGGTACGCACAGCTTCATAAATCAGCCGGTGAGAGGAGTGTAAGCATAATCTTACGCCAATATATACGCCCGTTTCTACGCAAGATTGATAAATGAGGGCCAGTGTGTGTAAAAAAAAAACAGCCTATAATGGTAAAAATTCATTCAAGCTGTTTCAGATTTCCTCCTATACTCCTACGTAAGAGTCGGAAACCGGCCCACGACTGATGACGATCTGCACTAGATCTCCTGAGTGAGAAGCGGTCCCACATTATAACCGTAAACTAAACCATTCCTGCTCTCTCTCCATGCAGAATATGTTCTGGCTCTGTGGGCATCCTAATTCAGTGCACACACAAGCACCTACAGCAGTTTATAGATTAACATGACGGCACAGGCTAGTCGATGAGATGAATAAACGTAACTCCACAACAAGTTACATAAATGTATCCACTGACCTTTCAGAAACGTCCATGTACAGTCTAAGGCTCAATCCCAATTCACCCCTTGCCCCTACCCCTTGTTTTCGAGTGTACCCCTTGGCCCTTAAAACAGAGTTACAATGGCCAAGGGGTTGAAATATTCCCCTACGAAATGGAACAACCCTTCATTAACCCGATACGTCATCAGTCATCGACGATGGCTCTGACGTTACGGAAGCGATGATTTTTTACAGGATTTCTCCATGACAACGATACCAATATGCCGTCCTCCGTTGTGACAGTCTCTGTCGTATGGGCAGTATGCATCTTTCTGCACTTGTCTGCCGCAACTTGGTCAAGAAAACGGAGACGTCTTCAACGCCTGCGAATGCTGATGGATACGTCTGTGGTATGTAGGATGGACAGCAAACATATTAACATATTTAGTTGCAGTTAGCCTAGCTAGATTGTGTGATATGTGTGCTGGACTGATAAGATGGAATACCATGAACAGAGATAGGCATAAATACATGGACATAAAATACAAATACATTTATTTAAAATACTGTGGAAAAATGTATTTACATACAAATACAAAATACTGTGTGAAAAAATGTATTTAAATACAAATACAGTATTTTGTATTTTTAAAATACACTAAATACATGTGAAATTGGCCATCCAGTGCAGGTCACAGTGAATGAAGAAACTACATAGGCCTATTGCTGGCCATTACAAATAAACTTGTGCAAAATAGCAGCCATTTATATACTTACTTGGTAACCAACTTGGTAACCAACTAGAAGTCCTGATCTACGTTTACTGGCTGGCTCATGGACTGTCCTACTCAGTTGTATCCCGGGTTTTCAATGTGCCCAAGTCTACAGTCCATCGCATCATCCACAGAGTTGCACGAAATATAATGACCAACCTGAAGCAAGCCATTTCTTTCCCACTGGCAGGAGAGCTTCATGCAGTTGGTCAAGGATTTGTCCAGCTATCAGGAAGCCCTGCATTCAGCAATGTTGTGGGAGCAATAGATGGCAGCCATGTCAGAATTAAACCTCCTCAACAGTACAGATTAGACTACCTGAATTACAAAGGATTCTATTCACTTAACATGCAAGCAATATGTGATTCTAATGGCAGGTTTCTAGATATCTTTGTTGGTTACCAAGGATCAGTTCATGACACACGCATCATGAAGAACAGCAGCTTTTACAGGGCAAGACAGAATCCTCACGCAGGATACATCCATCTGGGTGATGGTGGCTATCCCTGTTTGGACACACCTGTCTACCTAATCACACCTTACAAGGAGCCAGTTAATGGGCAAATACAAGGGCGCTTCAACTATTATCAGCATAATTGAAAGAGCTTTTGGGATGATGAAAACCAGAAGGAGGTCTACCCTTTTCAGAGCCTTAGAGGTTAAACCCACATTTGTACCTCTGGTTATTGTGTCCTGTGCATTTCTACACAATGTGTGTCTAGATAATGAGGACTTGCTGGAGCCAGATGAAGATGCAGATTTGGACATCCTTGAACCCCAACCAGCCCGTGAGCCCCTAGCGGTTAACGAGAGCTCTGGGAATGCTACAAGGGACAGACTGGCTGCCCTGGTCTCAGGCCATGTGCAAGACCCTTAAGGATGTCTGTACTGTGTATATAGTTTGTTAGCTATGTGAAAAATGGCTATTTGCCATTGTATTTTTTGTTGCTGATGCTGCTTATAGCATCTCATGGATGTGAATATGTGATTTTACAAATTATTTTTATACTAATAGAACAGATAGTTTGCATTTGACACTGTCGATCACAACATACTTCTGGACAGGCTGGAAAACTGGGTGGGGCTTTCTGGGATAGTCCTAAAATGGTTCAGGTCATACTTAGATGGGAGAGGTTATTATGTGAGTATAGGAGACCATAAGTCTGAGTGGACATCCATGACATGCGGAGTCCCTCAAGGCTCAATTCTTGCGCCACTCCTGTTCAACCTGTATATGCTCCCAATGAGCCAAATAATGAGAAAGAACCAAACCTCTTACCACAGCTATGCAGACGACACACAGCTCTACTTAGCCCTATCGCCCAACGATTACAGCCCCATTGACTCCCTGTGCCAATGCATTGATGAAGTAAACAGTTGGATGTGTCAAAACTTTCTTCAATTAAACAAAGACAAAACTGAAGTCATTGCGTTTGGAAACAAAGATGAAGTTCTCAAGGTGAACGCATACCTTCACTCTAGGGGTCAAACAACTAAACATCAAGTCAGGAATCTTGGTGTGACACTAGAGTCAGATCTTAGTTTCAGTAGTCATGTCAAAGCAATAACTAAATCAGCATACTATCATCTGAAAAACATTGCAAGAATTAGATGCTTTGTCTCCAGACAAGACTTAGAGAAACGTGTACACGCTTTCATCACCAGCAGGGTGGATTATTGTAATGGACTCCTCACTGGCCTTCCCAAAAAGACCATAAGACAATTGCAGCTCATACAGAACGCTGCCGCCAGGATTCTGAGCAGAACCAGAAAATATGAACATATCACACCAGTCCTCCGGTCTTTACACTGGCTCCCAGTTAAATTTAGGATTGATTTTAAAGTATTATTACTGGTATATAAATCATTCAATGGCCTACGACCTCAATATATTGCAGATATGCTCACTGAATATAAGCCCAACAGATCACTCAGATCATTAGGATCATATCTAGAAATACCAAGGGTTCACTCTAAGCATGGCAAGTCCGCTTTTAGCTATTATGCTGGAACCAGCTTCCAGAGGAGATCAGATGTGCTCCTACTGTAGTCACATTCAAATCCAGACTCAAAACACATCTGTTTAGCTATGCATTTACTGAATGAGCACTGTGCCACTGTTCGTCCGACTGTGTACTGTACTGTATTTTATTTTATTATTCTAAAACTGTTTTAAATTTTTATTTTAATTTCTTCTATGTAAAGCACTTTGAATTGCCATTGTGTATGAAATGTGCTATATAAATAAACTTGCCTTGCATGTTATTTGTTCACACAATCTTTTTATTGACAATATTGCATTTTCTTACTATATATATATATATATATATATATATATATATATATATATATATATATAGTAAGAAAATGCTATATATATATAACAGGTATATATAAAATAAATACTTTGTATACTTTGACAATGTATATATATATAAAAGTCATTTCATTTCAATTTGTCTATTGTTAACTAACAGAAAAGAACTATACAACACAGGATGGGGGGAAAACATTTGAAAACAACAATTGATGATAGTGCAATCACATTGTAAACATTATCATCACACTAACAGGAACTTGAGTGATGAAAGGGGAAATCTATTTCAAAACCAGCGCAGAATTATATTACATTTTAATTTATATTATATTCTAATTATATTTTATCTATGAGTTTTTCAAACAGGCCTAATAACCTATCCATTTTTGCCTCATTGTCCTCATGCCGCTTTTGCTCCTTAGCACTTTCCTCTATTAGAAACTCCATAATAGACTTCCTCCTCTTCTTTTTTGGTGAGGGGTTTGGGGTTGCAACAGGAGAGGCTACAGAGGTATTGGCTGTGTCTGAGGCGGTGTCTGGACTGCTGGGCTCGACAATCTCCTAAGAGAACCAATGATAGGATAGACTTTATGATAGGAAACACTTTATAATAATTCCTGCAAGGAATAACATTAGTTCAGCATTACCCTTATTATAGAGTGCTACCAAAGAAATAAGGTAATGGTGTATCATTAATAACAATATCACATTACTATGTACATTACAATTCTCATGTCAAGTGATCAATAATCAATAACACTTCAGGCCACATAGCGTTGTTAAAATAATTACAAATGCAATTTCAGCTAACCTTTAAACCTTACCATGAGAATTGTTATCGGATCAGCATCAGGACCAAAAGATGCAACCACAACAGGAGGGTCCATTGAAGGCCTGGCACCCAACACCTCGTGCATGTCCTCAAAAAACTGCCACGTGGCAGCTGTTACCTCGCCAGCATCTGTTCCAGGGCTCCGTTCTCCGATAACGTTGTCTCTTAGCGCGCTACGAAGACTCAAAAGGTACACCTTAACTACAGGTATACCTTTCCTACGTGTGTTCTCCGAACTATACCTTTAGGATGTTGCTTAAGGTAAACCTTCTTAAGTTCGACCTTAGCAGACGCTGTCCATGGTGGAGGCGCTGAATAGGTTGATATCGATGCCTCGATGATCGATTGTGCGCTCTTTCCTTCACAGCGGTATAGGTAAAGTATTGAGAAAACAATGTTCTTTATAAAGAAGCGTTTTAGAAATAGTACAAACTGCATTTATCGGGGCTCATTGAAATATGTACATGCAGAAATAAATATGAGTATGTGTTTATAATTTAGCAAGTGTGCAATCCCAAACCCTTACGGCCATAAGTGTGTTAAATGTTCTCCACAACGTATGCTGATTATCCACCAGCCATGTAGTTGACATACACTAACTGGCTCCGCGGACGGCGCCGTCTTTGATTTAAAACAAGTACTCGCTGTCTCGCTGCCATAGCTATAAAGTTTGTGTAAACTCATCTTTCTTTATATAGACTCCTAAGCCTTTTCTGTCAAATGGTTCGCCAGCTGATGTGCCTTAGGATAGTAATTCTGATGTATAATTTATGTTCTGTTTCTTTAATGGTTACACCCACGGGGGGGCGGAATACTGAACTTGAAAAAGTTTGTGCACAGAAAAAAGGAGAAACAGTTTTCTTACCATTTAGTCTGTCATTTAACCCTCTGGGGACCAAAAACGCGCCCGCGCGTTTTGCTCGTTTTTTTATTTAGCAATGAAAAATAAACACTAAATGCTCTGTTAATTTTGATCTTTAATTTTCGTGTAATACATCAATCGATCCTGTTCAGTTTCTATTTTTTTTCTGTATACTCACAATAAAAATAAAGTGTTTTGCTTTTTGACAAATAAAGACAAATGAACATGATGCGATTTCTGCCTTCTCTCTGTCAGTAAACTCCCATTTGAAACGCGTTCGAAAATGATCTATAACTCCGCGAAAATTCAGTCAAACAGGCAAACAGACCCACGGGCATAAAGCTTGAGATCACATCTTTTAAATGAAGTAATTTATATAAAAAACAAATATTATCAGCTTCTGTAATCTGTATAAAAAGAGAGCGACTCCAGTCGAGCTCATTACGAGCTCATTCACAAGTAATGTGACACGCCCACGGAGAGCGCATGCTTTTCAAACGCAAATTCTGAGAACCATTTCAGACCTGTGAAACGCCCACATCAGCTGTAAACACAGCGCGTCGCGATCGAGTGAGGCATAATATAGCCTACCTTATGGAGTAAAGTTTCCTCAGAACAGTGCTGATATGAGGAGGAATATCTTCTGATATGAGGAGCAGTCCCGCTGAGGAGTGAGGTAGGCTGTTTTCTTTTCTCAAATGTTGATGTGGAATAACGTTATGGAATAACGTTAGTGTAGGCCTATGTAAACCTCAAAAAGATGAATCGCATTTCTATAATATTTCTGTGAGATGAATGAAGGGTACATATTTGTAAAGAGTGTTTAGCCTAAATATGAATTGCGCGTCTGTGTGTGAAAGAATAAACTGCTTTGCTATAGCCTACTGAGATGAGTAAAAATCGACTGGAATATGTTGAAATAAAATGTATTTGTATAAGCAACGTAAATTAAGATTTATATGCCTTAATATTTCAATAAAACAACGTTAGTCAGGCGTTAGTCACACTATTTTTGTCAAAAATAAAGTCATAGACTAAGATGTTAGATGTTCCAATGTTGGCTATATTCAAACTATATTCAAACTAATGAATACATATGATAAAATGTAGGCCTATAATTTTTTTTTTTTTTTTTTACAAAGAAAGAGTACACTTGAAATATTGTTGAAATTGTAATTATTGTTGTAATTGTAACCTTTTTAATAAAATAGCAAAACATATTTACAAGATAGATGTAAGCGAAATCTTAAATGGTCAATATAAGTCTTCTTCTAAATATATCTTTTGTCCTTGCATTGTGGCTCAGTGGCTCAGTGTCACACCTGAATGAATGGCTGATTATGCAGAGTGGGTGGGACTGATTGTAATCTGAGGTGTAAACTACTCCTCCTTCACGCCCCCCTCGCATATTGGCTTTCCAAGCAAAACCTGTTTTACACCATTTAAATCAATGTATTTTTTTTTGTGAACGATAAAGCAAGACAATTTTCACATAATTTTGAAGCTAGAACTCAAAGGGACCACATCCATTAGTCAAAAGTCTTGTGGACACATATTTAATATGTGTTTTGTGGTCTTAATTCAGCAACTTTCATTTTTATTTTTTCCAATAACCACGCATAAACATTATTCTCTTAAAAATACAAACATCTACATACACGTTGCTCGCATATTATGGTAGCCCTGTTTGTGCTATATAGAGTGAATTTACACCTTAGCCATTAACATGTTTATAAATAACTGAAAAAAGCACAAATTTCAAGGCATGTCAGAACATCTCAAGGGCCCCAAAAACAGCTCGGTCCCCAGAGGGTTAAGGATAAAACTTGTGTGTAAACGTTTAAGGTAACACAAGTTAAAGGTTTAACAAATGAAATCATAGGATAGGCTACAGGAGCCAACAGGATTTTGTATATTTTTGTAATTTGATGTTTTGATTAAACTCGCACTTGTTTACGGATTTTTGACTGACTTCTGTGACGAGTGAGAACAATTTTTCCTGCTAAGGCTTTGCATTTACATTAAACTTATATCACACATCAAATTATTTAACAACTCACCAATTAAAAATTAAAAACATATCTTCATTAACGTTACCAGGTAACTAACATTAGTAGCGCTGGCTACCGAGACAACATGCAAGCGGCTAAATTAACAATCTCTTTTTTTATGATTGTTTTGAAGAAAATCACCATATTAGACTACGTTGTAGCCGAAGGTCTCCTACCCCTTCGCCCTACCCCTCTATCGCAACAAGAATTGGCACACCCTACCCATAGAAAACGGAGGGGTAGGGGCAAGGGGTGAATTGGGATTGAGCCTAACAGTTGCAGTCTCTTCCTGATCTCTCCATCTGTGTCTGACTCCGGCTCAAACATGTGAGTCTGCACTCGCTACTGGGTGTTATTGACATTTAGCCTGAGAGAAATTCAGCTGTTGTGTTGATCCAGTCTCTGAAGCTCGGGTAAAGGATCGGCCTCTTCTGAACGGAGGCGGAGCAGAAGCTCATTTGCATTTAAAGGGACACACACAAACAGAGCGTTTTCCCTCACACACAAAAAGGGACAACTTTGACAAGCTATAATAAATTATCTGGATGGTATTTTGAGCAGAAACTTCACAGACACATTCTGAGGACATCAGAGATTTATATTACATCATGTGAAAATGGGCATTATAGTTCACCTTTAAATTGTTACCAATATTAAACATTTCCCATCCTAAACATAAATTAATAATAAACAATCAACAATCATGTGAAATTCACTGGCACTTCCACAAATATCATGTAGTGTGTCAAAATAAATAACCGCAGAGTCGACTGGTGTTGGTGATGATGTCATAGATGAGCAGCACTTTAAGCCAATCAGAGATCAGCAATCAGACATGATCATTCATGACTGACGGGTTTTTGGTGAGATCATTTGTAGCTGTATATTCGAGTGATCAGTGTGTTAAAGTGGCATAAATATACAGTTGTATCTACAGTAAAGAGTGGGAGAGTGACCCAACTCTCTAAACGTGGATTACACCTGGTGGGACTCGAAGGCTCTTTATGAATATAACTGTAACTCTGAGAGCACAGGTGAATGACTTCATTGAAATGGAGTATGGGACTATGACTCCTGTCCATCATCATGTGCACACTGGCCTGATCAGGACATCTGCAACTTCTAAACCGTCCAGACTGCGCTCTACTCGCCCCGACCGCTGCTGGAAGAGGGTTCAATCATTCATCAGTTTTGGCTGTGCTAATTTCTGTTATGATCTACAATGTGCACTTCAAGACAGATGTACTCGTTCTGTTTAAAGTTAAAGCGCAACACAAAGCTAAGCTCATTATTATTATTATAGTTATTTTTCTGAACACGAATGACACATTTTCGGCGTTTAATGTGTGTGTGGCTTTTAAAGTCTGTTAATTTCTAGAAATGAAGTTCACCCGCAGGGGAATCGCCTAACTCATCTGCAAACTCGACCGGAAGAAACAAGCGTCTTTTAGAGGAAATGTTCTGTTTTATAGAGATATTGGCTGTTTCTCAATTCCAAGAATGCAGAGAATGGACTTTTGTTCTCGTGGAGACCGGTCTTGCCAAGCTTCCTTGGAAGAACGAACTCGGAATGAACCCGGCCGCAATGACTTCTGGGACACCAGGCGAGTACTAGCTCAAGTCTGCATTCGATGCATCCTCGGTATCAAGAACACATCCGGGTTCTTTCATGCGTCCTCTGTACTTGCGTTCTTGAGAATTGGGTCTGAACTTTGACGGTTATGATGACGTAAAACGAGAACACAAGGACGCAAGATCGCTGAAGAACGCATATTGAGAAACACCCATTATCTTGCTAGAGAATATTCTCCTTTGGAAATAAAGGAAGTGTTGAAGTGCCCAGAGAAACTCTCTTGCTGACAGATAGGGAACTCAGTAATATTAAAGATCTGTCCTCTAGTGGTGAAGGATGGAAGTGCAGTTAAAGTGATTGACTTTCCTACAGTTTGATTACATTGTAGTGGCAAGTTTTACAGGGACAAGCTCCACTCACATTTTCTCCACATTATAGTCCGGTTTAGTAAGGGATATAAGATTGTGTTTCATGTTTACTTGCATCATAATAAATGAATAAAGTTAAAGGTTCCGAAATCTCGCCTGAAAACAAAGGGAGATCGAGCCTTCTCGGTGGCGACACCGAGGCTTTCCCTGTTTACATTAAGTCCTGCGATTCCATTGAAGGTTTTAAGTCTATGTTGAAGACATATTTATTTTCTGTTGCTTTTAACTGTTCTTAGCTATATGTGGTACTGAATGATCTGTGTCTATTGATGTTTGTTTTAATGTTACTGAAATGTGGAATTTGTAAAGCACTTTGGTCAACTCGTGTTGTTTTTAAATGTGCTGTAGAATAATTTTTTGATTGATTTGATTGATAAAGTCTGTGAAAGGTTTGATATTGTGTAGTTTGTGATCCTCCATCAGCAGCTGCAGTTTCTCTCAGCTGTATCAGTGCAGTCACTGTGACGTCTGACTGACAGAGGTTTTTGTACGACTCTTTATCACTGTGTGAACACATGTTTACTGTTGATCCAGTGATAACTCTGACAGTAATAATCTCCTGTATCTTCAGTCTGGACTCCACTGATGGTCAGAGTAAAATCACTGGCAGATCCACTGCCACTGAATCTAGATGGAGTTCCAGTATTACGGGTTGTTGCTGAATATATGAGGAGTTTAGGAGCTTCTCCAGGTTTCTGTGAGTACCAGGCTAAACAATTACCAACATAAACATCACTGCTGGTTTTACAGTTTATTCTGACTTCTTCTCCTGGTTGAACTGCTGGTATTGATGGACTCTGAGTTACAGTGATCTGTCCTCTACACTCTGAAAGAAAACACAAACAAAAATGAAAAATATATATATGGTGATATACAGTATATGATAAATATATTTCACATTTAAAGATAATTAATAATCATTATAAAAACTGTATTACACAAACCTTGAATAAACAGTGCAATGGTCCAGATGAAGATGTTGATTGTGTTCATTGCTGTAGTTTAGTCTTGTGTGATGATGAAGATTGTGTTCTGCTCTCAGTCATGAAGTGTTAAACTCACAGCACTATAAACACTCTCAGAGCACTGAAGCATGTGCTGACAATGCAAAGTGACTCTCTCTATTTAAATCATTATCCTGAAGACTGTAGATCAGTCACAAACTCATTATCAAACAACTTCCTCATGTTGAGAAATGCTAAGCTATTATACACACATTTCTGAAGAGTCTATTGACAGAATCATACATATTATTGATTCAGTCATTATTAATATTTACATTGCACTTATTTAACAACTGACGAGGAAACTATTGATTTGAAGACATTCATATATATTAACCCTCTGCAAAACATTTTGATGGCACATGATAACAATTATTCCACATCATTTTTTGGCTCATTTGGGAACATTTTATTGATTTATTGATTATTCACCCCCACACAATTTTCCTTAGAACAAGTTATATCAGCATTACAATGCGAGTAAATGTATAAATGTAATGAGATTTCACTCGGAGTGAAGCAGTTCTTCTCTGCTGTGAAACACAGGTGTACGTTACACTTTTTGCACTTCACTTTGGGTGTTCCTGTGCACCCAGAACCCTGAATCTTCTCTTCTTGTCACACATTATTTGCCATTGTGAGGTATTGTCCAAGACATCCTTGAAAAGTACTCCTTATCGCACAACGTTGCCCTGAGGCAACAAAAAGAAAAACTGATTTTCCGAACATGCAAAATAAAAAAAACTTCATAAATCCTGCCAAAAGGCTTCTCTACACCTTCATACACACACATATTTTTTATGTACAGTTCATGTCATTTTATGTAAGACTATTAAAGCAAATAATCTTGCCTTCTTCTCACACCGTGTGCTCCTGTGACCATGTGTCAGAAAAGGACTGTGCTTGATAGCGACTCCCAAACCTTATTGGCCTGTTCTTTGATACTCTTTTAACCCTTCAATCATTTAAAGAAACATGTACTGAACATGTTCTGAGGGCTTAAAGGTGCATTAAGCAAGTCTCTGAGTTTTTGCAGAACTTTGCCCCCTCTGGCGACAAGCGAATCTGCAACACTGCAACTGAACGCGCATGACGTCACGCCCAGTCTCAAATTCCGGCCAGAATCCCTCTTATTTATTTCAATGCACAGGATTATAGAGGCAATCACAGTGATCAGAGAAGGGCTCATTCAGCCTATCAGGCAATTGTTTAAGCATGTATGGGTTAGAAAAACGGGTATTTTTAACATGAAAAGTTGCTTAATGCACCTTTAAGAAAACTTTAAATAAAATATATATTTTATGAAACATGTTGAACTCTAAAACTGGTAGAAATTCAAAGCCATAAATCTAAACAAGTTGTTTTCCAAATTTGAGGTTGATATCTCAAAAATCTGCTTTCAGTGAGAGTTAGTTCTGGCGCAGTCCTGGATTTGTGATTTGACAGTTTGGTAAAACTTTATATTACGACCCGCAAACAACTGCGTAAGTAAACCGAAATTACGGTGTACGTTTCTGTATAGTGTACGTCCGTGTAGGTATAAGGGAACAATGTTAAGTTTTGGGTAATAAAGGGGTAACAAGCAGATATACAACCTGCAAAGAACTTCGTAAGTAAACCGAAATTATGGTGTACGTTTCTGTAATTATAGTGTACCTCCATGTAGGTATAAGGGAACAATATGTTAAGTTTTGGGTAATAAAGGGGTACAACCAGATATACAAGCAAATTATTTATAATGTAATTATTTTAAAACTAACAGGTACCTATTCTGTTAATATATTCCAGGCAAAAATTGTACGTCTGTTGTATATAAAAGTTTTTATCACATTTCTGGCAAAATATGTTCTTGTGCAATGTAGTTACAGGGTAATTTTGACATCTGAGGGTTGTAAATTAAACGTATTAAAATTAAAATTAAACTAAATATATATATGGCTGTATGTAAGCACAGTATGATAAAAATTGAATCTGAAACAATTTTATAAACAGCTGATTTCGAAAAACATTGGCAATGCTATTTATTGGCTTTTCTTACTAAACTACTTAACGGTAAGCCAAAAAAAATGTAGTTTCTGATATGATTTTAATTTAGAACGTACCATGTAGTACTTAGTACTTACCTTATCACATTGTATTGCAATGGCACTTAAATATCAGGGCAAATATACTGTGTAATTAAACTTTTTTTTGTACCTTTCTCTGTAATTACTGTGCAAATAGTGTTGTTTCGTATTGTTACATAGTAAGTAGTGTTCGTTACCCGTTTCAACTGTGTAGTTACAGGGTAAGTGTAACTCCTGCGGGCTGTAAATTAAAGTGGTGCTTGTTACCCCCTTGTTCTGTGTAGTTACAGGGTAAGTGTAACTCCTGCGGGCTGTAAATTAAAGTGGAGCTTGTTACCCCCTTGTTCTGTGTAGTTACAGGGTAAGTGTAACTCCTGCGGGCTGTAAATTAAAGTGGCGCTTGTTACCCCCTTGTTCTGTGTAGTTACAGGGTAAGTGTAACTCCTGCGGGCTGTAAATTAAAGTGGAGCTTGTTACCCCCTTGTTCTGTGTAGTTACAGGGTAAGTGTAACTCCTGCGGGCTGTAAATTAAAGTGGCGCTTGTTACCCCCTTGTTCTGTGTAGCTACAGGGTAGGCTAAGTGTAACTCCTGCGGGCTGTAAATTAAAGTGGCGCTTGTTACCCCCTTGTTCTGTGTAGTTACAGGGTAAGTGTAACTCCTGCGGGCTGTAAATTAAAGTGGCGCTTGTTACCCCCTTGTTCTGTGTATTTACAGGGTAAGTGTAACTCCTGCGGGCTGTAAATTAAAGTGGCGCTTGTTACCCCCTTGTTCTGTGTAGTTACAGGGTAAGTGCAGTAAATATACAATAAAGGATCCCATTTAATTTCTGACTTTTATTTTACAAAAAAATTTCAAAACACTTTTTCATCTTAATAAAGTATTGTCTTTTCTACAGTATACTCAAACAACAAAGTTTAATTTACAACCCACAGATGTCAAAATTACCCTGTAACTACATTGCACAAGAATATATTTTGCCAGAAATGTGATAAAAAACTTTTATATACAACAGACGTACAATTTTTGCCTGGAATATATTAACAGAATAGGTACCTGTTATTTTTAAAATAATTACATTATTGTAACGATAACCAGCTGGAGTGCCCTCGAGAGCCACCAGAGGGCGCTCCACAATAAACTAGGATCACTTCCTCATAAACTACATTTCCCATAACTCACTGCCCGGACTCATCATCTCTGATTGCATTCACCTGTGTCTCTTCACCTGTGTCTCATTACCCTGTTAGTCTCAGCCTATTTATACCATGTTCACTCATTCACACACTGCGAAGTTTTGTATGTTGTTGCACTGCATTCCCGAGCGTTTTTCCTGGTTCTCTTACGAGAGTCCTCTCGTACTACGTTTTTGTAAAAACGCTACGGGAAAAGTCTCTTTTCACGAAATACTGAAGCAAAAATTATCCTTAATTTTCATACATGTAAAGCGCGTTGCAGCAGTACACAGCTATGGCGAGACGGCTTGCTCGCTCATTGGCTGCTCTGCGGCAACTGCATAAGCCTATCGAGCGAGGCCTGAAGTGACGTCAGGCCAATGAGGGCGCTTCGCGCCCTCCTAGCCATTTCCCGCCGAGACGGGCGTGGCTAACCTCTATAAAAGGAGCTCGAAAAGGCTGATTCACTGATTTTAATCTCTTCAGCGAAGCTCACGCATCGCTGGATCACGGAAGCAAGCGTCGTTCGAAGCAAGCAACTCAGCGGGACGAGCCCTCGAAGCCGCTGGCCAACGCCGCCTTCTACAGCCGTACCTGCTGCGCTTTCCGACGCCTATATCCTTTCTTGCATATTGCTCTGTTTTGTGTGTGTGTGTGTGTGTGTTCGCTGAACACTCACCCCTAAAAGAGCTCGCGCTCGCTGACGGCGAAATGCCTTCACTCCGAGCCAATTGCCTACGGTGACTCTGAGGACTCGCCGGGCATCCTTTCCGAGGCTGCCCTTCCTGGAAGCGGATGGCGGGATTAGTTTTTCTTTACGTTACAAGAAAAGCTACCCTGCCTCTGCACGCGTCATTCACCGGCGAAGGAGAAAAGAGTATTCTTAGTCCCGCCGTTGGCCGGTCTGACCTCTTTTCTCTCAAATTCCTCAGTCCCCTGTTGGCGACTGGAAATATTATTGCAGCAAGTGAGTCTGTTATAACACGCTTGCCTGCCAGCAAACGCCGAAGAATACACGTTGACGCCGCTTTCAAAGCCTGTATCCCCCTGTGGCTCAGTGGT
Organism: Squalius cephalus; assembly: GCA_022829025.1. Taxonomy (NCBI): domain Eukaryota; kingdom Metazoa; phylum Chordata; class Actinopteri; order Cypriniformes; family Leuciscidae; genus Squalius; species Squalius cephalus. Next base: position 5,974,266 of record CM040809.1, on the reverse strand, counting down.
GGAATTATAGGTTCTCCGCATGGGAGACCGGAGTTCGAATCCTGGTCTAGCGGCATATATATTTATGCCGCCAATGCTTCGCTCTGTCAGTCCCCTGAAGGCGACTGCAGAGATGCATTTTTGCAGCCAACGAGCGCGTAGTACCCGCTTGCCTGCAACCGAACACCGTTTCTACGGTTCCCGTGCGTCACTGGCGCGTCATTCACCGGCGAAGGAGAAAAGAGTGTTCTTAGTCCCGCCGTTGGCCGGTCTGACCTTTTTTCTCTCACATTTCTCAGTTCCCTGTTGGCGACTGGAAATATTATGGCAGCAAGTGAGTCTATTTTAACACGCTTGCCTGCCAGCAAACGCCGAAGAAGACATGCTGACGCCGCTTTCAAAGCATATATCCCCCTGTGGCTCAATGGTGGAACTGTATGTTTTCCGCATGGGAGACCGGGGTTCGAATCTCGGTCTAGCGGCATATATATTTTTATGCCGCCAATGCTTCGCTCTGTCAGTCCCCTGAAGGCGACTGCAGAGATGCATTTTTGCAGCCAACGAGCGCGTAGTACCCGCTTGCCTGCAACCGAACACCGTTTCTACGGTTCCCGTGCGTCACTGGCGAAAGGAGAATGGAGTGTCTTCAGCCCCGCTGAAACTGGGCGATATCTACTCTTCTCACATTCTGGCATTTTTCAGGCGTCTGAAAATGTTAGTATTGCATGTTGTGCTTACTCGCATGCCTGCAAGCAAACGCCAGTGTGTATAATACTCGCGCTGACTTTGTCTATGTATCTTCACTGTGGTCCAGTGGTAAACTCTTAGGCTCTCACGCAGGAGATCCGGGTTCGAATCCCGGGTCTGCCGGCAGAAAATATTTATGCCGCCGAATGCAAATCACTCTGTTTGTTCCCCGAGAGGCAACTGCAGACGTGTTTTTTGCAGCCCACGAGCACGTGGTACATGGCCGGACTTCTACCGAAGTCCCGGCCACGGCCGATAATGCTATATGTGTAGAGAAGATGCCCACTGCCTAGTGCCCATCCCTACACATTAGCACAGCCCTTCACACAGGGCCCGCGCTCTGCTCAGGCAGACAGTGCATTCATTGCAGTAACTGTGCCCGCTCTCCCGCGCCCACACTTACTCACGGCCATTATATGTCCTATGGGACTCGCCCAGCCCTCCTTTGCTCGGTTAAACACCGCAGCGGGGTCGAGCGCAGGCATCCTGTCCGCTGTGATCAGCGCGCTTCCCCCTCGGTAGAACGCGCTTCATAAAGGAATTTAAATAAATAAAAATCCCGGCCGCAGCCGATGGTGCTTCAGGTGTAGAGCAGATGCCCACTGCCCAGTGCCCATCCCTACACACAAGCACAGCCCTACACTCAGGGCTCGCGCACATAAAATTGACTCAGGTCGATTGCGCTTCCAACATAGTAAAAGTGCCCACTTTCCAGTGCCCACGAACACTATGTCTCACAGATCACAGGCTCTCTGTAAAAACGAGACCTGTGAGCGCGCGCTCTGCTCAGGCAGACAGCGCGCCCAAAGCAGTGAATGTGCCCGCTCCCCGCCCACATTTACTCGCACACTTGAGTCCCACGAGACTTTCTCAGTCCTCCCGCACTCAGTTAAGCACTGTAGTAAGGTCGAGGACGAGCGTTCCGCCCGCTGTATTAAGCGCGCCCCCCGCCTCAAATGCCACAGGCATAACGCCTATGTTACTGAGCCCCGAAGCGCCTCTGTCGCACGGCGAACAGAGCGCGCTCCGTATCCGGCTCTTAGCCAACCATGCGAAAACATGGACAGCGCTTCCAGGGGTTTCGGACTGGGTGCTAGGCATTATAAAGAGAGGCTTCTAGCTACAGTTTTGTCAACGCCCTCCCCGCTTCACAGCGCGAGTCGAAACTACGGTGTCTTTGAAAGTAGCACACCTACTTCGCGCCGAGATATCAAAACTGAATACCATCACTCAGGCTAGAGCGCCGTCGACCCGGCGGCTTTATGCCTCAAAGTGGTCGGTTTTCTCCGGCTGGTGTACAGCTCGAGGCCTATCACCCCTCGATTGTGAGGTAACGGAGGTTCTCTCCTTCCTACAGGAGCTGTTGGATAAGGGTAGATCCCCTTCCACGCTCAAAGTTTATGTGGCGGCTATTTCAGCGTTCTCTGGGTCAACGCTGGGCCAGTCACTAGGAAGGAACGATTTAGTCATCCGCTTCCTCAGGGGAGCTAGGAGGCTGAATCCACCCAGACCTCCTTCAGTCCCGATGTGGGACCTTTCTACGGTCCTGGCGGCCATGAAAGGTGCCCCTTTCGAGCCTATCCAGTCTATTAGCCTCAAACACTTGTCTTTCAAAACAGTGTTTTTTGATGGCTCTCGCTTCAGTGAAGCGCATAGGCGATCTGCACGCGCTCTCCGTGAGCCCAGCGTGCTTAGAGTTTGGGCCTAATGATTCTAAAGTCATACTCAGACCTAAGCACGGCTATGTGCCAAAATCCCTCAACACACCGTTTCGGGCTCAGGTTATTTCCCTGTCCGCCCTACCGGGATCAAGTGAGGAAGGGGACTCGAGTTTTCTTTGCCCTATTAGGGCTTTAAGAGCTTATGTGTCCCGCTCTGCTGTTTTCAGACAGACAGAGCAGCTCTTTGTCTCGTTCAGTGGACGTTCCAAGGGAATGGCTGTTTCAAAACAGAGTCTATCCAGATGGATAGTTGACGCCATAGCGCTGGCTTATACTGTCAAGGGCATCCAGTGCCCGTTGGGAGTCAGAGCGCACTCCACGAGAGGCGTTGCCTCCTCGTGGGCTTGGTCTAGCGGGATTTCCTTACAGGATATATGTACGGCGGCGGGCTGGGCCTCACCGTCTACATTTATCAGGTTTTATAACCTAGAGGTTCCCGCCTTGCAGGCTAAGCTCTTATCGGTGTAGTCGATTCAGCTGTCTAACTAGAACACTGAAATCGCAGGCTCAACGCGCTGCCGACTATCTCTTGGGCAGAATTGTGTAAGACCCACATTTCCCACATTTAGTTCAGGCTCTCTACCCTGTCTATGTGATGTCATATTCGCGTCTGCGGGCGCGGCCATATATGGACAGAGGGAATCCCCTCTTGTCTCTAGACTGTCTCTGTGAGGTCACATTAAAGTCTGCGGACGCTATAGTATAGGGAATTAAGATCCTCCCTTATTCCCTGACTCTGTGTGAGTCTATCTGGTGATTATGCACTGTACGTCTGGATTAGCTTCCAGTGATCGGTGTTTTATCCCAGCACGCACGGTGTCTTACAAGGGGTTCCCATAGCGTTTTTACAAAAACGCAGTACGAGAGGACTCTCGTAAGAGAACGTACTCGGTTACTAACGTAACCTCGGTTCTCTCTAGAAGAGGGAACGAGTACTGCGTTCTCTGCCGTGCGTACGGTTCACTCTGGTTCGCTTCGTCGATCAAAATCAGTGAATCAGCCTTTTCGAGCTCCTTTTATAGAGGTTAGCCTACCTGTGTTTTGACCTTTTGCCTGTTTATTGGATTACGTGTCTGGATTGCCCCTTCATTAAAGCTGCATTTGGATCTCTACCTTCGTGTCTCCGAGCAGTTCGTAACAATTATAAATGATTTGCTTGTATATCTGGTTGTACCCCTTTATTACCCAAAACTTAACATATTGTTCCCTTATACCAACATGGAGGTACACTATAATTACAGAAACGTACACCGTAATTTCGGTTTACTTACGAAGTTCTTTGCAGGTTGTATATCTGCTTGTTACCCCTTTATTACCCAAAACTTAACATATTGTTCCCTTATACCTACATGGAGGTACACTATAATTACAGAAACGTACACCGTAATTTCGGTTTACTTACGAAGTTCTTTGCAGGTTGTATATCTGCTTGTTACCCCTTTATTACCTAAAACTTAACATTGTTCCCTTATACCTACATGGAAGTACACTATAATTACAGAAACGTACACTGTAATTTCGGTTTACTTATGCAGTTGTTTGCGGGTCGTAATATAAAGTGTTACCGTTTTTTTTTTTTTGACAACATGAAATGTTACAAGTTGTTCAGCTGTTTTATTGCTCAGTGACAATGCACTATATCAAGTTCACACTACAAGATTTGTTCATTGCTGAAAGCAGTAGCAGAAAAGATGTGAAAACTCATGTAAACATTAACACTTATTAATAATTGATGCATGACAGTTAATCTTGTCATACTGACATTAATTCCAACTTTTAATGAGGAGTTTAAAATGTTGTTTACAGCGTGTTAACGCATACAAAAATTAAATGAAATGCTTTTTCATATATTACTGTGTCTGTGATTCCTGATCAACAAATATAATATGTCTGTCTGGCATGCACATATACAATATCTCTGCCTAAAGTATTTTAAACTTTTAAAAGAAGACTATGATTCACCAATCATTTGTTTTACAGCAAGAACGTTTTCCATGAAGACAGATGATGCATCTGAGAAAGGTACATCCGGGTTTGGTAGTGTTGCCAGCTCTTCTTCGATCAAACCTCAAGGCAGATCCAACTCAGGAACATGAACACCTTCTGTTTGTTGCCCTTGAATATCTTCCCTGACTTCATCATCAATGTCAATCTACAACAGTTACAATATGAATAAATCATTTAGAAAACTTACTTAAAAACAATAATAAAATTAATTGATCAGTACTTAAGTCTACATTTTTACTCTTAGATTTTCCATTGTATCAGACAATTTATCAGTGAAGTAATAAATGAAAAAATGGGTCATGCTTCTATAAAAGCAAAGTAATTAACTAAACCCACTGCATAATTACCTGATTTGAGCCTTCCTTCTCATGATTTGACCAAAGCTGCAGCGGAGTTTTGTTGCCTGCAGATCTTAGACTGTGACTATTCCAGGCACTCTGAAATTCTTGTAGATGCCTCTGAATTTGTGGCATGTAAGACCAGTGCAAGGCAGACAAGTCCACTTCCTGGTCCGGATTATGCCATCCTTCATCTTCCAACCTACGAAAGGTGGTGTATAAGAGGTCTGTTACTTGGTCAAAGACATCTCTCCACAACCGCTCAATTCTTACATAAAAAACAAACTTCAAATTAAAACAGTTCAGCAAAGGAAAACACCATTCATGTGGCTACAAGGTAACAAGCCTACCTCTGGTTGTGCACACTTCTTCCTGTGATGTGTGAATGTCTGTGTGTTCCTCTGGTTCTTACCATGAAGCGGGCAACCATTACATTTCTCCCTCCTTGTCAGAACGCACTCTAGAGGGAACACCATATACTGTATTTGTACGGCAGACAGGAAGCTTTGCAGCACTGTTTGAGCCTTGTTGTTTGTGGCAACTTTTAAGTACGCCACAAGCCGGGAATAGCCGTCGATTCCCCCATGGATAACAATTCTCCATCTGCAAATTAAAGTATTTAAAGTTACTCATTTAAGAATACAACAACATGTATTAAAAAATAACTTGTCCCACACAAGCACACAAAAACTATATGCAATGGCTACCACATTGAACATGCTTTTGTGTCCAATAGTACAGGAAAGGTTTTAAGGAATGGCTTTCCTTCCTACACCACATATTCACTTATGTCAATAAAAGCATAACATGAAATAATTACATATAACAAGTAGGGCAAGATCAAGCATGCAGACTTTTTTGCATGTATTCTTTCAGATCTATCAGAATATAAGACTATTACACTAGAATTGGTAGCTGAAAACATAAAACAAAATATTTAATAAATAAAACTTATTTTGACTGATGGGAATTTTATTTTGAAGACATGTGTAAAGGATTATATTTAGGTCTGTAAGTGCAGATTATGTGTGACCCTAGACATTAGCAACATTATCCATTAACAGCAGCCGAATAAGTTTATGATTCCCATCAATGTGCCACACACTGTCGGGAGCTGGTACACTGTAACGTCGGCGTCGGGCCGTCCTAAGACGTAACCTCCGCAGTTCCTTTCCTTCAGGATATACTCGTCTTAATGATGCTAAAACCCTGTGTTCTGCAACAGATTATAACAATAATATTCATATGTTAGATCTTGCATTTTTTTAAGAGAAACTGCACATTTTGGATGCCTTTTTAAGCAAGTTTTACATCATTTAAATCTGACTCAAACGAACCAGCGGCGCATTGTTATTTCTTGCGTAGTGATGGATATGTTCAAGTACATCAGATACATGCAGATGCTGTCCAATTAGACTGTATTTAAAACATACAGTATGACTCACACATTGAGTAATTGCACTCAATTTGTGCTGGTTTGATTTAATCTTCCCAGTAAAGTGAAACATAACTTACCAAATTGGCTAGTGATTTGACAGTGTCACTCGCCACTGTGATTTTTTTACCCACATTTGCCTGCCCAAAACACAATAGAAAATGTAATGGTTTTATAGGTTGTAACAGAAACTATAATGGTGCTTACTGGTATGTGATGGATACTATTGGTGGGATGTTTTCTGGCAGATGGGGACCAATAAAACATTAAATCCTATTTATCGGATTATATAGGAATAATGCCCAAAACATACAAAAAGGAATTTTGTAATGGTTTAAATGGAAAAAGCCAATGGTAGGGATGCACCAAAATTTCAGGCCGAAAATGCCATTATTGGTTTTTAGCCAAAAGAAAAAAAGGCAGAAAATGTAATTTCAGTTAATTTCAAACCTGGATGAGACATTAGATTATTAAAATGTTAATATTTGCTACATTTCCTACTTTGTATATTAAGTTGCCTGGATCTTATGTGTCCCAAAATCATCTTGTAGCCAGCATTGGGGTATCTGTGGTGTATTTCCGCCACAATCCTTCCATTTATTGTACAGCCACAATTATCCGCTGCGTTTGCAACGTCTTCCCTCAACTGTGAAACTCTCCTAAATACAAAATGATCATCGAGAGGAGAGTTTCTTTCGCAGAAATCAGCTAAAGCTAGCAAATCATCCACAATCCTCTCCAAACACGATCAGATCCACCGGACATTTTTGCGTCGCTCGAGCCTCGAACCCGTCTTGTAATGACGTATAGTTTCGGGTTTGGCGCTTTAAATTGAGGCGAAAGTTGATTGGTTGCTCCCACGTGTGTACTGTCCAATGGCATTTTTTAACTCGATTGACAAATGGATAAAGAAAAGCATTTGGCAAAACGACAAAGAAAAGCATCTGGCAAATAGAGAGAGAAAAGGTTTGCCAAATGCTTTAAAAAAATGTGCATTTAAGTGATTTATTAATGCACTTTTTATTGTTTTATTAATCCACGTTTAAAAACATGAATTAAATAAACAATTTTAAATGTGTCTATTTATTCATACATTTAACATGTTTTTATTTATTTATTGTTTTATGGGTTTTTAAAAAAAAATACATTTAAAAACACGAATAAAATAAACAACTTTAAAAATGTCAATTAATTTGTCCATTTAAAAGTGATTTATTTATATACATTTTTATGTTTGAATTATTAAATTGATAAATTGATTCTTCATTTTATTTTTAAGTGGCACTCCTGGTCCTCCATAATTGGGTAAGCTTTGTGGAAAGAGAATTAAGGTGAAAAGAAGCGTTTTAATTGACTGTATATTGTGTGAAAACAGCACAAATTGTGTTAATGGACACAACAGACGGATGTTGTGCTAATTGTGTTAGAGTTTGAAAATGTGACAGATTGGACAAAAGTATGTTAGCAATAGTAAAAACAATAGTAAATAACAGTAAAAACATTAACTCCACCCACCATCGTCTGGTTGAGCCAGGCAGAATTACTAAAGACTCAAGATTGACAGATATTGTGGAGAGGAAGAACAGCGGATAAAGCTTTTGACGAGACCGACCGAAGCTTGAATGTCTTGATCTCATTCTTTTCCCTTTTGCCATAGAACAGTGGTTCTCAAACTTTTTACACCAAGTACCACCTAAGAAAATATTTGTCTCTCCAAGTACCACCATAATGACCAATATGAAAATACAGTAGTATAGTAGGCCTAACTATTCAGCTACAGTTATGCACAGCTCAAAAATGAGGCAGCTTAATTTCTAATAAGAATATTTATTATTGTCACCCACTTTAAACATTGTAATTACACAGTTTGAACATTAACACTGCACTGTGCTGCTTACATACAGGTAAATAAAAAAACTTCAATGTTCAAATGTATTGAAATAAAAACTGTAGCTTACTGTAGGCCTACTTAAAATATTAAGTAAAAAAACGTACTGTACTTAATTTAAAAAAACAGGCTGTGTATTCATATTTAACCTTTTTAAACGTACATTTAAAATATTCTGGCTGACCCCTGTGAGTTTTTCAAGGCGATCATTATTTAGAACTGATCACTTTATAGAGAGCCTAAGTCCCGCCCCTCCGCTTCCGGCTCATGGGACCTTATTTCGGAAAAAATATGTAGCCTATGGAAGTCAATGGCGAGAGATAACTTATCTTTTTATTCCGTCTGAACTGTGCCCTGAACTACACATATGATGTTTGTCAATTTAAAAGGTAATTATGAAAGTCAAGAAAGTCGCAGTTTGTCATAAAACAGAAGAGTAACGTTTAGTTTTATGTGAAAATCGCATTCCATTCCATGATGACGCGTCATTGCTTGTCACATGACACACTGCGCGCTGAGTGACTTGATCTGCTTTTATTTCATTTTCTTATTCAAAATATTTACAAATTTGTTAGCTATGGCATGAAATATTTGATACTCCGATTATCAAATATAAGCAAGTGGAAGTGTTATGTTGTTTAAACACCTTTATAACGATCGCGTTAGTTGAGCTATACGAGCCGTCATTGTTTGTGCCACTGTTCAGAGAATCCGATCTGTTGGATTTACAGCGCGTGAATTCATCCACTTCTCCCGAAATACATGAAAGCAAGTGGCCGGTAGAACTGAGAGAAGAATAGAATTAACTTTAAAGTTACTTACACAATGTGTAACTTACACAATCTGATATGAATAAAACGTGTCGTCTAATAATGGAAATTATATTTTTTTTCTGGTTTCATAGACATCAGTGTGTATTTTACTAATTCTAAATGTATTGGTTTTTTAGTACTTATGTGAATTTAAATGTCTGAAACCTAAAATAAATTCTAAATAATAGAATAATTGTGATATTTGACAGCGCCTGAGTGGCGCGCGTCCGTCTCTGGCTCAGCGGTAGAAAACGTGCGAAAGCACATTTGAATTTAGCAGTTGATAACGTGATGCACTGGCCATTCTAATCACACTGGTGTAATCGTATCGTACGCTCCAGGGACCAGCCTAGACTAATCACACAATAGACAGTAAAAGATCACACCGGTTTGATCTTACATGCGAAATTCAGTGATTCTTCTGCGTACCACTAGACGGAGCCTGCGTACCACACTTTGAGAACCACTGCCATAGAATATATGTGTCTTATGTGAGGCACCATGTAAGCTTAAATTAATTACCCCACGGGGATCAATAAAGCTTTAAACTTATATAATCTTGGAGAGGTGTTAACTCTACATACAAGTGAAAAGTTGAAATAAAGTTATATAATAAACCTATAATAGAAATTGCATTAATTAAACAGGCTGGCACATTGAACACAGTGATTATTAACCAGGGTTCGGGACAGATGTAGGAGTGGACTATAGGGATTGGGACAAGTACAGTCCCAATAAGACAGCATCCATTTATGACTTTAATTAATTATATGCACTGCATATGTTGTTCAGAGATGACAGATTAATAAGCAATCATGGTATTTATGACTGGATGAAACTTTTGATACTTTGCGGTAAAAGTGGCTCTCCTATTGAATATCTCCTATCAGTGCGGCTCTCATGAAGACCACTGACTTAGATCAATCCTGGAGTGAGAAAACACACTAAACACAGCTGGTGTTTCTGCTTCACTCCGCATCGCTCTCATACTGTGATCTGAAACACTGACAATAAAACATCCCAGTGCCATAATCAATATCAGCACTAACTATTATTTAACTCTTATAACTTTGAACTAAACATTGATATTGTGTAGTTTGTGATCCTCCATCAGCAGCTGCAGTTTCTCTCAGCTGTATCAGTGCAGTCACTGTGACGTCTGACTGACAGAGGTTTTTGTACGACTCTTTATCACTGTGTGAACACCCAGCTACCACTGATATAGTGTGCACTCTGACAGTAATAATCTCCTGTATCTTCAGTCTGGACTCCACTGATGGTCAGAGTAAAATCACTGCCAGATCCACTGCCACTAAATCTAGATGGAGTTCCTGTATAACGGCTGTTCACTCTATAAATCAGGAGTTTAGGAGCTTCTCCAGGTTTCTGTGAGTACCAGGCTAAGAAATCATTATTATACACATTACTGCTGGTTTTACAGTTTATTCTGACTTCTTCTCCTGGTTGAACTGCTGGTATTGATGGACTCTGAGTTACAGTGATCTGTCCTCTACACTCTGGAAGAAAACACAAACATAAATGATTAATATATATTTCACATTTTAAGAGAACTAATAATCATTATAAAAGCTGTATTACACAAACCTTGAATAAACAGTGCAATGGTCCAGATGAAGATGTTGATTGTGTTCATTGCTGTAGTTTAGTCTTGTGTGATGATGAAGATTGTGTTCTGCTCTCAGTCATGAAGTGTTAAACTCACAGCACTATAAACACTCTCAGAGCACTGAAGCATGTGCTGACAATGCAAAGAAGTGGGCAGGATTTACAACAGCTTGTGCTGAGAACAAACTCATATACACTAGAGTTACAGAATCATGACTTTATTGTGTATTTTTATTGTGACTCCTGAGACACTGAGGATGTGCAGATGAACGTCCATCTCTGTGTCCATATTCAGTCATGTGACCATCATCACTGCTACACTTCCACTAGATGAAGCGCCATCACTAAAGTAAGATCATGAATCATGAGTCTGTTCAGAAAGTATCAGGACTGATTGTGAATCTCTAATCAGAGTTCATGGTGTCACTCCATCTATCATGAAGCCTCATGTGTGTCTGAAATCATCAAATGGAGAAGAAACAGGCTGTTAAAGATGGAGACATATTAGAGCTTGTTCACGTTTCATGATCTTGTGTGGAGATTCATAACCAGTCCAGATACTTTTAGAACAGACCTTGAATATGAAAACATGCTTGACTGTGTAGAACATGCAAAATACCTTTTATATTTTCATTGTTGACACTTTCTATTGACTTTGGCTCTAATATTCAATAAACTCATTATTTGAAGAGATTTTCACTGAAGATTGAAGTCTGAAGGTGCAGGTTTTTCTGTGAATCATGATGATTGATCTGCATATGAAGAACAGAAGCATCATTATGAGAAACTCCACAACATCATCCATGATCAAAGAGGTCAAAGGTCACCTCAGAGGTCACAGCTCATCAAATATATTTCTTTAAACAGTGTTATATCAGAAAGCATTTAGTCAAATCTGAATGAGTGAGTGTTGAGAAGAGCTGAGGATCTTCTAATATCAGTGTGTTGAAGTGTTGTTTCTCTCTCTCTGCTGGAGTGTGTGTTCACTCGAGTGGAATAGAGGTTTTTGTTTTTGTTTTACAGTTGAAAAAAGAACAACATTTATTAATAATAATAATAATTAGATATTGTGGTGATGCTTTACTTGAAGTCTTTATGTATAATGCATTATAAAGGTATCAATAGTGTATGTTATAATGTCATATATGTTTTCATAAATAACTGTAACCAAAGTTAAAATGTTTTATACTATTTGCACATTCCTTGTTACATCTAGAATTGGTTGTTTGTCATGAGTTTTAGTGTATTTTATTTTTTTGGAGGTGTAACAATGAATAGATAATATTATAATGTGTTAAAACTTTGGTTACAATTATTGATGAGATCATACATGCATCATAATGTGTAAAACAATATATAATTAATGCATTAAAAATACTTTTATAATGCAATATGTATAACGGCTTTTAATAAAGTGTTACTGATATTTTTGTATAATTATTTAATCTAAAACTATGATATTATTATAAGAATAGCATTATTCCTTTCAACAACAAAAAATAATAAAATTCTAAATGTATTTCCACACTGTGTCTCACTATGAGTTTAATCAGTTTATTACAGGTTTGTCTTTCCTTCATTTATTTCTACACTGAGTTCATATTTAGTTCATCTTTTATTGTAGAAATCATACATGGAAAAAAGAGATTTGACATCAGAATGTAAATGTTGCTACTTTCTGTAGTTCAGTCAATGATACTGAATCTCTTTTGCTCATGTTGTGCTTATAATTCAGTGTTTTGTTCATTCTGTGTGATTCAATTGTGTTTTAACTCTGTTTGAAATTGAGTTACATTTTCAGTTCAGGTGAATATCTCAAAATGTAAGATATTTATGTTCAGAGTGAATAATTGCTGGAATTAAAGCAGTCAGATCGGCCTGATAATAGATAATATGTGTTATAACTGCTGTTACACTTATTGATGAGATCATACATGCATTTTAATGTATATAGCAGTGCATAATTAATGCATTAAACTACTTTTATAATGCAATATGTATGAAAGCTTTAATCAAAGTGTGTTGTGTGTGTGTGTGTGTGTGTGTGACTGTGTTGTGTTTGTCTCCTGCAGCTGGTCCCACAGTGAAGCCCTCAGTGTCTCTGCTGCCGCCCTCTTCTCTGCAGATCTCTGGAGACTCAGCCGCACTGCTCTGCCTGCTCAGCTCTTACTCTCCACAGGGGGCGCTGGTGAGCTGGACACTGGACGGGTCAGAGGTCACCGAGGGGGTTCTGACCAGCGCAGAGAGCCAGCAGGACGGCCGCTACAGCCACAGTAGCGTCCTGACCCTCAGCAAAGCACGCTGGGAAGAGGGAGAGCTGTACGTCTGCAGAGTAACACATGATGGAGCTCCTCATGAGGTCTCGTTCCACAAGAGCTCTGAGTGCTGATGTTTCTCTCCTGAAGATGAGCCGTATCTGAGTGTCCTGTGTCAGGCAGGATTCACATGAGTCTAGTGCTGCAGCTGTAGTGATTTACAACTCAATACTGAAACTGAGTGTGTGTGTGTGTGTGTGATCTTTCAATCTGCTGTGTTTGCTGCAACATTCAATAAAGCTTCTCAACAAGTTCACTTTGTGTCTGACAACATCATTCAACTAACAGATGAAGATGCAGGTGCTTTTCAGAAGGTTGATGTAGCAGTAAATGTCAAATAAAGCTCTTGGGGTTTGAACATGGTCTCTGGAGACAGAGCTGCTCTATTCTGAGAGGATCACAATCACTCCACCCTGACAATGCAAATGGGGTTTTCAGTCTCACTCTCTGATTGGTTACAGGATCTGGACTGGAACACTTTCACTTCTGCTTTAGTGAAGCAGCGCAGACAAACTGATCATTACATTTATAGGAGATTGAAAAGTTTAGAATATTAAAATATCATAAAAATGATCGAGATCAAGAATCAGCCGTTCTGACACTAATTGTTACATAATCATTACATTTATAGACAATGGTGTAAATATTTATGAAAATGTTATGAAAACCATAACTAATACATGATCACAAATGAAGAATCAGTGTGTTGTTAATAAATGTTAATATTATAGTGTATTTGTTCATTGTTCATACATGTTTATATTAAAGTGTATTTGTTAATTTTATAATAAAAACCCTTGGTTGAATGTGTGTTTCACTGCCAGTTTCTGCCCAGCCGACTCTCAGCCAGATCTGTCTTACAGTGCCTGGGCCAGACCTGGGCCATATCAGTCAATAAGAGTCACTTTACAGGGTGTGGGCCACATCTGGGCCAGAGGAAGCTCTGTGTGTCCATGTTCAGTGTGTTGGGCCAGTTTTGGGCCGGGGACCCAGCCAGAAGTGGAGGTGGGCCAGGCAAAGTTTGCTCTCTGGCCTGCTGTTATCAACTCAAGAGTGAACCAGAATCATGTTGCTCTAGTGATGGAGAAACAAAGCTTTTAGAAACCATTGAACCGATTGATTTGCATAATGATTCACTGTATTGAAGCTCTGGAAACGCCACACGCTGGTCAGAACAGCGGAAACTCAGCATAAAAACACCTTTTACACACCAAATGCAAATGTTTTATTTAAAGGCTAATCTATTCAATGCAATTACCAAATCATCTAATACCAGTAAATATGAAATGTCTTTATAATGTGTTTGTTTATTAAATAGGTGGGTTTCAGTCATGTGATTATGATGACGCACGAAGGCGGGGCGATTTCAGATGGAGGGCAGGAAGTAAACACGGAGAATACGTCTATGGAGGAAACCCAGCGCAATTGACTTTGTACACCGACGCATGTATCATTCCTATTTTGCACCCGCGCACAGCGGACTTTTCCCTCCACAGACGCACGTCGGTAAACTAGCAAATACACTTGCGCTCCTGGGGGCATTTCAGCGCAAAGAGGAGGCTTGTTCCGGCGCAAACGTTCCCTCATGCTATTTTGCAGGTTTAGAAAACAATTCCGCCAGTGACCAGGAAAAACCTAGTCTAAAGTCAGTGGCGCGTTGCGCATGTTATTCATGCTATTTTAAGGGCGCATGCTTGGCCATAATCAATGTAGCGAACGCGCATACACTTTGATGCTCTCATCTACACAGAAGCAGCAGTTTTCATTTTTGCAAATCATACATTATTACTAGGAAAAATATTAGGTCTTGTAGGCAGAGCCGGCCCTAGACCTTTGGGGGCCCTATGCAAAATTTGGTTGGAGGCCCCTTTGATCATTTTAAGACCTAAAGAAAAGCAATGACTACCTAATAACTATACGGTACATATTATTATTATTATATCTACTATGTTTGATGTCTAAAAGAAAAAAAATATGATACCACTGACTGAGCTGAGTGGCAGTGCAAGACTGAACACACACTGAGGAACTTGCTGAATAAAAAGACTGATAAAGTGATTTTCACTGACCAAATATAATTTATTTGACAACAGAGTTTAAGAGTCACAAACTACAGCATATATATATAATTTAAATTAAATAGAGCAAATAGAATAACATTTAAATAAAATATTAAATAATATAATAAATAGAACATTCAAATGTTTGAATTTTTCACATAAACAAAACAATAACATCTAAAACACCACAAACAAGATCAATAGTAACAATAATAATAATAAAAACAATAATAAGAATAAGGTAACATTTCAATAGAACTATTCAAATCCAAACTTATTTAATACTTATGTATTATATTTGTGTGCGTCTCCTTGGGAAAAAGTAAGTCTATTTCTAGGTTAAAATAAAACACAGAACTTACCAACATTGTTAGCTTCTTGAGTGACATGACTGTGTTGTGAACTAGGAATATATGTGGTTGATGGAGCTGCAATGACATAATATAAAGAAAATAATTATATATAAAGGTAGAATTAATTTTTAAAATGCAGAAGGTTATCATTTTACAACCCCTTTATACTCACCAACAGCTGGTGCTTTGTTTACTGGTAGCATGTAACTTAACGTTACTTTAAAAGTGCTCCTGGACATAAGGAATAAATTAATGTTAACGTTAGCCCTTTAGTGTAGAAGCCAAACTGGGTTTATATTGCTGTTAAATGCTTTAACACCCCATCGAATGATATAGGCATGATACTAAACCAATTTCGTGCAGCAACATGTTATTAGCATGTAAACACTGTAACGTTAGCATAATGAAAGTTAATACAAGCACGATTTTGGCTAATGTTAATATGAAGCAATTCCTAACGACTTTTGTTAGTGCAGATAGGTTAACGTTATCCATACAGGTATCGGAAAATTAGGCGTACATACCTTTATCTTCTTGTTTCTTCTCTTCTTCCAGTCTCTTCTTTTGACGTTCTTCATGGCCAGAAAGATGTTTTCTTTTCTTGTCAGACATCGTCGACGTCGGAGTCACTGTCTGTCTGACTAACTGACTGACTGACCAAGTGACAATGAGTGACATCATAGGGTCATTCAGGGTCAAGACTCGCGGTCGCGGGAAAATTGCCAATCGCCATAATAAATAATAAATAAATAAATAACAACTATGCTTATGATGCCAGATAAAGAGCGCTGTAGGCCCATTTCTTTTTATTTATTTATTTTATGTTACTTTTGATGTGTGATTTTTTTTTTTTTACCCACTAGCTAGCAGTGACTCTAGGGGGCCCTCTGCTGGTCCACGGGGCCCTTTGCAATTGCAAAGGTCGCTTAGTGGCTGGGCCGGCTCTGCTTGTAGGTCTTGATAAGCCATGGGCTTCTACCTATCCCTTTTCGAACAGTGTGATTATTATGCAAAAAAAAAAAAGGTTTTGTTTCTCTTGATTTTGTTTTATTTTTATTGATGGATATTTCATGTGTTGCTGTCTTTGGTTAAAATTTTTTTTTAATTGTTCAAAATAAAGATTTCATTCATTTATTCATATTAAAGGAGCCGTATGTAGGATTGTGGCCAAAACTAGTACTGCAATCACTTTCAAATGACTGTAGAGCGGTGCATCCCCTCCCCCTCCCCCCTGACTCGAGGTTGCCAGATAGGCTGCAGGATCCAGCAGGAACGTTTGTAGCTGCATCTGTGGTAACTAGAGCAGAGCTGGCAACCCGGATGCCGAAACACTACTGACTTCGTGATTGGTAGATAGGTGGAGGGCGGCGCTTCAGGCCAAAACACAACATGACAACATCAACATCAGTTGAGGGCTGCAACTTCACTTTTTAAATGACAATTTCCTGGCCGGACTACTGTTGTCAGTGATATAAGTATTTGAAATGAACATGATTTCTTAATGTCTAGTGACATATCAGGGCCATTTTATGATTAATTGAAATACATTTCTTACATACAGCTCCTTTAACACTAGAACTACCGGAATTCCATAACTACTAACGACCATAGCGGTCATTCTGACCGTTCATACTTTGACGTTCATATGGCCGTACTGAACGTCATTTTCGTCATGTAATATCTATTGTACATGTTAACCTTCTCTTTTCCAATGAAGCTTTTAATTCCTGTCGTCATAGCCCTTAAAACAAGCACAAAAGAAAGATTGCCCCGACAGGTGCTGCCTCTATTTGAGGAACATTTTGCATCAAAATATTTTTTCGCACTCACCACAGACACGCACAAAAGTTAGGAAACGTCAAAGCTTCATACAGTTAGTACAGCCCTGTTTGTAAATAAGTTCAATAATCAATACAAAATCTAAAAATAAATGGATCTACAATGATATAGGTAGCCTAATGATAAACAGGACACACAATTTTAATTCAAATGAATGTGAAAATGTACACACACAAACAGGCTAAGAAAAAAACATGAACATTAGCTAAACAAGAAAACGAACTGCTTCAGAACGATTAGTTTCAGTGAACAAAAAATATGAACGAACAAAAT
Source organism: Squalius cephalus (assembly GCA_022829025.1). Taxonomy (NCBI): domain Eukaryota; kingdom Metazoa; phylum Chordata; class Actinopteri; order Cypriniformes; family Leuciscidae; genus Squalius; species Squalius cephalus. The sequence goes on along the minus strand of CM040809.1, from coordinate 5,956,873 downwards.
CAGGTTAACTGCCCATTTGAACGGCGCAAACATACCGCATCATTGACGCTTACGCACATTCCACACAGGTAAACACCGCCTTTCGCGTGCAGCTCCCACACACGTTGTGACATTTGATACATCTCCTTGGTTTTATTTTGTTTGCAGTTCCTCCAGTTGTATGGCTTTTGATTCCATGTGGTCGGAAATAATAATAATCAAAATACATGGCTGTAACAATTCACGTCCTATGCTGGTTTCTGTTAATACATGATAATCAACTCAAAATATGGTGTAACTTAGCAAGCTTTCATATTCTGTGGGGAGCGTGGCTTTCTGTCATCATAATCAGTTTCTTATTTCTCAGTTTGTTTATATGTGTTTATACATTTATTAATTAGGCCCCTAATGATCATCAAACCCCTATTCCAGTGAAGTTCCTATATTCAATGAATATACAACGAAGACAAGATGTTTAATGTTCAAACTGAAAAGCTTTATTGTTTGTTTGCAAAGATTCACTCATTTTGAATGTCATGGAGCATGAGTACGCCATGGACACTAACACACCCCCATGGCTTTTGAACTTAGCACTGATAACAATCTGGAAGGTCCTTTTCCTCTTTATCCCGAGGAACACTACTTCCATGATTTCCAAAAACTATTTTAAATGTGGACAGCACTCATAGCACTTGTAGTAGCGACATACTGTGTTAACTGACTATTGTTTTCCAAGGTGTTCCTGAGCCCACGTTAATATCCTTTACAGTAGTGATTCCCACCGTCACATGGCATTCCCAGAAGCCTCAGTCATTCACAACCAAGGATGACTTGCTTGTGAATGAATTCCGGGGATTCCCCTTTTATGCCCAATCATGACACACACGTGTTTCCAATGAACCTGTTCACCTGTGAATGTTCCAAACATTCCCAGTCTTGATCCTGTCCCAGGTTTTTAGGAGTATGTTGCAGGCTTCAAATTCAAAATGAGTTAATGTTAGCTAAAAAACAATAAAGTTTTTCAGTTTTGAAGATTAAATGTCTTGTCTTTGTATAGTATTCAATTTAATATAGGCTGAAAATGATTTGCAAATCGTTGTATTATGTTTTTATTTTAGTTTTACAGTTGACCCAGCTTCATTGGAATTGGGGTTTGTAAAACCCATTGAATCAGATTGACAGACTCTTCATACTTAGTAAATCATTCTGTGAGACCCTGTGCCCTGTGAATTGAAGCATTATCAGTCTGGAAGACACATCTCCCATCAATATTGAGATTATAGGATAAAGGTAATATGTGTAGGAGGAACTACATTCATTGTTTTCCCCTCATCTTCCAGGCTTTTCCTTCAGTTGGTCACCTGTTTGTACATCTTGTAGTCTATATCCCTTGGTAGAGCGAAGAAGTGACCATACAGCATGTGGTTAAACAATTTCCATGTATTTCAATGAGTGCCCTGCAAAAGATTATAATCTATATCTTTCCAATTGTAATGAATGTGACATTATATATTTGTCATTGGAATAAAGGTATTTAGACCAGTATTCATTGTAATAACAGCTCTTCACAGATACATTTCCTTAACCTCAACAGATATGTCTGCAAACAACAAAAAGAAGCAGAAGAATTCTGCAGCCTCAGACATGTGTACAAGGAAGAAACTGAGGGGGAAAAATCACCCAAAGGTTATTAAGCTTTCCTAGATTTACATTTCACCATTTCAAATCATACTTCAAATACAGTGATTCTTTAGCCTTAGCCAGATATACTTAAGTCATAAATATATAATGTGTTGCCTGTCAAAATCAATTTTTAATACATTGATGAAGATGTATGAGGTCAAACTCATGTACTTTGTTTGCTCTTTCAGAATGTAACCATGGGATCCTAGAAGGGGAACCTTACTACCCAGTGAAGAGAGTGATCCGCTGCAAAATGCAGAAGGTTAGCTTTACAATACTTAAAAGTCTTAGATGTACTCAGTGGAATTGCAGCACCCCAACTGGAAACCCCTTAACCCCCCAACTTTGATGTTTTTTCAGGGGATCCAAATGAAGATGGTGAAATGGGAGCCCTGTTCACTCTGGTACTGTATGTACAATTTATCAGAGTTTTGATTGGAATAGCCTAATTCTTAGTACTTCAAAACTTAAAGTAATAGCCTTGGCTTGTATTTGTGGGCGGCTGTGGCTCAGTGTGTCGAAGTGTCCTTGGGCAAGACACTGAACCCACACTTTCCCCCCAGTGTGTCATTGGGTGTGTGAATACGTGGGAATCCACTCTCCAAAGCCTGTCTGCAAACAGTGCTGTATGAATGTGTGTGTAAAAGGGTGGTAGTGATGAACATTGTAAAAGTGCTTTGAGTGGTCCAGGAAAGTATAAAAGCGCTATATAAGTGCAAGTCCATTTAAGATCCATAATTGCTTCAGCCACTTAACTGAACGGGTTGTATTTGGGATAGCCATCTATATGTGGCTTGCCTTTAATTTATTTTGTGCAATGCTCTTGCTCAAATCTAAATGAATTATAATTTGGTGCATGTGGGTACCATGAGATTAACTGGATGGATTAATTGTTTAGAATCAAAACTAAATAATGATATGTCGCAAGCTGCCTAAAGTTTAAACATACACGCTAAGCAGTGCAAGGGAACGGAGATCTACTTTGCAAAGCAACTAACTGAGACTGAGTTTCATTTATCAAAATGTGCTATCACATCAGGCCCGTAAGAGGGCGGACGATTTTTGGTTCAAGTTTTACAGTGTTTGTGTATTTTATCAGTTATGTGGTGCTTAAGGCATAAGAAACGTCATCAGTGGAAGACTGCCTGGCTATTTATTTAAATATCGTGATCGAGGAGTAATACCACAAATAACACGCCAGTCCATATTCTTGGACTAACAATGATTCCAACAAGCAAGCTAAAAGGACTTCTTCTTCTTCTTCGTGGGGCCATGACGCGTCAAAACCCATCAATGAGATCAGAGGAGGCCTTTGACAGTATGGAGAACACAGCAAGAAATATGGCCAGAGAAAGCGAGCCACCGAGTTTGCGGAACAGAGGGTTCGCAAAAGAAAAAGGCATTTTGACGAGGATGCAGAGGATGACCAGATCGAGGACAGCCGACGCCGCTTCAAAGCGGATATTTATTTTTACATTCTCAATGTTTTTGTGGGGCAGTTTGAAAGTTGATTTTCAGACTTCAAAAAAATGGCCAAACTGTTCGCAGTACTCTGCCCAAAGCGGTTTGATCACCCTGATGCTGAGGAGAAAATACTTGAGCTGGCCCGGTTCTACTCAGAAGACATGCCCAAGCCAGAAGACGCAGTGGAAGAGTTTCGCTCTTTTCGTGCATTGTATTCTGAGTTAAAGATGGATCTCACCACCGACGCTGTCCTGCCATTCCTCATTGCCAACGACATGGATAGAGCATGGATAGAGCCTACCCACACCTGACCCACACCTGACCCACACCTGACCATTCTCCACAGGATTTATAAAACCCTTCCCATCAGCAGCGCCAGTGCCGAGGTTTCAGCCGTCTGCGGCTCATTAAGACATACTTGCGTTCATGCATGGATGAGGCCAGACTGTCAAATCTCACCTTGCTGTGTGTGGAGCGGGACATACATATTGACAAGGACAAAGTGGTTGGCAGATTTGCCACCATGAAGGAGGATGAAGATTTAATAAGGGACCATGATATGTATATAGTTTTGTTAGATTTATTTGTTTTGCAGGATCGTTAAGCAGACAACAAAATGGTAAGAAAAAAAATCATCTTTAAAAATGTATATTTTAGTTATGAATAAGTCACTCAGTCAGAATGTTACAAATCAGTTGTTTTTCTCAAAGTTTTCATCCCAGTTAAGTTTTCATGTCGCACCTGTAGCCTACATATGGAGTTGTAAACAAACTTTGTCTTCAATATATATAATAGTGCCATGTCAGTTATATAATGTGGCACTGCTTGAGCGCACTTGGCCTGTTCAGCACCATCGCTGTCAATCAGATGTCGCTATCCGTGGTGCTGAAACATTTTTACTTGACTGGCAAACTGTTTTCTTTGTTTGTCAATACAAACTTGTCAAAAAATGTGGCTTTTCTTTGTTTTATTTAACGTATAAGCTTACTTGGCTCAACAAGTGACACATTATTACATATGCATTCATCAGATATTTTACGTTTTTTTTAACGGTTTTAATTTTAAAATGACTTGGTAGCAGAGGGCCCCATGATGAAGCTCCCATGATGACATTTCATGATGAAGGATTTTTTTTCTTAGTTTCCATAAGATCATCTCTCAATGCAAATCAACCCAGTTATTAGGCTAACTGAAATAAAGCCATGCCAATCTCTAGGTATGGTGAAGGCTATGTGATGATGTGGGGCTATTTTAATTCCAAAGGCCAAGGGAACTTTATCAGGATGCATAGTATCCTGGATCCATGAAGTAACTGGCCTTTAAAAATAAAAATCTTCCTGCCTCTATGGGAATTTAACATAGGGGTGTCCTGACTTATGCATCCTGTATTTTAAGGAAGGACATTTATTGGTAACACTTTAGAATACTGTTCCTTCATTAATGAATAATTACACAGGAACAAACGAGTAACGCATTATTAACATTCTAGTAACTACTATTAACTAACAAGAAACTCTGATTAACAAATTAGTAAGTAATAGCGCTCAGATGAATGTAGTAGTTCCTTATTAGCTAATCAATAAGTAAAAAATTTTTCATACCTCCCAGAGAACTACTATCTACAGGTTCATAATTAACATGAATAATGCATAATTTATAATAAAATGTAATGGTAACCCACTAGTAATGACTCAAGTGTTACTACATCATTCTAAAGGAACTACTAATTATTTGGATCAGTATTCTAAAGTGAAAAACATGATAACAACCTAATATTGACTGAAGTCATTATAAGCTTTTGAGATTTTTGTAAGATTTTGAATAGCAATTCCTTCCAATGGATTTGGTGACACTTTAGTCATTACTAGTGTGTTCCCATAATCTTCACTTTAGAATACTGATCCAAATAACTAATAGTTCCTTTAGAAAGATGTATTATGGGCTACTATTACCTTATATTAAACATTGTGCATTATAAATATTTATTAACCTGTATATAGTAGTTCTTATAGTCTTCAGTGAGGTATGAAAAATAGTAGTTATTGATTAGCTAATAGTGAACTACCACATTCGACTGAGCGCTATTACTTACTAATTCGTTAATCAGAGTTTCTTGTTAGTTAATAGTAGTTACTAGAGTGTTACTAATGCATTACTCATTTGTTCCTGTGTAGTTATTCATTAATGAAGGAACAGTATTCTAAAGTGTTACCCATTTATTTATTAACGATACATTATTCATTCACAAAGAAAATTGGTGTCTTTAAAGGTTGGAGTTTTCCTAATTTTTTTTATTATTAAGGCATTAAGATCAATTTCCAAAAGATGATTTTTTAGTCACCTTTAGCTTGGGTGTGTTCACTTATGCTAAGCACTGTATATAAATGAACTAAATTAATAACGTTTTTACAACAAAAGCTAACCACCACAGAACTTACTTCAGCTGGACTAGGACGATGTTTTCTTCTAGATCTGCTGTACAGAAGAAACAAACTTTGTTGCATTATTTTCCTGTTATCACTGTGTGACATGAGAGTTGTGACGCTTGTGTGACGTCAGTAATGGGCGCCGTGTTGCGTACACATATAAGCGTCACAATCTTGCAGCTCAGGTAAGCGACTCTCCTCTGGGGTGCTGTCTCTTCTCCTGGCTGGGTTTGTGATTGGGGTGAAGCATTTCAGGTAGGAAAAAGTGATGTATTGGCAGCTAAGAGTTGATGTGTAAACGCTAACAGGAGTGCTTTGTTTAGGTAGCTTCACTTTCCATCTGCTGTTCCCCTCCCGTGTGGCTTTGTCACTCTGTAAGCGAGTTTTATACTCATGTGCGCATGCCCTCTAATCTTGCCTTTTACGTTGGCGTGTTACCTTCTCTTGTCGGCCTGGTACGTATCTTGAATTAAAATCGTATGTAATTTCAGCATTTGGCAAGGTTAATGACTGTTAATATGGTTTTAGGGCGTTAGTGTATAAGAACGTACACTGGATCATTATTCCTTTTAAACCGAGTGTTTGAATGTGTTGACTAGTCAGAGATCCGCAACGACCTGCTGGTAAGTGCAAAATCTCTTTGTTCGTAAGTCTCAACGAATGATTTTGCATGCCGTCTTTTTTTTAATAGTTTGTTTAAATTTTAGGAGAAAGTGTGGCTTCGCTTTCACGACTGTATCGCTGCTTTGTTCCCACGAGGAGCACACGTTTTCATCAGGATCGCTTTTGAGCGTACTCCCGTCTATTGGGGCGTGTGGAATATTTTTTTTTTTTTTTTTTTTTTTTGGTTTGCGTGGTTGAGCTCTTTTCTTTAAGGGCATTTGTTTATTTTGTTTCATATTGTTTTTGTTGTGATTTACTGATTTTTGTGTTATAACTCAGTGTCTGATTCCTTTTTTTTGAAAAGAACCCATTTATTTTGGATGTATTGAGTATTGTTTATTTTGCTGATTAGTCAGCTGACCTTATAATTTCAACTTAATTTAATTATTGGTTTGATTTAATTGGCTTGATGGTTGTAGCTGTCTTACCAATTTCAGATATTTGTTTATTTTTCTCTATTCTTGTTTTCTGATGATTCTTAATGGTTTAGTAAACTTAATCTGAAGTTTTTTTCTCTTATGTGGTTGTTTGGTTGCAAAATTTAACATTTTGATTAACTTATGTTTGGTGTGTGTGCGTGTGTATTCCTCAGGAGCTGCAGGTTTACTCGGGACGAGGGCGTGTGACGTGCGGTAGTGGTGTTTCTCACGGATTGCAGTGTTTTGCTGTATGCATGAGACCTCACATTAGTACAAGTGTGCGTGTGTGTGGCACAAATCGGAATTGATCTTTCACCTAATTAACCTGAAGTAAGGTTGCAGCCCTGTGGATTGTCGTGTGTGTGTGTGTGAGTATGTGTGTGCCCCAATCTGTTGTTAAGCACTGGATTATTTTAAATTGATTAAAATAAAGCATATTTTGTAATTTTGTACACAAGCCTGTGTCTCCTATTTATAACTGCCTTGGTGGCGAACCTGTGTAGCCTTTTAGGCATAATTCCTGGGGTGAAATTCCCAAGGTGGCGTAGTCGGTGTTCTGGTAACTGTAATTGTATTCAGGCCTGGTTTTTGGGTCTACTGTAATCGCTCGGATGCCACAACTGTAAAGCTGCTTTGAAACAATCTTTATTGTAAAAAGAGCTATATAAATAAAGGAGACTTGACTTTGTGATCCTCCATCAGCAGCTGCAGTTTCTCTCAGCTGTATCAGTGCAGTCACTGTGACGTCTGACTGACAGAGGTTTTTGTACGACTCTTTATCACTGTGTGTACACTGGACCACTGTGATAACTCTGACAGTAATAATCTCCTGTATCTTCAGTCTGGACTCCACTGATGGTCAGAGTAAAATCACTGCCAGATCCACTGCCACTGAATCTAGATGGAGTTCCAGTATTACGGGTTGTTGCTCTATATATGAGGAGTTTAGGAGCTTCTCCAGGTTTCTGTGAGTACCAGGCTAAACAATGATTACCACTAGACACATACACATTACTGCTGGTTTTACAGTTTATTCTGACTTCTTCTCCTGGTTGAACTGCTGGTATTGATGGACTCTGAGTTACAGTGATCTGTCCTCTACACTCTGAAAGAAAACACAAACACAAATTGAAATTATATATATGATGATATACAGTATTTGATAAATATCCAGATGAAGATGTTGATTGTGTTCATTGCTGTAGTTTAGTCTTGTGTGATGATGAAGATTGTGTTCTGCTCTCAGTCATGAAGTGTTAAACTCACAGCACTATAAACACTCTCAGAGCACTGAAGCATGTGCTGACAATGCAAAGTGACTCTCTCTATTTAAATCATTATCCTGAAGACTGTAGATCAGTCACAAACACATTATCAAACAACTTCCTCATGTTGAGAAATGCTAAGCTATTATACACATTTCTGAAGAGTCTATTGACAGAATCATACATATTATTTATTCAGTCATTATTAATATTTAAATTGCACTTATTTAACAACTGACGAGGAAACTATTGATTTGAAGACATTAATATATATATTAAATATTGATATATTAATTATATTAAGTTGCTGTAAAACATTTCATTTTCATATAGCTACCAGTCGTACTTCATTAAGCACACACACTTCTCAAGATTTGTTAAACATCGTTTTCTTGGCTCAGGCTGTGCAGGCGACCAGGGCGGATCAGGCTGTGCAGGCGACCAGGGAGGAGACAACCCTTCAGGAGGAGACGACCCTTCAGGCGGCCAGGGAGGAGACGACCCTGCAGGCGACCATGGCACAGGAACAGACACCGGCTCAGGAACAGACACCGGCTCAGGAACAGGAACCGGCTCAGGAACAGAAACAGACACCGGCTCAGGAACAAGAACAGACACCGGCTCAGGAACAGGAACAGGAACAGACACAGGCTTAGGAACAGGAACAGACACAGGCTCAGGAACAGGAACAGACACAGGCTCAGGAACAGTAACAGACACAGGCTCAGGAAAAGGAACAGACACAGGCTCAGGAACAGGCTCAGGAACAGACACCGTGGCAGTGGCTATCTCTGCTGAGGGCTCCGGCGACGTGGCGGCAGCCATCTTGTCTGGAGACACTGGCTCGGCGGCGGCCATCTTGTCCGAAGACACTGGCTTGGCGGAGACCATCTTGTCCTGAGTCACTGTCTCGGCGGCGACCATCTTGTCCTGAGACACTGGCTCGGCGGAGACCATCTTATCCTGAGACACTGGCTCGGCGGCAACCATCTTGTCCGGAGACACTGGCTCGGCGGAGACCATCTTGTCCTGAGACACTGGCTCGGCGGCAGCCATCTTGTCCGAAGACACTAGCTCGGCGGATACCATCTTGTCCTGAGACACCGGTTCGGCGAGCATGACGTGAACAGTCTCTGGATCGGCAGATGTGACGTGAACAGTCTCTGGATCGGCAGAAGTGACGTGAACAGTCTCTGGATCGGCAGAAGTGACGTGAACAGTCTCTGGATCGGCAGAAGTGACGTGAACAGTCTCTGGATCGGCAGACGTGACGTGAAGAAGCTCTGGCTCGGCAGGACTGACGTGAAGAAGCTCTGTGCTCGGCAGGACGAGATTCTGGCATGGCGGCCTGGGGAATTGAGAGTGCTGAGACCATTAAAAATTTCGGGATATTGGCTGCTCGGGCAGATGTCAGTGGCAGATCGGCCAGTTTGGACACCAGTCCTCTCCACCCTCGGACGGGTCCAGTGGATGCAATTGTGCTGGCTGATGGTGTGGTCTGATGGTGCTGGTCTGATGATGTGGTCGGTGGGCCAAGCTCCATGGCCGACGGAGCTTCAGCTGTATAGCTGTATATTCCTCAATGGGCCTGTCTCCCTGACGGAGACACATAATCTGTGCTCCTGGATTCATGGTTGGTTGGTCGGTCGGTCGTCGCTGCTGGATCTAGGTGTGGCAAAGTTTTCTGTCACGATCTGCTCCGAGACGCGAAGGTTTAGATCCAAATGCAGCTTTTATTATGGGCAATCCAAAGGCGTAATCCAAAGTACAGGCAGTGGGTCAAAACACAGGTAGGCAGTCCAAACAAACAAACAAACAAAACAGGCAGGGGTCAGAGGCAAGAGAATAATCCACGGAACAGGCAAGAAATCCAAAAAAACAAGAGACAGGAAACCAGGGAAAAAACGCTCAGAAGTGCAGTGCAACAACATACAAAACTTCGCAGTGAGTGAATGAGTGAACATGGTATAAATAGGCTGAGACTAACAGGGTGATGAGACAGGTGAATGCAATCAGTGATGATGAGTCCGGGAAGTGAGTTATGGGAAATGTAGTTTGTGAGGGAGTGAAAGTCTGGTGTGGAGTGCCCTCTGGTGGCTCTCAAGGGCACTCCAGCTGGTGACCGTTACAGGCTGTCTGCCCAAGACGTGAGAACTCCTTCTGCAGAGTTCGAGAGTATCGGCTTGTCAACAAATGCACGTGTATCCCCTGGTGTAACCATGACAGATTTTACGACAGTAGTAGAAGACAATTCTGTTTCCCTGTAGGGGGAGCCCGAGAGCAAAAGTTACATGGTGTTGCTTTAATATTTTTATATTATATTTAAACAAAAAGAGGCAGTGTTGTGTTTTATATTTCGTTTTGTTATAAGTAGGCTAACGTTACGTGCAGTGAATATAATCAATACGCGTTGCCTGAACCACATTTGTGTGGCTTTTATGTTTTTCTTTAAATGAAAACAAAAAGAGGCAGTGTGGTGTTTTATAATTATTTTGTTTTATTGTTGCCTAAAATATACATACAGAGATAACCGGAGTAGCAGAGCAAGCTGAGTGATGCTTTCAAGAATGCACTGTTCCATTTGCAGAATTACAAATCCAGACTGAGCAGGGCGCGCTGGAGCTCTGGAAGTCCTGGAGGGAGAGGGCCTCCAGGAACGATCCAAGCCCAGCCAGGGGGCACTCTGGCTGGGTATGAAATCCAGACTGAGCAGGGCGCGCTGGAGCTCTGGAAGTCCTGGAGGGAGAGGGCCTCCAGGAGCAACCAGAGCCCAGCCAGGGGCCACTCTGGCTGGGGATGAAATCCAGACTGAGCAGGGCGCGCTGGAGCTCTGGAAGTCCTGGAGGGAGAGGGCCTCCAGGAGCAACCAGAGCCCAGCCAGGGGCCACTCTGGCTGGGGATGAAATCCAGACTGAGCAGGGCGCGCTGGAGCTCTGGAAGTCCTGGAGGGAGAGGGCCTCCAGGAGCAACCAGAGCCCAGCCAGGGGCCACTCTGGCTGGGGGATGAAATCCAGACTGAGCAGGGCGCCCTGGATCCACTGCTCCTTCTCCGGTGTTTTCAGCGTCAATGAATACTACATTCAGCTTCTTTTCTGCTGAAAAACTCAGGCGACTGAATGCTCTTAAGGCACTTGGTAAGACGGTGTCTCTCATTACATTTATTAAATTTGACATAGGTGCAGGTCCAGCGTCCAGCTGGTTCTCCAGCCTCTGCAGTACATACACCAAATCTGGCCTGTCAGGAAAGAGTTACATTTTACAAACTTATGTATTCAGTTAGTAGACATAATTAAAGTGATACTTCACCTATGCCTAAATCACTTTAACTGAATTGCATTGAATGTCACAACAGTTTTGGTGCAATGAATCAGTGAAAATTGGAGGCCTGCAGTGGGTGAGCACTTACTTTTGAGACCCAACAAAAACCTGAGATGTTGCTGCTATCACTTTACTGAATTATGTCAGATTACACATGGAATAACCCTGAAATTTATTTGTGGTGTTAATTGGTACTTACTCGATGGTGAGAGCCTCATCCAATGTATCATTACTGGGTAAAGTCACAGATCTGCCAAGGAAAGTAGCTTGCAATCAGAGAGCAATAGGGATAGGGGGTAGACAGACAGATTTATGTTTACTTACTCTTCAACTTGGAAAACTGGAAACCCTTCAGATGGTGCTTCCATAGGCAGAGTAGACTGACAAGACAGAATTTTTTTTCACCATCCAAAAACATGACCTTAAGTAATCAGTCTGTAATGTATAACATCTGGGTAAGTCATTGCTATAACGTCATAAACAGAAAGGACTTTGCTATAGTAGTATCCCACGTGAATTTTCCTTTGTGATAGGTGCATCCATACAAACAAATCTACAAAATACCTGTTGAATATAATAGAAAGGAGGCTGAATGGTTTAGTGCATAATGCAAATATAGTATATAGTAATGCACAATGGGCAGATGTTTAATCCAGGATGAAGGTTAGTGCAAAGTGTAGTGACTAGAGATTGTGGATATAGAGAGGTCTGCAACAAATTTTTATCTGCCAGTGACTAGGCGGCATGAATCTCTCCAAGGCAGAGTAAATACACTCACCTAAAGGATTATTAGGAACACCTGTTCAATTTCTCATTAATGCAATTATCTAATCAACCACATTCTAAAAACTCCTGGGTTATTTCTTCAACCCATTTTCTGGGTTATTTGTGTTGGGTTAAAATTATGGGTTGTTTTTTCAGAGAGTAACCATTTTCTGGGTTATAGGGCTAATATTTTGACCCAATTCATGGGTTGTTTGGGTTTCTGGGTTATTTTTCAAAGAGTAACCCATGTTCTGGGTTATAGGGTTGGCTTTCTCTCTCTCTCTCGCCCGCCCGCAGTTGTTCTGGAATTTTCTCACAACAGTCGTTTGAAATAACCGTCGCTTTCGCCTCGATCCGTTTTGGCCTGTGCTTCATCAGTGCAACTTCATCTATATTCAAGGTAAGAGAGTATTTTCAGTGTTGAGGTTATGTAAACTTTTCTGTGTCCATGTCCCTGTTGCTAGTTTATCACCATTTGCAAAAAAAAAAAAAAAAAGAAAAAAAACGTTGAGACTAGCGTTAGCCGTGGTAATTCTGTGGTTGGCATGTAGCCGCGGATATCACGACAACATCTAGGATAACTCAAGGTAACGTTATCACACAGTGGACACGATTTTGAACACGGTCCTGAGCCGTTGCTGGGTGTCGCGGACAGACGCCGGATGGCGCCGCCGGTGTGTGTACACTCATAGAGAATAATGTGTTCGAATTTTAAAGACGCGGCACTGCGCTTCGCGTCCGGTGTGTGAGCCCCTTGAGAGACTGCACGTCCGGTGAGCGATACCTCGAGTTGTCCTAGACGCAACGCGGCGCTTCTCGTTCGGTGTGCGAGCCCCATAGCCGCGGCTACAGAGCGACGAGGCAACACAATAGTTGAGTTATGTTTTCCAGCTGCGCCGTGCTTATCATATTATACAGTGCTCTACTGGCTGAAGTAGTGAGAGTTAAAGAAGCGGGTCAAGTCTTCAAATTGTTGCTAACCTCTATATTGCTATGTTTTCTCCAGGTCATTTTGAATGGACAGTTTTGTCGCTGATAAGCAAACTGAGTGGCAGCTGTCTGAGCTGACAGAGAATTTTAGAGGTGAGCATTTTACTCTTATTGCCCTTATATCATCTCTCTAAGTTATACCGACATTTTTTAATAAGACTTAAATGTGTCAGTGCAAGATTTTGTGAAAGTCACAAATTCTTCACCAGTGGGGGTATACACAACCCTAAAAGATTATTGTGTCTTGTCTTTAAGCTGTTATGCATAAGAATGGGCAAGATATTCACCTTTGCACTTTTTAATGAAAGAAAAGATGTCATTCACACAAAATGGGTAACGTTAATGCTGCAAAAGAACCACATTAGTTAACTAGCAATTTGGGCCACGTGTATAAAAAAAATAAAATAAAAAAAAGCCACTGCATTCCCTTAAAAGTGATTATTTGTTAGCTTGATAATGAAAGAGTGTCTGGTGATGAGTGGTTCACAATTGTCTCAACTTATTAACAATACTCATGTTGTCTTGTTTTCTGTCTTTCAGATGAAGACATAGGCTAGATGAGGAGGCATTTCTTCTCTTTGATGAGGACACTATCAAAAATCTTGTCCCCAAAGTTGACCCCAGGCTTAAATTCCTGAGGCTCTTCTGAGAATTGTTGTTTATTTTTCTATGTTTTATTTCTAATATTGTTATTACAGTGTGACCTAAAATAAATAGGAAAATAAACATGTCCAAGTGTGTGTTTTTTCATATAGATTTTAATTCAATGCTATAAAAATGTTAAAGTGCTTGAAGTGTGTAATATAATGTAAAACAAAGTTTTATTTTCTGAAATAAGGCATACTGGGATAGTGAGGTTAAGTTAGGTTATTTTTGAACCAACTCCTGGGTTAAAAAAGGATCAACTAATTTTTGGGTTATTTCTACCCAGATGTTGGGTTTTTTAAACCCAACATTTGGGTCAGGTATTTAACCCAGAATTTGGGTCAAAAAGCATAACCCAATTTTCTGAGTTGAAATAACCCATAAATTAGTTGGTCCCTTTTTAACCCAGGAGTTGGGTCAAAAATAACCCATTATGGGTTATTTTTAACCCAGGAGTTTTTAGAGTGCAATCACATGGCAGTTGCTTCAATGCATTTAGGGGTGTGGTCCTGGTCAAGACAATCTCCTGAACTCCAAACTGAATGTCAGAATGGGAAAGAAAGGTGATTTAAGCAATTTTGAGCGTGGCATGGTTGTTGGTGCCAGACGGGCTGGTCTGAGTATTTCACAATCTGCTCAGTTACTGGGATTTTCACGCACAACCATTTCTAGGGTTTACAAAGAATCGTGTGAAAAGGGAAAAATATCCAGTATGTGGCAGTCCTGTGGGCGAAAATGCCTTGTTGATGCTAGAGGTCAGAGGAGAATGGGCCGACTGATTCAAGCTGATAGAAGAGCAACTTTGACTGAAATAACCACTCGTTACAACCGAGGTATGCAGCAAAGCATTTGTGAAGCCAGAACACGCACAACCTTGAGGCGGATGGGCTACAACAGCAGAAGACCCCACCGGGTACCACTCATCTCCACTACAAATAGGAAAAAGAGGCTACAATTTGCATGAGCTCACCAAAATTGGACAGTTGAAGACTGGAAAAATGTTGCCTGGTCTGATGAGTCTCGATTTCTGTTGAGACATTCAGATGGTAGAGTCAGAATTTGGCGTAAACAGAATGAGAACATGGATCCATCATGCCTTGTTACCACTGTGCAGGCTGGTGGTGGTGGTGTAATGGTGTGGGGGATGTTTTCTTGGCACACTTTAGGCCCCTTAGTGCCAATTGGGCATCGTTTAAATGCCACGGCCTACCTGAGCATTGTTTCTGACCATGTCCATCCCTTTATGACCACCATGTACCCATCCTCTGATGGCTACTTCCAGCAGGATAATGCACCATGTCACAAAGCTCGAATCATTTCAAATTGGTTTCTTGAACATGACAATGAGTTCACTGTACTAAAATAGCCCCCACAGTCACCAGACCTCAACCCAATAGAGCATCTTTGGGATGTGGTGGAACGGGAGCTTCGTGCCCTGGATGTGCATCCCACAAATCTCCATCAACTGCAATATGCTATCCTATCAATATGGGCCAACATTTCTAGAATGCTTTCAGCACCTTGTTGAATCAATGCCACGTAGAATTAAGGCAGTTCTGAAGGCGAAAGGGGGTCAAACACAGTATTAGTACGGTGTTCCTAATAATCCTTTAGGTGAGTGTATATATATATATATATATATATATATATATATATATATATATATATAATAGTAAAGCGCCAACGCTCTACTGTTTGAGCTACAGGAAAACTACAAACTTTTACATGCATGCTGCTGACATATTATTGTAGCAGAGTTTGTGCTAAATACAGTGTAATCAGACTTTAGCCATGAAAATCTCACAAGTAACAGAAATAAGCACAAATATCAGCGCATGTCAGAACACCTCCAGGGCCCAGAAAACACTTCAGACCCCAGAGGGTTAAGCAGTTTCAGAGCGAGACGTACTGCTAGCAACTCGAGGCAGTTGATGGGCCAATGCAGTTAGGGGCCCGTCCACACTCCTGACACTGCATGCCTGTTGTATGTGGCACCCCAGCCGGTGGCAGAGGCATCTGTGAACACCACAGTATGTCTGGACACCTGTTCCAAGGGGACTCCTGCCCGCAGGAACGAGGGGTCTGACCACAGGCTGAAAGGTCTCGCGGCACACTGGTGTGATTGCTGTGAATGCCACGCTCATCTAGTGACTCGGCCGTGAAACCAGTGCTGAAGCGGTCTCATATGGAGCAGCCCGAGCAGAGTTACCGCTGCTGCTGCTGCCGCTGCCATATGCCCCAGGAGCCTCTGAAAGAATTTCAGTGGGACCGCCGTCCTGCCTTTGAACGTGTTCAAATAGTTCAGACTGCTCTGTGAGGCGCGCTGTCTGTGCGACCGAATCCAACTCCATACCAAGAAAAGAGATCCTCTGCACGGGGGCGAGTTTGCTCTTTTCCCAGTTGACCTGAAGACCCAACTGGCTGAGGTGCCTGAGCACAAGGTCCCTGTGTTCGCATAACTGATCTCGAGAGTGTGCTAATATGAGAGCCAGTCGTCGAGATAGTTGAGCATGCGAACGCCCTGTTCTCTCATGGGAACAAGAGCCCCCTCCGTGACTTTCGTGAAGACACGGGGACACAGGGACAACCCAAAGGGCAGGACCTTGTACTGATATGCTCGACCCTCGAACGCAAAGTGCAGAAACGGCCTGTGTCGAGGAAGAATCGAGACTTGAAAGTAAGCATCCTTCAGGTCGACTGCCTGCGACTGGCTCCACGGCGCCGTTTAGGTGGAGGCTGCTGCTGTGGTGTGGGAGCGAGGGCAGACGCAGGAGGATGCCCCCGGCGACGAGCAGAATAAGGGGCCACAGGCGGTGGGGTGGAGGCAGCAGCTGACCGCCGCGGCAGGATGTGTTTGATGGCCTCAGTCTGCTTTTGTACAGCCGAGAACTGCTGGACGAAGTTCTTGACCACGTCGCTGAAGAGGCCGGTCTGGGACATGGGGGAGTTAAGGAACCGGAGCTTGTCGGTCTCCCTCATGTTGGCCTGACAAGAGCGGTGACCTTCGTCGCATGAAGCCTGAGGTCCGTTGCGGTACGAAGTTCCTGGAGAATTTGTGGGTTGTGACCACCCTCGTGCAATTCCTTCAGTGCACTGGCCTGATGGACTTGCAACAACGCCATGGCGTGTATGGCAGAGGCGGCTTCCCCACAGGCCTTGTAAGCCTTGCCAGTTAAATCCGACGAGTACTTACAGGCTCACGGACACGGAACAGGGACACGGTTCTCCGCGCCAGGTGGAGTTGCATAGCAACTGGAGTTCAGAGCTCCACTGGTTGGATACGCGTGTATCCCTTAGCCGCCCCACCCTCAAGGGTGGTGAGGGAGGAGGAGCCACCAGGACGGTTTCTGGCAGTAAAAGATGCCGTCCACGTCCCTGTGAGCTCCTCATGTAACTCCGGGAAGAATGGCACTGGGGTGGGTTGCTGAGAATCAGCGTACGCCATCCCGAGATACCAATCATCCAGCCTTGAGGGCTCAGGACACGGTGGAAGGTTCCACACGAGCCTGACCCTGTTGGCGGCCCGGGAAAGCATGGCCATCATCTTCGGGTCCGACTCGGGCACCGCTGGCACACCCAAAGGAGGCAGCGGCGCCGAGTCGTCGTCCACGGAGAGGTCTGACCCACCCTCTGATGCAGCGATCGACATCTGATTGTCATGGGGAGCACCAAAGGAAACGTCTGGTACACACCTCGAGAATGGTCCAGAATGTTCCGATGGCGTCTCTGCTGGCTGTGGAGCGTGAGAGGGATGAGGGCTCCTAGGGGGTTGGTATCCCGAAGGAAGCGTGCTCACCGTGATCCTACAGGTCTCCCGTGCCAGAGCCGAAGGCAACCCTCTGAGGAGGGTTAGATCAAGGCGCAGGTACAGGGACTCCGCCCCTTTGCAGGAACGAGAGTCTTGACCGCAGCTCCGAGATGGTCATCTTCCCACAATGGGTACATGACACATCCACGAAAGCTGCCTCAGTGTGTTCGAGGCATGGCCATCATCTACGGGTCAGACTCGGGCACTGCTGGCACACCCAAAAGAGGCAGTGGCGCTGAGTCGTCATCCGCGTAGAGGTCTGATCCACCCTCCGATGCAGCGATCGACATCTGTTTGTGGCGGGAAGTACCAAAGGAAACATCTGGTACATACCTTGAGGATGGTCCAGAACGTTCCGATGGCATCTCTGCTGGCTGCGGAGCGTGAGAGGGATGAGTGCTCCTAGGGGGTTGGTTCCCCGAAGGAAGTGCACTCACTGTAATCCTCAGGTCTCCCGTGCCAGAGCCGAAGGCAAGCCTCTGAGGGGGGTTAGATCGAGGCACAGGCACGGGGACTCCGCCCCTTTGCAGGAACGAGAGTATCGACCACAGCTCCGAGATGGTTATCTTCCCCCAATAGGTACATGACTCACCCATGAAAGCTGAGGCAGCAATCGTGACCATCCCACGATCCCAGGTAATGGCCGCATCCAGAAACGCACAGATAGAATGTCATCTTTGTAAAGACACGTTCTATCTGTGTAAGCTCTTTTAGGGACTGCTCTCACTGGTGCTGAAACACGCAGGGGAACAGTCACGCGGACACAGAAAGGAATGTGCACCTGTCTGTGCGATGTCTCTCTCTCGCTGTTCTTACCAGCTGTCAAAGCGGCTTTTGAGCGCTCTCACTTTTACCAATCTTAATCTTAATCTTAACAGCTGTAAAAACTGCTTTTTGTTTGCTCAAAGGCACAAAACAATTATAATAATTTAGAGAGGAAGAGAGAGAAAAGAGAGAAAAGAATGCTCGCGCTGCAGTGTTGTCATGCCCGCACCAGAGTGGAGAAGTCCAAAAAAGAAACTTGCTCATTGATTTCAACTCTTTGAAGTCTGAAGAGAGCATCGAAGTGCTTGGCTCCGAAGCAAAAGACTGAAGTGCAATCAAACCTGCTGCTCATTATACCCGCGCTGCGAGACTAAACAGTTGATGCAAATGATTGCACGCCAATGTGCATTGGCTCGTTTAGTTTCACTCGAAGTAGATTGGCCTCTCTAGCGAGATTCCTATTCGCCGGTCTCGACGTGGCGTCAACTGACCGACTGAAGAGGAACCAGTTATTGTAGATTTTACCACAAATCATTTTAGATGGTTTTTTTTTTTTTTTTTTTTTTACGTTGCGATTCAGGGCTTCCATAGAAAGGTGTACACAACTCAGTATGGTGTGAAATACATGTGACCATCTAGTGGTGAAGTTTGTAAGTGCAATTAAAGAAGATTGACTTTCCTACATTAAATAACATAGATACTATTGTAGAGGAAATGTTTACAGGAACAAGCACCACTCACATTTTCTCCACATTTTAGTCCAGTTTAGTAAGGGATAAATGATTATATCTTATATGTTTACTTACATCATAATAAATAAAGTCTGTGAAAGGTTTGATATTGTGTAGTTTGTGATCCTCCATCAGTTTCTCTCAGCTGTATCAGTGCAGTCACTGTGACGTCTGACTGACAGAGGTTTTTGTACGACTCTTTATCACTGTGTGAACACTGGACCACTGTGATAACTCTGACAGTAATAATCTCCTGTATCTTCAGTCTGGACTCCACTGATGGTCAGAGTAAAATCAGTGCAAGATCCAATGCCACTGAATCTAGATGGAGTTCCAGTATTACGGGTGTTTATGCTATGAATCAGGAGTTTAGGAGCTTCTCCAGGTTTCTGCTGATACCAGGCTAATTCATTAGAAGATATTCCTACATCCATATGACACTCTATTGTTGCTGTTTGACTCTGTTGGACAGTTTTAACTTCAGGTTGAGTCAGAGTCACTCCTCTGGATTCTGAAGAAGAGAAAAGAAAAACTATTAGTGTTTAAAACTATTATCATCATTTACTTTTACAAAAACACCAAAACCAGAGTCAGTTTTTACATCTTACCTTGAATAAACAGTGCAATGGTCCAGATGAAGATGTTGATTGTGTTCATTGCTGTAGTTTAGTCTTGTGTGATGATGAAGAGTGTGTTCTGTTCTGCTCTCAGTCATGAAGTGTTAAACTCACAGCACTATAAACACTCTCAGAGCACTGAAGCATGTGCTGACAATGCAAAGAAGTGGGCAGGATTTACAACAGCTTGTGCTGAGAACAAACTAATATACACTAGAGTTACAGAATCATGACTTTATTTTGTATTTTTATTGTGACTCCTGAGACACTGAGGATGTGCAGATGAACGTCCATCTCTGTGTCCATATTCAGTCATGTGACCATCATCACTGCTACACTTCCACTAGATGAACCGCCATCACTAAAGTAAGATCATGAATCATGAGTCTGTTCAGAAAGTATCAGGACTGATTGTGAATCTCTAATCAGAGTTCATGGTGTCACTCCATCTATCATGAAGCCTCATGTGTGTCTGAAATCATCAAATGGAGAAGAAACAGGCTGTTAAAGATGGAGACATATTAGAGCTTGTTCACGTTTCATGATCTTGTGTGGAGATTCATAACCAGTCCAGACACTTTTAGAACAGACCTTGAATATGAAAACATGCTTGACTGTGTAGAACATGCAAAATACCTTTTATATTTTCATTGTTGACACTTTCTATTGACTTTGGCTCTAATATTCAATAAACTCGTTATTTGAAGAGATTTTCACTGAAGATTGAAGTCTGAAGCTGCAGGTTTTTCTGTGAATCATGATGATTGATCTGCATATGAAGAACAGAAGCATCATTATGAGAAACTCCACAACATCATCCATGATCAAAGAGGTCAAAGGTCACCTCAGAGGTCACAGCTCATCAAATATATTTCTTTAAACAGTGTTATATCAGAAAGCATTTAGTCAAATCTGAATGAGTGAGTGTTGAGAAGAGCTGAGGATCTTCTAATATCAGTGTGTTGAAGTGTTGTTTCTCTCTCTCTGCTGGAGTGTGTGTTCACTCGAGTGGAATAGAGGTTTTTGTACGAGCGTTTCATTAGATTGTATCACTGTGGTACACATTCGGTGGAGGAACTAAACTGGTGATCAAATGTAAGTCTATTTAATTATATATTAAATAAAAATATAATTTTAATTTCAGAAAGTGTTTTACAGTTGAAAAAAGAACATTTATTAATAATAATAATAATTAGATATTGTGGTGATACTTTACTTGAAGCCTTTATGTATAATGCATTATAAAGCTATTAATAGCGTATGTTATAATGTCATATATGTTTTCATAAATAACTGTATCCAAAGTTAAAATGTTTTATAATATTTGCACATTCCTTGTTACATCTAGAATTGGTTGTTTGTCATGAGTTTTAGTGTATTATAATTTTTTGGAGGTGTAACAATGAATAGATAATATTATAATGTGTTAAATCCTTGGTTACAATTATTGAAGAGATTATACTTGCATCATAATGTGTAAAACAATATATAATTAATGCATTAAAAATACGTTTTATAATGCAATATGTATAAAGGCTTTAAATAAAGTGTTACTGATATTTTTGTATAATTACTGAATCTAAAACTATGATATTATTATAAGAATAGCATTATTCCTTTCAACAACAAAAAATAATAAAATTCTAAACATATTTCCACACTGTGTCTCACTATGAGTTTAATCAGTTTATTACAGGTTTGTTTTTCCTTCATTTATTTCTACACTGAGTTCATATTTAGTTCATCTTTTATTGTAGAAATCATACATGGAAAAAAGAGATTTGACATCAGAATGTAAATGTTGCTGCTTTCTGTAGTTCAGTCAATGATACTGAATCTCTTTTGCTCATGTTGTGTTTATAATTCAGTGTTTTGTTCATTCTGTGTGATTCAATTGTGTTATAACTCTGTTTGAAATTGAGTTACATTTTCAGTTCAGGTGAATATCTCAAAATGTAAGATATTTATGTTCAGAGTGAATAATTGCTGGAATTAAAGCAGTCAGATCGGCCTGATAATAGATAATAAAAGTGTTATAACTGCTGTTACACTTATTGATGAGATCATACATGCATTTTAATGTATAGCAGTGCATAATTAATGCATTAAACTACTTTTATAATGCAATATGTATGAAAGCTTTAAAGAAAGTGTGTTGTGTGTGTGTGAATGTGTTGTGTTTGTCTCCTGCAGCTGGTCCCACAGTGAAGCCCTCAGTGTCTCTGCTGCCGCCCTCTTCTCTGCAGATCTCTGGAGACTCAGCCGCACTGCTCTGCCTGCTCAGCTCTTACTCTCCACAGGGGGCGCTGGTGAGCTGGACACTGGACGGGTCAGAGGTCACCGAGGGGGTTCTGACCAGCGCAGAGAGCCAGCAGGACGGCCGCTACAGCCGCAGTAGCGTCCTGACCCTCAGCAAAGCACGCTGGGAAGAGGGAGAGCTGTACGTCTGCAGAGTAACACATGATGGAGCTCCTCATGAGGTCTCTTTCCACAAGAGCTCTGAGTGCTGATGTTTCTCTCCTGAAGATGAGCCGTATCTGAGTGTCCTCTGTCAGGCAGGATTCACATGAGTCTAGTGCTGCAGCTGTAGTGATTTACAACTCAATACTGAAAGAGTGTGTGTGTGTGTGTGTGTGTGATCTTTCAATCTGCTGTGTTTGCTGCAACATTCAATAAAGCTTCTCAACAAGTTCACTTTGTGTCTGACAACATCATTCAACTAACAGATGAAGATGCAGGTGCTTTTCAGAAGGTTGATGTAGCAGTAAATGTCAAATAAAGCTCTTGGGGTTTGAACATGGTCTCTGGAGACAGAGCTGCTCTATTCTGAGAGGATCACAATCACTCCACCCTGACAATGCAAATGGGGTTTTCAGTCTCACTCTCTGATTGGTTACATGATCTGGACTGGAAAACTTTCACTTCTGCTTTAGTGAAGCAGCGCAGACAAATTGATCATTTATAGGAGATTAAAAACTTTATTATATAAAAATATCATAAAAAAGATCAAGATCAAGAATCAGTTGTTCTGACACTAATTGTTACATAATCCTTACATTTATAGGCAATGGTGTAAATATGAAAATGTTATGAAAATCATAATTAATACATAATTAATTTATAAAAGGTCCTGTGTCTCAAATGGAAAGCATCACGTCCAGACAGCAGAAGTGACTGAATGCAGTCTGTTCAGTTTGATTGACAGGAATCATATATTACAACTAAAACATGATGATCATATTGAAACACTGACTCATTCTCTTCATAAACAGATTTTTGTACAACTTTTTATCACTGTGTGAACACATATTTACTGTTGATGTAGTGTAAACTCTGACAGTAATAATCTCCTGTATCTTCAGTCTGGACTCCACTGATGGTGGGAAATACAATCATAAATCATTATTCAAACCTGAACTAAACGCTGCCAGAGTCAAGAGGAAGATGATGCTGAAAGTCATGTTTGTTGGTTGATGAAGAAGAGCTCTTGATCATGTCATGTTCAGTTCATAGAGCTATAAACACATGCAGAGTGAAGCATGTGCTGATCATATAAAACATCTCGGTTATGAGTGTAACCTTAGTTCCCCGAGAAGGGAACGAGACGATGCGTTGATGATGCTTTGGGAACACCTCCTGCGTGATTGCGTCTGAAGCATCTATGTCAACTAGTCCAATGGCGGGCGTGAGCGTCACAGGCAGGTGACGTCATGACCAGGAAAGAATAAAAGCACATCCAGTGCAACCGGCACTAGCTTCGAAACTAGCTTTTATCCCTTCCTGGTCATGACGTCACCTGCCTGTGACGCTCACGCCTGCCATTGGACTAGTTGACATAGATGCTTCAGACGCAATCACGCAGGAGGCGTTCCCAAAGCGTCATCGACGCATCGTCTCGTTCCCTTCTCGGGGAACTAAGGTTACAGTCGTAACCGAGACGTTCCCCATCGAGGAACTCGCGATGCGTCTATGACGCTTTGGGAACGAGAATACCCAAATCGCCATAATTTCAAGAACCTGAGTGTCAGCCTGAACAGAACTAATACATCAAGCATTAAGAACCTGAGACCCTGGAGTAGCGTCCAGATCTAGGCTATAAAGGGGGCTGGATGTGTAAGGGAAAACCAAAGTGGACAGTGCGTCGTTTGCTGAGACGCAAACAGATCCACCTCTGCCTGGCCGTAAAACTCCCAAATGATCTCCACCGCCTCGGGATGGAGTCTTCATTCCCATGGCCTCAGCCCCTGCCTCGACAGGGTGTCTGCTCCTAAATTCTGAATCCCTGGTATATATACTGCCCTCAGAGAGCGTAATTTCCCCAGAGACCACAGAAGGATCTGGTGCGCCAATTTGTATAGTGGACGCGAACGCAGACCCCCCTGACGGTTGATGTAAGAGACCACTGATGTATTGTCTGAACGGACAAGCACATGATGGCCCCTTAGGTCTGGGAGGAAGTGCCTCAACGCATTGAAGACAGCCATCATCTCCAGGCAATTTATATGCCAAGAGAGATGATGACTTTCCCATAGACCCTGAGCTGAGCGGCCTTCCATTACCGCTCCCCAGCCGGTAAGGGAAGCATCTGTCGAGATAGCAACTTGATGGCAAAGAGCTCCCAGTACCGGACCCTGGGACAGGAATATAGTCATGGAGCGGAGACACCACCGCGTGATCTTGAATGTATGAAGTGGGTTTCCCCTTGGGGAGAACCCTCTGGTCCTGAGCCACCACTGCAAAGGTCTCATGTACAGCAGGCCAAAGGGTATCACATTGGACGCCACTGCCATGAGGCCCAACAGTCTCTCGAACTGTTTCACAGTGTGTGACTGGCCTAACTTTAGCTCTTTCGTGGCTGTGAGGATAGCGGCTACACGAGCGGGCGAAAGAGCGGCTCGCATCGTGACCGAATCCCAGACCACTCCAAGAAAAGCAGTCCTCTGTATTGGAGATAGCACACTCTTCTTGGCATTGAGCCTCAACCCCAATTTCTGCATATGGACGAGGACGACATCTCGATGCCGAACCGCCAACTGTTCTGATTCCGCTAAAATCAGCCAGTCATCTATATAATTCAGAATGCTTATGCCCTGCAGCCTGAGCGGGGCCAGAGCTGCATCTATGCACTTTGTGAATGTGCGTGGTGATAGAGCTAGACCGAAAGGAAGCACCCAATACTGGTATTCTTTGCCCCCGAAAGAAAACCTTAGGAACTTCCTGTGCTGAGGGAGGATGGAGACATGGAAGTAAGCGTCTTTTAGATCAGTCCTCGGACCTGATTTGAGTCACGATCTGTTTGAGTGTCAGCATTTTGAACTTGAGTTTCTGAGCTGTACGATTCAAACGACGAAGATCTAGTATGGGCCGCAACCCTCCATCCTTTTTTGGAACAATGAAATAACGGCTGTAAAAACCCGATTCTCTGTCGGGTGAGTACACCTGCTCTATAGCCTCCTTCGCTAACAGAGCCTCTACTTCTTGCTCCATTACCAGAGCCTGCTCGGGCTGTACTACTGTGAGTAACACCTCGTTGTAGCATGGTGGACGAGAACCAAATTGGATTCTGTAACCCTTTTCTACTAACTGCAGGACCCATAGAGATATATTTGGTAGATTCTTCCATTCTGCCAGAAATTCTACTAAGGGAATGAGCCTCTCGAGGCTGGCCTCTGGTGTAATTAGAACCCCCCTCAGAGGGTGCGAGCCTGACGCAGCGTCGAGGTGACGCTGCGCCAGAGACCCGCTGGAGACCGCTGCGCCCCCAAAGCACCAAGGGTGGCGGGGTTGGCAGAACGACCTCGTGAGAGTCCCGAGATGGAATGGACCCCGTGTACTGAGGTGTACAATGTTCCATCTCGATTGGGGCTGCTCTCATAAGTCCGACACAAATGGCGTCAGGACCTCTTTTGAGCCGAAGCTTTCTTCGCAAGAACAGTCCTCGGATCGACCTTCTGCTTAGATTGCTTCGGCTGAGACTGTCGCCCCGGCCCCCATGATTTCTGTGGGGGAGTGCGGGACGCGACACTCTCCTTTTGTTGCGCACGATATAAGGATCATGCTGGCTGGGGCTGCTCACTCCCAGACCCACATCCCTTAACCTTAAAACACGTAAAGTGGTCTTGATTATAATAATAATAATAATAAAAAAAACTTGAGATAAAAAACATGAGTCCTCTAACTTACGTCTGAGAGGTTTGAGACATTAACATTAGCCCAAAATAAAGTAGATAGGATTTGAGACAAGACCAAGTAACATTAACGTTAACGTAAGTGATCTCGAAAAAAAGAACGGCCTTGAGTAACGTTACTACAGCACTGTTACACTAAATCAAGTTACTGAATTGTTTTTTAATATTAAGCTATACATGCAGATATTGTATCAGCTGTATTAGATTATTTTCAAATAAACTGAACGCTCGCTAACCTTAACGTTACTTGGGTTACTTAACTAAATGCTAGCGAACCAAGGCATCATCATTGCTAGCAGGAGAACAAATGTAACTGACCATTAACGTAAACTTAACAAAGTTACTGAAACAAACAACAAATAGCTTTTGATAACAACAAAAAGATGATTTTAATTCTATGTGTTTTTTTTCAAATTCGATGGTGAATTCTTGAAAGCCAGCAGTTCGTGGTGTTTCGGTTGGCACAATTTGCAGCACATTCACCAGGAGTCATACTTGATGCCTACTATCTCAAACATCTCTCTCAGATAAGGCCGAGGATGACTGGGAATGTCTTGCTGCTTGTCTGCCGCATCTCTGGGATCTCCGTTTTCTTCATTTTCAGTAATGTCGCCGTCCATACTACTATGTGCTAATGTTACCGCCATCAAGCCGCAATGATTTTGCCGCGAATGAATGCCACCGAATCTGTCGAGTCGTCTTGTAGTGGTGCGTCAAGTGCAACGTATATTCCCATCCAATTAGATTGAATTCGGTATTGATGACGCGACAAATAATAGCGGTAACTCCACTGAAATGATTTGAAACTAAAGTAACGAGACAATTTTGTAAAATCTAAGGAGTAGAAAGTACCGATATTCATGTTAAAAATGTAAGAAGTAAAAGGAAAAAGTCGGCACAAAAATAAATAGTAAAGTAAAGTAAAAAATACCTGACAAATCTACTTGAGTACAGTAACAAAGTATTTTTTCTTCCCATCTCTGCCCATTTGTTTTTCTTCTCAAGTCACGTTGGATCTCGTGAGTCTCTGTGAGATCTTGGGCCCTATTTTAACGATCTGAAACGCAAGTGGCAAAGCGCAAGTAACTTTGTGGGCGGGTCTCGGCGCTGTTGCTATTTTCCCGGCGGGATAAATGACTCTTGTGCCCGGCGCAAATCTAAAAGGGGTTGGTCTGAAGTAGCTTCATTATTCATAGGTGTGGTTTGGGCGTAACGTGAAATAAACCAATCAGAGCGTCATCTCACATTCCCTTTAAGAGCAGACGCACTTTTTCCTTGGCGGATTGCTATTGTAACGGCGGATTTGCCAGGCGCGCGCCAGGAGCGGTTCACAGCCGTGGAAAGCAACGCTCTCGTCACGGCCATAAAAGAGAGAGAAGTGACATTGGGGATGGAGAAACACACCCAAATTAGATTCGGTTAAACAGGCATATAATAATTTGGGTAAATGTGTAAGCTAGATGTATGCTTTTATAATAAATTGTCTATCTAAAAATACTTAGCCTAAACCACCACCAACACCAAACCTACAAATGAACCCTAATTACTAACTAACATCTATACTTTACACTAATTCTATTATAATTACTAATCTAAAACTAACACTAACCCTGTAGATATAACATAAATAACATAAATAGAAAAATAAATGAATGACTACTTCATCATAACGTTCCGTTTCCTGCAGAACGCATTGAACGTGCGGAACGCAATGCTCCGGGACTGGCACTGGCACATGTATTGGGCATATGCCTCTTTGTGACTAATTTCCGGATTCACATTTACCAATGCGAGTTCCATGCTACTCCAGCGGATGGAGCAGTTGGCTGGGAGAGCACGTGGAATAAGCCTCCTCACATTCTCCTCCTCACTTCTAAACTCATCCTCTGCACCCTCCTCTGCCACCGGCTCAGACAGGATTCTCTCTGGCACACTACTCTTCGTTGGTGGACGAGTAGCTGAGACGCGTACCTTGTACGGAATGGTCTCATGTAGTGACCAGAGTTTGATGCCATACACCCGTGGCAACAAAAACTGTGAGAGAACCTGTAATGTCCTAAGCCTTGCTTGGGACAGAGGAAGATCCTCCAGAAGGACCCTCAGTTTATCAAAACTGATGTAATCACCATTCTGGAGGATGGAAAAGAAAATAATAACTGTAACCAAAGTTAAAATGTTTTATAATATTTGCTAATGGTTGTTTTTCATGAGTTTTGGTGTATTATATTTTTTTGAAGGTGTAACAATGAATAGATAATATTATAATAATGTGTTATAACTGCAGTTATAATTAGTGTTCAGTAAGTCTGTCTATTTCATTCTTATAATATTCCTAAACATACAATTTAAAACAAGTTGAAACAAGAACAACATTTATTAATGATAATTATTATTACATATTGTGTTGAAACTTTACTTAAAGCCTTTAATGCATTATAAAGTGTTTCATAATGTGTTACAATGCCTTATATCTTATCATAAATAACTGTAACCAAATCTAAAATGCATTATAATATTTGCTATTTCATTGTTTCATCTCAAAAGGGTTGTTCTTCATAAAGGTGGATCAATGAATAGATAATATGTGTTATAACTGCTGTTACACACATTGATTAGATCATACTTGCATTTTAATGTATATAGCAGTGCATAATTAATGCATTAAAAATACTTTTATAATGGCAGATGGGAGTTTTACTTACTCAAACATGTTCTGAGGGCAGAAAGGAAAATGATTGGTTTACAGCTTCAACCAATGAAACTGAAGCAAGGGCGGGTTAGACGTTTGAATTTGAGATGCGCTGCGGAGGGATTTCTTGAGGAATAGTCGGAATAAAAGACATGTTCGTGGGAGAACGCATTTATTGCAAGGTAAGTGAATTTACAACTATATTGTGTTACAATTCAACATCCTCTAACGTTTACTAAGATAATAAGCGAACATTTAAAAATGCACAGAACTAATCATCGTCTAAATATCGAATTGTATGCATTTTGATTTGACTGTTTAATCAGTCGACCAAAACAAAGCTGGGGTAACTGGTGTAAAACATGCTTTTCCAATGCTACCTCGCTTTCTGTTAAATTGATATGCGAGAACAGAACTCGTTCAAATTTTCCGCGATATTTCAACGGTCAAAATGATACATCTCCCGCGATCGCGCTGCTCTCAGGGCAGGAGTACTCGATAGATTCAAATTGCTGTTATTATTAGTGTATTACGCGCTCTCAGGGCAGGAGTATAGATTCAAATTGCTGTTATTTTACTGTATTACGCGCTGCTCTCAGGGCAGGACTACTCAATAGATTCAAATCACTTTTATTTTAGTGTATTACGCGCTGCTCTCAGGGCAGGAGTACTCAATAGATTCAAACTGCTGTTATTTTAGTGTATTACGCGCTGCTCTCAGGGCAGGAGTACTCAATAGATTCAAATCGCTGTTATTTTAGTGTATTACGCGCTGCTCTCAGGGCAGGAGTACTCAATAGATTCATTCGCTTTTATTTTAGTGTATTACGCGCTGCTCTCAGGGCAGGAGTACTCAATAGATTCATATCACTTTTATTTTAGTGTATTACGCGCTGCTCTCAGGGCAGGAGTACTCAATAGATTCATATCACTTTTATTTTAGTGTATTACGCGCTGCTCTCAGGGAGTACTCAATAGTTTCAAATTGCTGTTATTTTAGTGTATTACTCGCTGCTCTCAGGGCAGGAGTACTCAATAGATTCAAATCACAGTTATTTTAGTGTATTACGCGCTGCTCTCAGGGCAGGAGTACTCAATAGATTCAAATTGCTGTTATTTTTAGTGTATTACGCGCTGCTTTCAGGGCAGGAGTACTCAATAGATTCAAATCACTGTTATTTTAGTGTATTACGCGCTGCTTTCAGGGCAGGAGTACTCAATAGATTCAAATCGCTGTTATTTTTACTGTATTACGCGCTGCTCTCAGGGCAGGAGTACTCAATAGATTCAAATCGCTGTTATTTTTAGTGTATTACGCGCTGCTCTCAGGGCAGGAGTACTCAATAGATTCAAATCACTTTTATTTTAGTGTATTACGCGCTGCTCTCAGGGCAGGAGTATAGATTCAAATCACTTTTATTTTAGTGTATTACGCGCTGATCTCAGGGCAGGAGTACTCAATAGATTCAAATTGCTGTTATTTTTAGTGTATTACGCGCTGCTCTCAGGGCAGGAGTACTCAATAGATTCAAATCGCTGTTATTTTAGTGTATTACGCGCTGCTCTCAGGGCAGGAGTACTCAATAGATTCAAATCACTTTTATTTTAGTGTATTACGCGCTGCTCTCAGGGCAGGAGTACTCAATAGATTCAAATCGCTGTTATTTTAGTGTATTACGCGCTGCTTTCAGGGCAGGAGTACTCAATAGATTCAAATCGCTGTTATTTTAGTGTATTACGCGCTGCTTTCAGGGCAGGAGTACTCAATAGATTCAAATCACTTTTATTTTAGTGTATTACGCGCTGCTCTCAGGGCAGGAGTACTCAATAGATTCAAATTGCTGTTATTTTTAGTGTATTACGCGCTGCTCTCAGGGCAGGAGTACTCAATAGATTCAAATCGCTTTTATTTTAGTGTATTACGCGCTGCTCTCAGGGCAGGAGTACTCAATAGATTCAAATCGCTTTTATTTTAGTGTATTACGCGCTGCTCTCAGGGCAGGAGTACTCAATAGATTCAAATCGCTGTTATTTTTAGTGTATTACGCGCTGCTCTCAGGGCAGGAGTACTCAATAGATTCAAATCGCTGTTATTTTAGTGTATTACGCGCTGCTCTCAGGGCAGGAGTACTCAATATATTCAAATTGCTGTTATTTTTAGTGTATTATGCGCTGCTCTCAGGGCAGGAGTATAGATTCAAATCACTTTTATTTTAGTGTATTACGCGCTGCTCTCAGGGCAGGAGTACTCAATAGATTCAAATCACTTTTATTTTAGTGTATTACGCGCTGCTCTCAGGGCAGGAGTACTCAATAGATTCAAATCACTTTTATTTTAGTGTATTACGCGCTGCTCTCAGGGCAGGAGTACTCAATAGATTCAAATCGCTGTTATTTTAGTGTATTACGCGCTGCTCTCAGGGCAGGAGTACTCAATAGATTCAAATTGCTGTTATTTTTAGTGTATTATGCGCTGCTCTCAGGGCAGGAGTATAGATTCAAATCACTTTTATTTTAGTGTATTACGCGCTGCTCTCAGGGCAGGAGTACTCAATAGATTCAAATCACTTTTATTTTAGTGTATTACGCGCTGCTCTCAGGGCAGGAGTACTCAATAGATTCAAATCACTTTTATTTTAGTGTATTACGCGCTGCTCTCAGGGCAGGAGTACTCAATAGATTCAAATCACTTTTATTTTAGTGTATTACGCGCTGCTCTCAGGGCAGGAGTACTCAATAGATTCAAATTGCTGTTATTTTAGTGTATTACGCGCTGCTCTCAGGGCAGGAGTACTCAATAGATTCAAATCGCTGTTATTTTAGTGTATTACGCGCTGCTCTCAGGGCAGGAGTACTCAATAGATTCAAATCGCTGTTATTTTTAGTGTATTACGCGCTGCTCTCAAGGCAGGAGTACTCAATAGATTCAAATCACTTTTATTTTAGTGTATTACGCGCTGCTCTCAGGGCAGGAGTACTCAATAGATTAAAATCGCTGTTATTTTAGTGTATTACGCGCTGCTCTCAGGGCAGGAGTACTCAATAGATTCAAATCGCTGTTATTTTAGTGTATTACGCGCTGCTCTCAGGGCAGGAGTGCTCAATAGATTCAAATCACTTTTATTTTAGTGTATTACGCGCTGCTCTCAGGGCAGGAGTACTCAATAGATTCAAATCACTTTTATTTTAGTGTATTACGCGCTGCTCTCAGGGCAGGAGTACTCAATAGATTCAAATCGCTGTTATTTTAGTGTATTACGCGCTGCTCTCAGGGCAGGAGTACTCAATAGATTCAAATCGCTGTTATTTTTAGTGTATTACGCGCTGCTCTCAAGGCAGGAGTACTCAATAGATTCAAATCACTTTTATTTTAGTGTATTACGCGCTGCTCTCAGGGCAGGAGTACTCAATAGATTCAAATCGCTGTTATTTTAGTGTATTACGCGCTGCTCTCAGGGCAGGAGTGCTCAATAGATTCAAATCACTTTTATTTTAGTGTATTACGCGCTGCTCTCAGGGCAGGAGTACTCAATAGATTCAAATCACTTTTATTTTAGTGTATTACGCGCTGCTCTCAGGGCAGGAGTACTCAATAGATTCAAATCACTTTTATTTTAGTATATTACGCGCTGCTCTCAGGGCAGGAGTACTCAATAGATTCAAATAACTTTTATTTTAGTGTATTACGCGCTGCTCTCAGGGCAGGAGTACTCAATAGATTCAAATCACTTTTATTTTAGTGTATTACGCACTGCTCTCAGGGCAGGAGTACTCAATAGATTCAAATCACTTTTATTTTAGTGTATTACGCGCTGCTCTCAGGGCAGGAGTACTCAATAGATTCAAATCACTTTTATTTTAGTATATTACGCGCTGCTCTCAGGGCAGGAGTACTCAATAGATTCAAATCACTTTTATTTTAGTGTATTACGCGCTGCTCTCAGGGCAGGAGTACTCAATAGATTCAAATCACTTTTATTTTAGTGTATTACGCGCTGCTCTCAGGGCAGGAGCACTCAATAGATTCAAATCACTTTTATTTTAGTGTATTACGCGCTGCTCTCAGGGCAGGAGTACTCAATAGATTCAAATCACTTTTATTTTAGTATATTACGCGCTGCTCTCAGGGCAGGAGTACTCAATAGATTCAAATCACTTTTATTTTAGTGTATTACGCGCTGCTCTCAGGGCAGGAGTACTCAATAGATTCAAATCACTTTTATTTTAGTGTATTACGCGCTGCTCACAGGGCAGGAGCACTCAATAGATTCAAATCACTTTTATTTTAGTGTATTACGCGCTGCTCTCAGGGCAGGAGTACTCAATAGATTCAAATCACTGTTATTTTTAGTGTATTACGCGCTGCTCTCAGGGCAGGAGTACTCAATAGATTAAAATCACTTTTATTTTAGTGTATTACGCGCTGCTCACAGGGCAGGAGCACTCAATAGATTCAAATCACTTTTATTTGAGTGTATTACGCGCTGCTCTCAGGGCAGGAGTACTCAATAGATTCAAAACACTTTTATTTTAGTGTATTACGCGCTGCTCACAGGGCAGGAGCACTCAATAGATTCAAATCACTTTTATTTTAGTGTATTACGCGCTGCTCTCAGGGCAGGAGTACTCAATAGATTCAAATCGCTGTTATTTTTAGTGTATTACGCGCTGCTCTCGGGGCAGGAGTACTCAATAGATTAAAATCGCTGTTATTTTAGTGTATTACGCGCTGCTCTCAGGGCAGGAGTACTCAATAGATTCAAATCGCTGTTATTTTAGTGTATTACGCGCTGCTCTCAGGGCAGGAGTACTCAATAGATTCAAATCGCTGTTATTTTAGTGTATTACGCGCTGCTCTCAGGGCAGGAGTACTCAATAGATTCAAATCACTTTTATTTTAGTGTATTACGCGCTGCTCTCAGGGCAGGAGTACTCAATAGATTCAAATCACTGTTATTTTAGTGTATTACGCGCTGCTCTCAGGGCAGGAGTACTCAATAGATTCATATCGCTGTTATTTTAGTGTATTACGCGCTGCTCTCAGGGCAGGAGTACTCAATAGATTAAAATCGCTGTTATTTTAGTGTATTACGCGCTGCTCTCAGGGCAGGAGTACTCAATAGATTCAAATCGCTGTTATTTTAGTGTATTACGCGCTGCTCTCAGGGCAGGAGTACTCAATAGATTCAAATCGCTGTTATTTTAGTGTATTACGCGCTGCTCTCAGGGCAGGAGTACTCAATAGATTCAAATCGCTGTTATTTTAGTGTATTACGCGCTGCTCTCAGGGCAGGAGTACTCAATAGATTCAAATCACTTTTATTTTAGCGTATTACGCGCTGCTCTCAGGGCAGGAGTACTCAATAGATTCAAATCGCTGTTATTTTTAGTGTATTACGCGCTGCTCTCAGGGCAGGAGTACTCAATAGATTCAAATCACTTTTATTTTAGTGTATTACGCGCTGCTCTCAGGGCAGGAGTACTCAATAGATTCATTCGCTTTTATTTTAGTGTATTACGCGCTGCTCTCAGGGCAGGAGTACTCAATAGATTCAAATCGCTGTTATTTTTAGTGTATTACGCGCTGCTCTCAGGGCAGGAGTACTCAATAGATTCAAATCGCTGTTATTTTAGTGTATTACGCGCTGCTCTCAGGGCAGGAGTACTCAATAGATTCAAATCACTTTTATTTTAGCGTATTACGCGCTGCTCTCAGGGCAGGAGTACTCAATATATTTAAATCACTTTTATTTTAGTGTATTACGCACTGCTCTTAAGGCAGGATTACTCCGATTCAAATTGACTTCAACATGCACTAACTGTGATAAGCACAATATAACTGTGTCTTTAGTGCTGTTTTGAGGGCATTATAAATGTATTTTAGCTTAAAGATCAGTAAAAGAAAGTAATTTTATTTGTTTACATTGGTACCACGTTACAATAAGGTTTCATTAATGTCCCTTGCACCAAGTTTACTCCACAAAAGAAATAGTCCAGGAAATATTTTAAAATGAGGATGAAACTGAAGCTTTCAGGTGAAATACATTTGACGTTTTGTTTTTTTTATGACTGTCAGCTTACATTGAAACCAACATCTTTATGTAATTCATTTGCAGGAAGACCTACAGATCTGGAGAATTTAAGGAGGAACTGACAGACATTTGACCAGGCGACCCGTAGCGTTGGGCCTGGTTTAACAGGAAGCCCATTCAAGTTCAATGACACCCGTCTAAAAGAAAAATAATAAAGCAATTAAAAACCTCTAAGAATAATGATATGAGCTAGTTAAAAGTACAAAAGTTTAATGATAGGCTACATCTTTGCTCTGCATTTTTTTGTGATATGTTTCTGTTTTATACATTTAATTCACTGGACATGTTTTGTAATACTATAAAAAAGGAAAGTCATAATTATGCTTGAATTGGTTATTTTGCACAATTGGACCAAAAGACAGTTCAATAAAAATATAATTAGTAAACTAGTTATTTACAATCAATTTTTGTTCAGTCATTAAATGAAATCAAAATTCCATACTTTTGTAAGGATGGATTTCCTACAGGGGTTCAGGCTGCTAGACTGCCGAATGACTAAAGAAACGTTATCAGTAAGATGGTGGAAAACTGTAGATTTCTTGTCCATTACCACCCACTGCTACTTATATCAACAACGGAAATAAGTTGTTACAAGTAGTAGTTACAAGTAGTTACAAGTTGTAACAACAGCTAAATATGTGGCAGATTGCTGCTAGAGTGACGATATTGTTTTGCAATAGGTAGCACTTCAAAGTCAATAACTAATCAAAACTAGTTAGCACATTATATGTAATTGAAAGGGTCTAATGAAACTATATATGGTTACACTTAAAGTTACAAAATAGATGTGATGATAAAAACTTATCCCATCCCAAAATACCATTAATTGTACCCCCCATATATGTAAAGTGTTTCCTGAGAGATATAAAGACAGGGAGATAGTGTAGAAAGAGACAAATAGAGCCAGAGAATAAAAGGGACAGAGAAACTGTTATAATCTTTGATGCCTTCCTTGACCATGTGTCTGTAACCCAAATGTGAGACGTTCAAATCGACTAATCAGATAATTAATCCAAAAAATAACATTTCCCTCCTATTTTTGTTGTTATATAGGAAAAAGCATTAAGACCTGATGCGAAGTCATCTGAATACAGGTTAAGTAGTAAGTGATTTTTTTGGGCAGAAAAGCACAGCTACATCCATCAATACAACCAGCAGGGACAGTGCAGTGGAAGCAGCCGGTGGAGTAGTCCCTCTACCATCCACTCCTTCAGTCCAGTCTGACCACAAGCACCATAAAATCATTGACAAATACTGACAATTTGTATATATAATTTATGTATATATTTTGTTATTTATTTAATGAGTGTGGCTCAATATATTTTTAATGCACTAATGATGAGAATACAATGTATTTTAAACATACTATTTGAATTTCAAGTATATTTTTAATACATTTAATACTACATCTTTTTCACCTGGACAGCGTCCCACCAGTCCTCGTTTCAGACTCTCATCCACAGACGACTGGTTTTGGGTATTTTAACTGTGATAAATATAAGAGCACAGAACAACGGTTCATATACTAAATATTAAGTCTGCTGTTTAAAACAAATAAAGAACAAATGTAGGAGAATGTTATCATGCACAAACATCATGAAACTCTGTATATTCGTGTGCGCATGTCAAGAAATATATTACGATTTGAAGCTTGTGACATATAAACGCGCACATTAAACCGATCACTTGTTTAGCGTTCATGAAAACTCTACATTCAGATTCATCAATCGTAATGAATTCAGTCCGATCGAAACACAAGTTGTTCATGTAAACGTATCTGCAGAGTTTCTGTCCAGCTCTTAACGCTGAATGTGCTCTTGGATGGTTAGATACATGACGGGCTAATGTAGAAAATAAATAACTTATAGCAAGTGATATACTAACTTTTTATGTATGTTTTGTAAATTCCATTACAAGTCATTTACATGTGATTAGTTAATGATTAACTAATTATTTACGAAACATGACTATGCGTTCATAAATGATTAATAAGTGATATGTTAATTATTGTATGTTTTGTAGATTCAGTTATAGGTAATTTACAATTGATTAGTTAATGATTAACTAGTCATATACAAAACATGACTATGCGTTTCATAAATGTTTAATAAATGTTTTTTGTTTTTTTTTGTATATATGTAGCAATTAGAGGGTGCAAAAAGTGTTGTAAATGCCTTGAATACACATACAGATCATTTGTAGGTATATGTAACACATTTACAAGTGATGAATAGTTTACACTTTAGATTAGGGGATGCAGAAAGTGTTGTAAATGATTTATTCATGCGTTTACACATCTATAACAGGTGTTGAGCACTGTAGTGTAGTGTGTACTGCAGTGTAAGTGTTGACTGGTGAGGGTATAGACCGCTTCTCTGAAACACATGGAGTCTTTAACCACTGTGCACCTGATGTGAGCAAAACATACAAAAAAAAAAAAAAATGTAACATCATTTATTAAACATTTATGAAACGCATAGTCATGTTTAGTAAATGATTTGTTTTTTACAAAATTACAAAACATATAATGAACATATAACTAATTAATCATTTATGAATGATTAGTCATGCTTTTTAAATGATTAGTTTTAACTTATCAATTGTAAATGACTTGTAACACAATTTACAAAACATACATAAAATGTTAGTATGTCACTTGCTAATCATTTATGAATGTTTTGTAAATGATTAGTTCATCATTAACTAATCACTTATAAATGACTTACAACTGAACGCAAAATGACTTACACCCCTGGTTTCACAGACAGGGCTTAAGACTAGTCCTAGACTAAAATGTAAGTCTGAGCTGTTTCCACTGAAATAAACTTGCACTGACTGATCTTAAAAATATATCAGTGCCTTTTTAGTTTTAAGATGCACATCGGTAATGTTTTTTTTCTAAGCATGTTTATAAAAATTACTTAAATGTCCTAATTGATCTATGGTCTAATCCTGGCTTAGTCTAAGCCCTGTCTGTGAAACCGGGCCATAAAGTGTTACCCATAATCAATATCAGCACTAACTCTTATTTCATATCAAATATATTACCACTGATAAATGTATATTGTTAAAGTTTTTAGAAACTTTGAACTAAACATTGATATTGTGTAGTTTGTGATCCTCCATCAGCAGCTGCAGTTTCTCTCAGCTGTATCAGTGCAGTCACTGTGACGTCTGACTGACAGAGGTTTTTGTACGACTCTTTATCACTGTGTGAACACAGCTTTACTGCTTATTTCATGGTAACTCTGACAGTAATAATCTCCTGTATCTTCAGTCTGGACTCCACTGATGGTCAGAGTAAAATCACTGCCAGATCCACTGCCACTGAATCTAGATGGAGTTCCAGACTGAAGGGTTGTTGCTCCATATATGAGGAGTTTAGGAGCTTCTCCAGGTTTCTGTGAGTACCAGGCTAAGTAATGATAAACACTAGCCACATTATACACATCACTGCTGGTTTTACAGTTTATTCTGACTTCTTCTCCTGGTTGAACTGCTGGTATTGATGGACTCTGAGTTACAGTGATCTGTCCTCTACACTCTGAAAGAAAAAAGGATTTTTTTTTTTTAAATATTTAAAATTTTAAAAGAACTAATAATTATTGTAAAAACTGTATTACACAAACCTTGAATAAACAGTGCAATGGTCCAGATGAAGATGTTGATTGTGTTCATTGCTGTAGTTTAGTCTTGTGTGATGATGAAGAGTGTGTTCTGTTCTGCTCTCAGTCATGAAGTGTTAAACTCACAGCACTATAAACACTCTCAGAGCACTGAAGCATGTGCTGACAATGCAAAGAAGTGGGCAGGATTTACAACAGCTTGTGCTGATAACAAACTAATATACACTACATAGAAGATTTTACTTTCAGAATAAATTTATTGAACCATTTAGTGATTAATTGTACATATTTATTAATTGTGAAATATTTTAGTTTATGTTTGTCAGGCTGATAAGACACTAGGTTTTGTCTGGAGAATCATGAATGTAGATCATTTTAAACATATGTCATACGCAGCAGTTTCTCTGAGTACAGTTCTGTGCTACACCTTTAAAAGCATGTTAACAATGCGAAATCAAGAACTAAATAAATCAGTTTTACTATATTTAGAGGAATAATAAAAAAAGTCCATTATGGTCTTTGGAATCAATGTTGACATGTTGCTCTCTGGGAAATATTTTCATGATGTCTATTTTTTCCCACATTTTCCACATGCATGAAGTTCATCAGGACTCATAATCAGGTCATTATATATTAAACAATGTGCATCTGAAATGTTCAGAATTATTGATTCATTTATTTGAAGCTGCAGGTTTTTCTGTGAATCATGATGATTGATCTGCATATGAAGAACAGAAGCATCATTATGAGAAACTCCACAACATCATCCATGATCAAAGAGGTCAAAGGTCACCTCAGAGGTCACAGCTCATCAAA
Source organism: Squalius cephalus (assembly GCA_022829025.1). Taxonomy (NCBI): domain Eukaryota; kingdom Metazoa; phylum Chordata; class Actinopteri; order Cypriniformes; family Leuciscidae; genus Squalius; species Squalius cephalus. The sequence goes on along the minus strand of CM040809.1, from coordinate 5,917,924 downwards.
TATATTTCTTTAAACAGTGTTATATCAGAAAGCATTTAGTCAAATCTGAATGAGTGAGTGTTGAGAAGAGCTGAGGATCTTCTAATATCAGTGTGTTGAAGTGTTGTTTCTCTCTCTCTGCTGGAGTGTGTGTTCACTCGAGTGGAATAGAGGTTTTTGTACGAGCGTTTCATTAGATTGTATCAGTGTGGTGGACTTTCGGTGGAGGAACTAAACTGGTGATCGGTAAGTCTGTCTATTTAATCACCTAATAAAAAAATACAATTTAGATTTCAGAAAGTGTTTTACAGTGGAAAAAAGAACAATATTTATTAATAATAATGATTATTAGATATTGTGGTAAAACTTTACTTAAAGCCTTTATGTATAATGCATTATAAAGGTATCAATAGCGTATGTTATAATGTCATTTGTTTTCATAAATAACTGTAACCAAAGTTACAATGTTTTATAATATTTACAAATTCCTTGTTACGTCTAAAATTGGTTGTTTGTCATGAGTTTTGGTGTATTATAATTTCTTGAAGGTGTAACAATGAATATATAATATTATAATGTGTTATAACTGCAGTTATAATTAGTGTTCAGTAAGTCTGTCTATTTAATTCTTATAATATTCCTAAACATACAATTTAAAACCATTTGAAACAAGAACAACATTTATTAATAATTATTATTACATATTGTGTTGAAACTTTACTTAAAGCCTTTAATGCATTATAAAGTGTTTCATAATGTGTTACAATGCCTTATATCTTATCATAAATAACTGTAACCAAATCTAAAATGCATTATAATATTTGCTATTTCATTGTTTCATCTCAAAAGGGTTGTTCTTCATAAAGGTGGATCAATGAATAGATAATATGTGTTATAACTGCTGTTACACTTATTGATTAGATCATACATGCATTTTAATGTATATAGCAGTGCATAATTAATGCTTTAAAACTACTTTTATAATGCAATATGTATAAAAGCTTTAAATAAAGTGTTACTGGTATTGTTTCATAATGATTTAATCTAAAACTAGAGCAGCATTATTACTATGCTGTGAATGTGCAGTGCAGTGTGTTGTGTGTGTGTGTGTGTGAATGTGTTGTGTTTGTCTCCTGCAGCTGGTCCCACAGTGAAGCCCTCAGTGTCTCTGCTGCCGCCCTCTTCTCTGCAGATCTCTGGAGACTCAGCCGCACTGCTCTGCCTGCTCAGCTCTTACTCTCCACAGGGGGCGCTGGTGAGCTGGACACTGGACGGGTCAGAGGTCACCGAGGGGGTTCTGACCAGCGCAGAGAGCCAGCAGGACGGGCGCTACAGCCGCAGTAGCGTCCTGACCCTCAGCAAAGCACGCTGGGAAGAGGGAGAGCTGTACGTCTGCAGAGTAACACATGATGGAGCTCCTCATGAGGTCTCGTTCCACAAGAGCTCTGAGTGCTGATGTTTCTCTCCTGAAGATGAGCCGTATCTGAGTGTCCTGTGTCAGGCAGGATTCACATGAGTCTAGTGCTGCAGCTGGAGTGATTTACAACTCAATACTGAAACTGAGTGTGTGTGAGTGTGTGTGTGATCTTTCAATCTGCTGTGTTTGCTGCAACATTCAATAAAGCTTCTCAATAAGTTCACTTTGTGTCTGACAACATCATTCAACTAACAGATGAAGATACAGGTGCTTTTCAGAAGGTTGATGTAGCAGTAAATGTCAAATAAAGCTCTTGGGGTTTGAACATGGTCTCTGGAGACAGAGCTGCTCTATTCTGAGAGGATCACAATCACTCCACCCTGACAATGCAAATGGGCTTTTCAGTCTCACTCTTTGATTGGTTACATGATCTGGACTGGAACACTTTCACTTCTGCAAAAGAAGGTGATGGCATCTAAGATATAAAAATATAATAACAATAAATAAAAAACAAGATCAAGATCAAGAATCAGCCGTTCTGACACTAATTGTTACATAATCATTACATTTATAGGCGATGGTGTAAATATACTGTATATGAAAATGTTATTTAAAATATACTACATGATCACAACTCAAGAATCAGCCGTTGTGACAGTAATTGTGTAAGAATGTAAAAGTTTGTGTGTCTCAAATGGAAAGCATCACGTCCAGACAGCAGAAGTGACTGAATGCAGTCTGTTCAGTTTGATTGACAGGATCATATATTACACCTAAAACATGATGATCATATTGAAACACTGACTCATTCTCTTCATAAACACAAGAGTGATGTGGATTGTAATGATATAGTGTTATTAGTGTTTGAAAATACAATAATAAATCATTATTCAAACCTGAACTAAACACTAGGGTTGGATCTAGATCAGGATGATCAGTCCTTTACATGCAGTCTGTAAGCAGTGACATCATTACCGCATGGCACAAGCTGATTGGCTTCTGATGATCCTGCAGCCAATGAGATTCCTTGCTCAACGTTTAAATAGTCTGGTTCAGTGTTTGCTGTAGGATAGTTCCTCTGAAATTCAACATCTTAAGATAATTGAACTGTGTTTTATCATTCCACACTAAACAATGTTTGATAGTCAGTAGCTTTTTATTTTACAGTCCTGTTCCCATGTTCTTACTATGTACTTATTATAGTAATTGAAATAACTGGGTAATAACTAGGTACTAACCCTGAACCCATGTAGTTACCTTATATTACCCAGGACTTTTCTTAGGGGAGAACGGGGCACAGCCTAACACATTTTGGTTTTGGCCCAATTATTAAAAAAATATTAAGTTAGATTCATCTTTCTTCTTTTTTTCTTTTTTTTTTTTTACACAAGCAACACACACATCTCTGCTACAAATGAACACTTAAAGTTTTTTTTCTAGGACCTTCCATTTTCATACAGTTGCACTGAAAGTGACAGAAGTGCAAATGTTCAGCTTACCCCATATGCGGGGTTAATTGTAACACACAGAGGGGTTAGTTGAACACTTGTGTGTAACACACATAATTCCATTGGAGTGGCTACAAGAAAATTCTCGGGTAAAAAACGCCTAATAATCGGCCTGTCAGCCCCGCACAATTCCCCATTCCCAAGCATAAACAGCTTGATCCCTCTCAACGAATTTTCGCTTAAATACCACGACATAGATCACAGGGCTGCCAACTTTTGAGTTTAGCTTGGAGTGAGATTTTGTACAATTTTGTACAAGTCATTGTACAATGACTGGTAGGATACAGTTTTTATTATTGCTTGACAAAAATTTCAAGATTTCAATTCCATTCTTGTGATTTGATTCCGATTTTGATTCAATATTGACTAATTTGGATACATGTTTATTTTAAATTTTATTTAAAAAAATAATCTCACCTAATGCTGTAAACATAGAGGGCCCAATCTGCTGGTGATTAAAAATAACAAATTAAATTAAATATAATGCAGTTTTTGTTATAATAACAATTATATAATGGCATAAGTAAAAATATAATATCCTACAGAGTTTAGCTCCAACCCTGAAAAAATCACCTGCCTGTAATTTTCTAGTAATCCTGAGGACCTTGATTAGCTTGTTCAGGTGTGTTTGATTAGGGTTGGAGCTAAACTCTGTAGGACAGTGGCCCTCCAGGACCGAAGTTGCCCATCCCTGGCCTATGTAATATAGTGCTCAGCAAAATCTCCTCTCAAGCTATTTTTTCTATTCAATTAACATGCTATGGTCATTAAATGGCTTTCCTGAGCTAAATGTAACGTTATGTGACATAATTGTTCTCCTGCTGTTATATTGACCTCTTTCCATGGTTGAAAAACACTAATTGGTCGATATTATGTATACTTTCGGTAAGTTGTACTGCATCTTTAAATAAAAAAGTAACAGATGATCGGTTCACGTGCACTTGAACTGAGGCGCTCAGCGATCTGTCACGTCACATTTACAAGCGCCAAACGTATTTTTGTCTGAATTTCGTAATAAAATTGACGGAATCTAAGAGCTGAGAATTATTTTAATATTAAAAGTACCTCTTTGCTCCACAATTTTTCTGTGCGTGAGAAAATGGATGTGTGGCGTGAGAGCGTGTGAAAAGTGTCAATTGCGTGAGTCTCACGCTCAATGCGTGAGAGTTGGCAGCCCTGAGATCAGGCAATCGACATGATCAAAATCACAGGTCGGGCACTTGGCTTGCCAAAATTGACATTACATCTGCTTTCAAAGTAATGCCTATTTCGCAGTGTGTTTAACTTTCGGTTGCAAAAGCAGTCCTTAAATATTCAACATGCTATCAGAAGCCGTTTGCTGGATTTTGTCGAACAACTATGCCATTCCCCACCTCATTCACCTGCTAGACGTTTTTTAATAATCTCGCCTCCCAATCCCCATCCCAGCCGCACATATCCTCACAGTCCAAAATGTTTTTTCTGAGCTCGGAATTCCCATCGAACAGGAAAAAACATGGGCCCTGCAACATCCATCGAGTTCCTAGGAATTAATTTGGATTCAGTCAAATTCCAAGCATCCCTGCCCAAAGAGAAAATCAACTGAATAATTCTCATCTCATCTACTCTCCTTAAAAAATCTAATTGTTCAAAACGCGAACTCCTATCCCTGCTTGGCCATTTAAACATCATTCCGCAGGGCCGGCCCTTCATATAACATCTCCTCTCACTCGCATCCTCTGTCCCATTCCTTCTCTTGGTTTTATCCTAGTTTTTGTTGGATTTACGGGGTGCAGGGGATGAAGAGGACTGAGATGAGGATGATGAAACACAGGAGGACGAGGAGTCAACTTTGCAAAGTTTTTTTTTCCTCTTCTCTTTGCCTTTTTTTCCCTTTCTGTGTGAAGGTCATCTTCCGTGACCCTAACCCTAACCCTAACTCTAACCCTAAATCTAACCCTAACCCTAACCCTAACCCTAACCCCAGACTGTGATATAGCATCATTAAATTTGGATTTGCAGGAGCTCCCATCATGTCTTCCTTTGCTGACAAGGCTGATAAGGAATACAAACCAAATCATATTAAGATTACATGTAATTTCTTCCACATTTACCAGCTTTGATGTCATTGTTAAATGTAAATATTCTGCTACCTTTGTTAACGAACACCACAAGATCTAACTTTAAAACAGCAAGAACAGATAGGCCTCAGACTACAGTGTACTGTGCCCTGTTATGCCAGGATATGTTATAATGTAGACTCTGTACATTTTCCACAGTAAAGTTCATTAATATCACTTGTTTAACACTTGTGTGAGATGAAGACTCCTATCATGCCAGTGGCTTGACATGTCAAAAGCTATTCTTAATGTGCAAGAGGTGAAAGTGCGATGACCATTTACTGTACAGTAGCAATTATGAGCAGACGCATTTATTTAAAGCAGATTAAAAATGAGGAACATCAAACACTTTCTCATAAGAGCCAACAGTATTTGTAGTACACATTACTAATTTAATAACGGGTTGAAAGCTTTGATTAAGGAGATCCCATTAATGCAGTAACAATAAACATTAGGGGTGTGACGAGATCTCGCGATATTAAAGCATGATATTAAAACGTGATATTTCTAGTTGAAGTGAAAAGCTGTCCCATCACACCCCTAATATTTCATGATTAATATCATGTGTTTAAATATGATGGTTTCATTCTAAATATGGTGATTATCTCTATGATGGACACCCAACTTCAATTATATTAAACATCTGAATCTAGTCATGCCAACAAATGGAAATTAATTTTTAATTACCTTTAACAAAATATAAAAAATATCACATTTTCACCTGCATCGTGAAACACGGATGTTTAGGAAAGAGCAGCAGAATGGTTTTGTGGTTTAGGAATATCAGCACTAACTCTTATTTCATATCAAATAAATTAATATCGATAAATGTATATTTTAAAGTCTTTAGAAACTTTGAACTAAACATTGATATTGTGTAGTTTGTGATCCTCCATCAGCAGCTGCAGTTTCTCTCAGCTGTATCAGTGCAGTCACTGTGACGTCTGACTGACAGAGGTTTTTGTACGACTCTTTATCACTGTGTGAACACTGGACCACTGTGTGCACTCTGACAGTAATAATCTCCTGTATCTTCAGTCTGGACTCCACTGATGGTCAGAGTAAAATCTCGTCCAGTATTTGCTGTTCCACTGCCACTGAATCTAGATGGAGTTCCAGTATTACGGCTGTTTATCAAGTAAATCAGGAGTTTAGGAGCTTCTCCGGGTTTCTGCTGATACCAGTATAAGTGGGTGCTGAATATTCCTACATCTATATTACACTCTATTGTTGCTGTTTGACTCAGTTGGACAGTTTTAACTTCAGGTTGAGTCAGAGTCACTCCTCTGGATTCTGAAGAAGAGAAAAGAAAGACTATTAGTGTTTAAAACTATTATCATCATATACTTTTACAAAAACACCAAAACCAGAGTCAGTTTTTACATCTTACCTTGAATAAACAGTGCAATGGTCCAGATGAAGATGTTCATTGTGTTCATTGCTGTAGTTTAGTCTTGTGTGATGATGAAGAGTGTGTTCTGCTCTCAGTCATGAAGTGTTAAACTCACAGCACTATAAACACTCTCAGAGCACTGAAGCATGTGCTGACAATGCAAAGTGACTCTCTCTATTTAAATCATTATCCTGAAGACTGTAGATCAGACACAAACACATTTTCAGTTACACTTTACAATAAGGTTCATTAGTTAACATTAGTTAATTACATTAGTTAGTACTTAGTGCGTACATTCTGCTGGGAAGACTCAATTGTTACGTCACTTATTACCTTCTCATCTATCCAATCATGTTCTAATACTTGTAGTATAAAAGATCGGTACTTAAACATGTCTGAGTTCGCAGATGCTGACGCTTTCATTCATTCATTCGCAAAAACCGACGTCGGCATTCACTCAGCTGCATCTCGATTGCAAACATAACAACACAAAATCATGTCGTGATTCACAAAAATCACAAAATCGAGAGCGATCATGTTTAGGAAACCATCACGTAGCGGTTATAAAAACAGCAACTTATGAGAGACGATCTCCTCACACTGGTTCAAGTTCAAGTACCACTTCCAAGTTGGGTTTCAAGTTTCGGTACGCGCTCAGTTCCACCAGCCACTGTTAACATATCCCCTCTACTATGACATACCTGCCAACCTTGAAGATATTTTATGAGTACAACCCCACCCCCCCACCAGGACTGTTCTTGTCACCAGAGAACTAAGGATCAGATTAGATGTGCTCAGGCTTGCACGACATTGTGTTTTGTTTTTAGTGACCAAGCTGAAAATCCTTTCACAGTCTGCATTGCTGTGAAAAATCACACACACCCCAAGCATAACTGTGGAGAGGTTTGCAAAAGGTTTCTTCCCTCCTGATTCCATCACACCTAATTCTCTCCAAGCTTCATCAGCCCGTTTGGTAAGAAAACCATCATTCAAGGTGGAGGGCTGAAAGAGCCGAAACTCCTCCTCCACTTCATCCACTGTAACACCATTTCCCAAGAAGCAGGGGGACCTGTATGTCAGTGAGGAGAATCTGGCTGTTTGCCGTCTGCTTATATCAGCTACGGCAGCATGACGCAGCAATTCGTCCCCATAGGGGAATTTAGAGAGCATTTACTCAACAGCTGCTGTGAAATATTTGCTCACATCCCTGAAGAAAGCTCCAAGAGGTAAGTTAGTTTGACTTTTGATAAATGTCTTTGTGTCATGTCCAATTGACAGCTCATCATCAGGCAGTTGTTGTTCAGTGGGTTTATACAGAGTGGGTTGGCATCCTCTCTTTACTTCTTCCATCATTTCCACAACACGCTCAGGTTTGCAGAAGGCCAAAAGCATTTTTTTGCAACTGTAGCTCCAATATCTGCAGCAATATGGGCACACATGGCTCTTCTTTCTGCAGGTTCTGATTTGCGGTTTCAAATAAAGGTATAACTCTCTTTAAAAAAGAGCATACAGCTTGGACTGTGGGTCAGTCAAGAAAGCATACACCCTCTGTGGTTTTGTGACCTCTGTTTTTTCTATCTTCTTTTCCTTTTCTGTTTTCTTTTTGGACAGATCCCTCTGTTTTTTGCCCATTTCTTTTTGTTGAAAAACAAACTGGTTTAGTTCAAACCCCTTGGGTGGTTGAGCTGTCTGCTCTATAGTGCTTGGCCTTGCCTGCAGCTGTTTTGGTGTAGGCCCTGCCTGTTGCTGTGTGGAGCTTGGTCTGGTCTTGGACTTTCTCTGGTGGACTTTGATCTTCAAAAAGCTGGAGGACAAAGTCTTTGAGACAGCAAGCTTACTCGAGGTAGGTGTGAGAGTCGAGGGCTTAGGGGCAGCTGGGCTCTTCAGAGAGGGATGAGCTGAGGATGTGAGAGGTTTAGCTGCCTTCTTCCCTGCTGCCTCTTCAGCAAATACAGAGTCAGAGGTTCCCACTGCTGGAGGAGTCGATTGACACATTTGCCAAGAGCCAGCCATCTGGTCGAGGATAATTTCAAAATCTTCCTCACATCAGTGTCGCACAGCATTTGTAGGTCACGCAGCAAAGCTTTCCTCTTGCTACTCTTGCCAAGGTAGTAGTAGATCAAGATGAGCATGTCTTCAATGTCATTACATAGACTTCTTGAAGCCTTTTCTGCAGCTAAATGCATTAGGTGGCATGCACAGCCGACCATGTAAATGTGGGGATTCTGTGACTTAATGAATGCTGCGACACCTTTTCTTAACCCCTGTGTGGCGAAAGAGCAGTATTACAGGTAGAAAGAATTTCGACTACGCCACCCGGGGAATTATGGACAACACTCAAGTTTTTATTACTAGGTCACTCAGGTTCGATTCTCTAATAAAGGTAGGCAGAGACGTGGATATGAAAATGTACAAAAGTTTTATTAATACAGAGTTTAATTTAAAGCAGCATGATAATCACGTTAAAAAGGCAACCTGGAGCTGTTTTGAGTTACAAACACATTCAAGTAAACAAAAACACTTTTGAATAAACACACACACACACTTTTTGTACTAATACACTAGTTACAAAGACACAACAAAAGGACACAGACTAACAGGGCTGAGGTAAACCACGGGAGGAGGGATCACTAAACTTAATTCGCCAAAAGCAAACTCACACACACAGCAAAGACTTCCAAAAGTGTCACGGCAAACATTCGGGGAAAGCACCACCACCACCACCACAAGAGATCCTCCACCCATGGAACCTCAGCACCTGAAAGGAAATCACAACAAAAAAAAAAATTAATAACCAAACTTCAAAATACTAACCGCAATAAAGCCCAGTTGGATGATGTTTAAGGTACAGTCATGAGCAGATAGTAATCAATTAGCAGACAATCACAAATAACATACAAAGGTGTAAGCAAAGACCATTAATAACTCAATTCCCGCAATGAGTTCTCAAGCAGATAGTTTGGTGTTCCGTTTTTGACACTAATAAGCGTCAGCCTCAAAAGTTCAATAAACAAAGAAACATTAAATCAACAACTCATCAATAAAACCAGACAGCAACGATCCCCTTCATCAGTGGGGTGACGATCTTCTCACAGATGGCAACAAATTTGTATTGCACACGGTAGCGACAGCAGAGCAGGAAAATACAATACTCTTAATCCGGCAGCAAGGAATCGACGGGGCTATAATAGCGTTTTATAGCACCAGCAGGAAAAACAAATCGCCCGGACGAGAGGGAAAACCCTAAGCCAAATACAAAGAAACACTAAGATTTATGCCTCAATTGCTAAATTTTCAGCTCGTAACTACAGTTATATGCACAATAACACTTACCAGAAGTAGACGATGCATTCGCACAATGTGCTTGTCCTTTCACAGGCACGGATACTCAAAAAGTTATGCACTCTGCTGTTCAGCTGGACTACAGGGACACTGCACATCACTCAACACAATCAGCCGTTCCTTACCCCCAAATAAAAACAAACAATACGCTTTCCACCAGCAGTTCACACATACCTGAAAGGCGAGCAGCCAGCAAGAGCCCCCACCGCGACAAGCCGAGGGAAACCGGAGAAGAAAAACAGGCTAAACACAACACTAATAATTAGTCACGTACATACAAGAAACTAAAAACAGAAGTTGCTATATGCTAACGCACATACCTACAGCCACTGTAAACAACGGACGGAGGCGGAGTCGAACGTGACGCATCCCAGGCTACAGCCAACCAGCTCTTAAATAGGAGGGAATCCCTGCTGATAGGTGCTCACTAATGTCAATCATCTCATTCATTCGGTTACACCTGCATGACAGAGGCGTTGTCAGCAGAAAAGCTTACACAATTGCCCCATGGTATTTTCCTTTTGTTTAGTTCCTGGTCAATGAGATTGTATATCCCTTCGCCAGTAGACTCTCTACACTCAACAATTTTCAGGAGTACTACAACTATTTTTCACTGAGATCATAGACACGGACAACCAAAGGATAAAGCTTGACATCATCCATGTCTGTGCTACCATCGGTTGCAATGCTGAATGGGGAACGGCACATAAGGTCACTGATGACCTGTTCATCATTTGAGGAAAGTGTGTTCAATATAGCTGCTGTCTTGGTATGGGCACAGCCGTACTGCTGGGCAATTTGACTATCTGGAAACTTCTTCTTAAATAATGGTCCAGCATGGTCAGCTATAGACACTGGCACATTGTGCTCAGCAATAAAGTTTGAGAAAAGTGTTTCTGCCCTGATGGTCCATAGATCTTGATCTCCAAAAAAACTTTGTGGTGATCTTAGGGACTGAGGCAATGGCACTTTCCAGTTTCTTGTGCTTTGTTCCTTCCACATGGCGTCTGCAATCTGAAAATGTAGGTGGAGAGGGGGGGATTATATTCCTGCATGTTATTGTGAACTAGAGCTCACCTCATAAATTAACTGAAAATCAGCGCCTACTTGACTCACACCAGTGTTAATTTTGACAGCAAATTTTGATTTAGTTTAAATCATAGTCTTTTGACTAAAATGCCATTTCGTTTTAGTCATATTTTAGTCATCTGAATTGTTTTAGTTTTAGTCTAGTTTTAGTCGACGAAATACAATAAGATTTTAATGGACTAAATCTACAGTAGTCGACTAAAATATAATGGGTTTAAATTGAAATGCATTCATTTAGAATTTCTCTAAAATTTCCAAACCCATATACTCCCTAAGAAAACATATATTAACCTGCTAATATGAATGATTTTAAAGTTTGAACGTGCAATACAGATACAGATTTAACTACTGTAAATATCTTAAAATTAAATAAAACGTACTCGGTTACTAACGTAACCTCGGTTCTCTCTAGAAGAGGGAACGAGTACTGCGTTTGAAAAACGCTGCGGGAAAAGTCTCTTTTCACGAAACACTGAAGCAAAAATTATCCTTTAATTTTTCATATATGTAAAACGCGTTGCGGCAGCAGCAGACAGCTGAAGCAAGACGGCTTGTCTGCTCATTGGCTGCTCTGCGGCAACTGCATAAGCCTATCGAGCGCAGTCTGATGCAACATCAGACCAATGAGGGCGCTTCGCGCCCTCCTCGCCACTTCCCGCTGAGACGGGCGTGGCTTACCTCTATAAAAGGAGCTCGAGAAGGCTGACTCACTTGATTTTGATCGCCGAAGCGAACCAGAGTGAACCAAACGCACGGCAAGGGAACGCAGTACTCGTTCCCTCTTCTAGAGAGAACCGAGGTTACGTTAGTAACCGAGTACGTTCTCTTACGAGAGTTCTCTCGTACTGCGTTTGAAAAACGCTGCGGGAACCCCTTGCAAAACGCTGTGCGTGCTGGGATAAAAACACTGATCACCGGAAGCCATTTCAGGCATACAGTGCATAATCACCAGATAGACTCACACAGAGTCGGGGAATAAGGGGGGGGGAGCCTTAATTCCCTATACTGTAGCGTCTGCAGGCTTAACATGACCTCACAGGGAGAGTCTAAAGACAGGAGGGGATTCCTCCGTCCTTATATAGACATGTCCACAGATGCGAATATGACATCACATAGCCAGGGTAGGGAGCCTGCACTAATGTGGGAAAACGTGGGTCTTACACAGTTCAGCCCAGCATAGTCGGCATAGTATTACACCGACAAAAGCTTAGCCTGTAAGGCGGGAACCTCTAGGTTATAAAACCTGATAAATGTAGACGGAGAGGCCCAGCCTGCCGCCGTACATATATCCTGTAAGGAAATCCCGCTGGACCAAGCCCACGAGGAGGCAACGCCTCTCGTAGAGTGCGCTCAGACTCCCAACGGGCATTGAATGCCCTTGGCAGTATAAGCCAGCGCTATTGCGTCAACTATCCATCTGGATAGGCTTTGTTTCGAAACAGCCGTTCCTTTGGAACGTCCGCTGAACGAGACAAAGAGCTGCTCTGTCTGTCTAAAGGCAGCAGAGCGGGACATATAAGCTCTTAAAGCCCTAACAGGGCAAAGAAAACTCGAGTCCCCTTCCTCACTCGACGCCGGCAGGGCAGCCAGGGAAATGACCTGAGCCCGAAAAGGCGTGTTGAGGGATTTCGGCACATAGCCGTGCTTAGGTTTGAGTATGACTTTAGAGTCATTAGGACCAAACTCCAAGCACGTCGGGCTCACGGAGAGCGCGTGCAGATCGCCTATGCGCTTCACTGAAGCGAGAGCCATCAAAAACACTGTTTTGAAAGACAAATGTTTGAGGCTGATTGACTGGATAGGCTCGAAAGGGGCACCTTTCATGGCCGCCAGGACCGTAGAAAGGTCCCACATAGGGACTGACGGAGGCCTGGGTGGATTCAGTCTCCTAGCTCCCCTGAGGAAGCGGATGACTAAATCATTCCTTCCTAGTGACTGACCCAGCGTTGAACCTGAGAACGCTGAAATAGCCGCCACATACACTTTGAGCGTGGAAGGGGATCTGCCCTTATCCAACAGCTCTTGTAGGAAGGAGAGAACCTCCGTTACCTCACATTCGAGGGGTGAAAGGCTCCGAGCTGTACACCAGCCGGAGAAAACCGACCACTTTGAAGCGTAGAGTCGCCTGGTCGACGGCGCTCTAGCCTCCGTGATGGTATTCATGACTCCCTCTGCGAGACCAACGGGTATCCGTTGAGCGCCCACACATGAAGGGACCATAGCTCCGGGTGTGGGTGCCAAATCGAGCCCCTGGCCTGCGAGAGGAGATCTCTCCTCAACGGCACTGGCCATGGAGCAATGTCTGCTATCTGCATCAGAACTGGGAACCATGCCTGGTTCTTCCAGAACGGTGCTACAAGCAGCACTGGGCATTTCGTTTTCCTGACCCGTTCCAACACCTGAGGCAGGAGGGAGACGGGGGGAAAAGCGTATAGCGGGCAGCGCGGCCACCTTTGGGACAGCGCGCTGTCGGTCTTTGAAAAGAATGCGGGGCAGTGAGCGTTTTCGTGGGACGCGAATAGGTCCACCTCCGCTTTGCCGAATCTCTCCCACAACAGCCGGACTGTTTGTGGGTGTAGAGACCATTCGCCCGTAGGAACGTTGTTCCTGGACAGTCTGTCCGGGCCCACATTTAGCAGCCCGGGCACATGTACTGCTCTCAGCGAGCGTAGGTTGTGCTGAGCCCATAGCAGGAGGCGTTTCGCCAGCCTGTACAGGGGTTTGTAATTCAGACCGCCCTGGCGATTTATGTAGGACACCACTGCCATGTTGTCCGAACGGACTAAGACGTGTTGGTCCTTGATGTGGGGACAAAAACGCGTCAGCGCGTTGTGCACTGCCAGCATTTCTAGGCAGTTTATGTGTTGGAGCTTTTCCCGTTCCGACCATAGGCCGAAGGACGGTCTGCCGTCGAGCAGCGCTCCCCATCCCGAGGTGGATGCGTCCGTAGACACCATCTTCACCCTCGAGGAAGTCCCCAGGCTTACACCTGATTGGTACCAGTCGTTCGCCATCCAAGGTACCAGGGCTGTGACGCAGTCCTGATCGACCTTGAGGCGTAAATGACCGGACACCCACGCTCTGCGCGGAACCCGCGCTTTCAACCAGAACTGCAGCGGGCGCATGCGGAGCAAGCCCAGCCGGAGAACTGACGATGCTGAGGCCATGAGACCCAGCATCCTTTGAAATTTTCTGAGCGGGGTGAAAGCGCCGCGGCGGAAAGACATCGCCGCGCGCTGAATGTTCAGCACGCGCTGTGGCGACAGCCGCGCTGTCATAGACTGTGAGTCCAGAACTATACCCAGAAACGGAATCGTTTGGCTGGGGTTCAGTGAACTCTTCGCCCAATTGACCGTGATACCAAGATTCTCGAGGTGATCGAGTAAAATGGCTCTGTGCTCTATGAGCTGAGATCGTGATTGGGCTAGGATCAACCAGTCGTCCAAATAGTTCAGCACTCGCATGCCTCTGAGTCTGAGAGGAGCGAGCGCTGCGTCCATGCATTTCGTAAAAGTACGAGGTGCCAGGGACAAGCCGAAAGGCAGGACTGTATACTGGTATGTCTGACCCTCGAAGGCGAATCTCAAGAATCGCCTGTGATGTGACGCTATCTGTATTTGAAAATACGCGTCCTTCAGATCTATCGACATGAACCAGTCTTCTCGGCGAACATGCGCGAGAATTTTGCTGGTTGTGAGCATTTTGAAACGGCGTTTCACTAATACTCTGTTCAGTCGTCTTAGATCCAGAATGGGTCTGATACCGCCGTCCTTTTTGGGGACTAGAAAGTATCTGCTGTATATCCCCTGTTCGCTTTGAACTCGGGGAACAAGCTCTATCGCCCCTTTGCTTATCAGTTTTGATATTTCGGCGCGAAGTAGGTGTGCTACATTCAGCGGTACCGAAGTTTCGACGCGCGCTGTGAAGCGCGGAGGGCGTCGATAAAACTGTAGCGAGAAGCCTCTCTTTATAATGCCTAAGACCCAGTCCGAAACCCCTGGAAGCGCTGCCCATGCATCTGCATGGTTGGCTAAGGGCCGGATACAGAGCGCGCTCTGTTCGCCGTGCGACAGAGGTGCTACGGGGCTCACAAACATAGGCGTTATGCCTGCGGCATTTGAGGCGGGGGGCACGCTTAATACAGCGGGCGGAGCGCTCGCCCTCGACCTTACAACAGTGTTTGACTGAGTGAGGGAGGGCTGCGCGAGCCCCGTGGGACTCATGTGTGCGAGTAGATGTGGGCTGTGAGCGGGCACATTTACTGCTTCGGGCGCGCTGCTTGTGTAAGCAGCGCGCGCGCTCACAGGTCTCGTTTTTACAGAGAGCCTGTGATCTGATAGACATAGTGTTCGTGGGCACTGAGTAGTGGGCACTTTTACTATGTGGGGGGCGCAATCGACCTGAGTCGATTTTATTTGCGCGAGCCCTGGGTGCAGGGCTGTGCTTATGTGTATGGATGGGCACAGAGGAGTGGGCATCGACACTACACTTATAGCACCATCGGCCGTGGCCGGGACACCAGAAAACACACTCTTTTCGAGACATATCTGGGTAGCCGTAAAAACGGCTTTTGAGTGCAGGCAAGCGGGCACTTGTACAGGCTTGCGCTTTGCAGAGAACGCTGGGACAGCCGCGAAGCTTGGGGCTGAGACAGCGAGGCGCTTGGGTGGGAGGCCGGCCGCAACGGGACTCACACACCTGCGCTTTCCTAGGCGGGCTAGGACTTCTTCGGGACCTCTGGCTTCACTACAATCCTCGGTCGCGGCGCGCGCGCGGGGCGCCGGGCGCTCGATCGAGAGCGGGGTCTCGAGCTGCGCTGTTGAGGCTGCTGCGAAGAGGGGGCCGAAGGCGGCGGCTGAGGCTGTGCGGTTCGCGGGGTCCGTTTGTCTCGACCCGCCGCGGAACCAAGCGCTTCGGAAGGAAGTGCTTGAAGGCTTGAGACGCTTTCTGGGCTTCGGTAAATCTCTCTACGAACTCAGAGAGAGAAGAACCAAAGAGGCCAGCGGAAGACAGCGGGGCGTCGAGAAACGCGATGCGCTCGGAATCGGCCATCTCCGTGAGCGTCAGCCATAAGTGCCTCTCAGCGACAGTGGCGGAAGCCATACAGCGTCCCATGGCTTGTGCGGCAGCTTTGGTGGCTCGGAGCGTGAGGTCTGAAGCACTCCTCAAATCCGCAATGCAGACAGCATCAGGTCCAGCCTCGTCCCATTTACGGAGGAGATCACCCTGGAAAATCTGCAATGTAGCCATGGTGTGTAGCGCTGACGCGGCTTGCCCAGCGGCGGAGAATATTCGCGCGAGCAGCGTCGACGTCATGCGGCAGGCTTTTGAAGGCAACACCGGTTTAGTTCGCCGTCCAGCAGAGGGCGGGCACAGATGGGTCGCTATAGCCTGTTCCACCGGCGGCAGAGAGAGGTAGCCTCGTTCATTCGCCTTGTCCAATGAGGAGAATGCAGGCGACACAGATGAGCGTGTACGCGCAGAGTAGGGCGCGTTCCAGGCCTTCGCAACTTCTTCATGTAACTCAGGAAGAAAAGGAGCGGGCTTAGATTCCGGAGAATTGCGCTCACCTGGGAGGAAGCTACCATCGAGCCGGGTGCGAGAGGGGGGCTCCGGTGCAGACCACTCGAGGCCGAGGTTCGCCGCGGCCAACGCGAGCACTCGCATGAGCTCCGTCTCGATGCTGGCTCTCACTGAGGGCTTTCGGGCAGGAGGCGCGAGGTCCTCAGAGCTCGCCCAATCCTCGCTGCCTGAAGCGAGGAGAGAACAGGAATCCTTTTCCCCCGACGCGGCCTTCGAAACAACTTCCTCTGATGACGCGGCGGCGGGCTGCGGGCGCTGAGCATCAGGAAGTGATTCGGGGGAGGTCGGAGAAGCTGGCGGGCGAACCGGCGAGCTTGGTCGGGGTGGAGAGGGTTCCGGGACCCGCTGCGAGCGGCGCTTCTTACGGCGCGGCATCGCGGCGGAGAATGCAGGCTTCGAGAAGGATGCCAGGCGGGTCCTCAGAGCCACCATAGGCAAAAGCTCGCAGTGAGGGCAGCCGCCGTCAGCGAGCGCGAGCGCTGCATGGCCCTCACCGAGGCAGGAAACACAGATGACGTGGTCGTCTCCCCCGGCGAGTGGGGCTCTGCACGAGCCGCAGGATTTAGGCATCTTTAGAAAGACGCCGCTCTTTTAGGGGGTGAGTGCTACGAGAACACTCACACACACACACAAAACAGAGCACAATAAAGGATATGGGCGTCGGAAAGCGCAGCAGGTACGGCTGTAGAAGGCGGCGTAGGCCAGCGGCTTCGAGGGCTCGTCCCGCTGAAGTGCTTGCTTCGGACGACGCTGCTTCCGTGATCCAGCGATGCGTGCGCTTCGCTGAAGAGATTAAAATCAAGTGAGTCAGCCTTCTCGAGCTCCTTTTATAGAGGTAAGCCACGCCCGTCTCGGCGGGAAGTGGCGAGGAGGGCGCGAAGCGCCCTCATTGGTCTGATGTTGCATCAGCCTGCGCTCGATAGGCTTATGCAGTTGCCGCAGAGCAGCCAATGAGCAGACAAGCCATCTTGCTTCAGCTGTCTGCTGCTGCCGCAACGCGTTTTACATATATGAAAAATTAAAGGATAATTTTTGCTTCAGTGTTTCGTGAAAAGAGACTTTTCCCGCAGCGTTTTTCAAACGCAGTACGAGAGAACTCTCTTAAGAGAACCACTTTTATAAAGTAGAATACAGTCTTCTTTTCAATGAATGATATATGAATTATTTTGTATACACCATTTTCTATTCTTTCAAGCAGACATATTTATTTGTATGAATTAAATATAATTAATCCTTATTAACCCTCTGGAGTCTGAGCTGTTTTCTGGGCCCTGGAGGTGTTCTGACATGCTCTGACATTTGTGCTTTTTTCAGTTATTTATAAACATGTTAATGGCAAAGGTGTAAATTCACTCTATATAGCACAAACAGGGCTACCAAAATATCTGATCAACATGCATGTATATGTTTGAATTTTTAAGAGAATAATGTTTATGCGTGGTTATTGGAAAAAATAAAAATGAAAGTTGCAGAAATAAGGCCACAAAACACATACTAAATATGTGGCAATAAGACTTTTGACTAAAGGATATCATCGCCTATAGTTTTTTCTTCAAAATTATGTGAAAATAGTCTTGCTTTATCGTTCACATAAAACCATACATTGATTTAAATTGATGTAAAACAGGTTTTGCTTGGAAAGCCAATATGCGAGGGGGGCGTGAACGAGGAGTGGTTTTCACCTGAATTACCACCCACTCTGCATAATGATGAGCCATTCACTCAGGTGTGACAACTGACTGAGCCACAATGCAAGGACCATTTAAGATTTTGCTTACATCTATCTTGTAAATATGTTTTGCTATTTTATTAAAAAGGTTACAATTACAACAATAATTACAATTTCAACTATATTTCAAGTGTACTCTTTCTTTGTAAAAAAAAGATTATAGGCCTACATTTTATCTATGTATTCATTACTTTGAATATAGCCAACATTGGAACAGCTAACATCTTAGTTGATGACTTTATTTTTGACAAAAATAGTAGGCTATTTTATATATAGAAATTGCTAAACAAAAGCTTATTTGACGAGGCAGTATATTCTACAGTAAAAACTGTACCCAAATCTACTAAACAAAATGTTGTCTTTCATATTTCAGCTGACTGTAACGTTGTTTTCATGAAATACGCTTACACACGCTTAAAATGATGATAATTAAGTGTAAAGATAGGTATTACTGAAAATATTTGGTGTTTGGGGTGAGGATTGGGGTTGATCCATTTATAAAGTAGCTGTTTTTTATTTATTTTTCTGATGTGCACAAATAAGCGACAGGTATCATAAGATTTTCTTCTCCATGTTCCTTTTTTTCTATTCTTTTATTCGTTCATGCATGTAATAATGAATGAATGAATGAATTTATGTATGACTTGTGCAATAAATAAATAAATAAATAAAAAAAATACGATAGGCTATTGACTCGCGATCTTCGCAGTAGGCTAGTGAACGCACCGGAGAAACGCACATTTATTAGGCTACATAGTTTTTTGTTTTGGATGGTTTTGTTTAGAACCAGCTGTAAATGTAAATATATTTCACATTTTTTAGACATGTGAGGCGAGTAGGCTACGGTCTGGTTGATGATCTCCAGTTCAAGCACCTTATGTTGTGATTGCTAGCCTATATTTACTTTAAATCCAGGAAATTTGTTAATGAAAAAAATATTAAAATTAAGATACAATTGATACAAAACGAAATTCGTTTTAAAGAAAGGATTTGTACTTTCTGTTTTGAGGTATCTGTGAATGTTTGAAAGTCAACTGTCACGTAATATTGTTTTTTGCCAGCTGTGGTAAACAGCGCGCATCTATGCCGTTCATTCATTCATAAACAGAAACCTGAGAAGGAAAAACTTACTAGTATTCCTCAGCTCGTATTCCTCGTATTCGTCATTATTCCTCACAGCGCTGCGTTGTAAACAAGTAATGTTCTGAATAAACTGGTGTTTTGGTTTTCTTGTGCTGATGATAGGGGCGTTCACAGGATTGCGTGGATTACCTCAGCCATTTGCGTTTGAATAGCGTGCGCTCTCTGTGGGCGGAGTCACATTACATTTGAATTAGCTCTAATGAGGTCGACTGGAATCGCTCTCTTTTAATACAGATTTCACAAGATGAGAATATTTGTTTTTTATATAAATTACTTCATTAAAAAGTAGAGAATTCAAGCTTCATGCCTGTGTGTCTGAATGCCTGTTTGACTGAGTGTTCGCTAAGCTACAGTTCATTTTCGGACGCGTTTCAGAATGGACTACACGGACAGAGAGAAGGCAGAACTCGCTTCGTGTTTATTTTTCTTTATTTGGCAAAAAGCACAACACTTTGTTTTTATTGTGAGTATACACAAAAATAATACACATTTAACAGAATCGATTGATGTATGAAACTTGTTTTGTAAAATCAAAGTCAAAAGAGAATTTCGGGTCTCAATCAACTCATAAGGAAAAAAATCGAGCAGATCACGCCGGCGTGATCTCAGACCCCTGAGGGTTAAAGCTATTAACGAGCAGTGAATGCTTTTCTCTTTTTCTTTTGTTGCTTGATCAATATTAAGGACACAGACCGCATTAGGTTTATTACCCACTGTCACTTTAAGACATCGAATCATGTCCAATGACATGCGGATCCAATTGCACTGATGCACACACGATACACTCACAAGTGTTTAAGACATAACCGACATAATTTACGTGACATTTAGACATAATGTTGTGTGTATTATTTGTCCATTCAGACACGAAAGAGAGCTCAATTTCATACTCACGCGCTGTATAGGTGTCTATGTGAATGGCTGCGCGCTTCGGGTCGGGTGTGTGCGCACAGAAAACCGTACCGAATAGCCTATAGCTCTTTTTTGCGTCGTCACTCTTATTCAGATCTATATGTCTGCTCTACTCATTCTCCCAGACGTTTACATGTTTTAACGTTTTATGAGACATGCAGCGCATGCCAACTCGTGTGCCGCTGGGTAGATCAGCATGTCACAGTACAAATGTGCGCATCTACCACAAATGCAGGACATCAGACTGGATCGCTTCCCAAATCGTCACTATCTAACATTTTCATCTAGTTTTTATTCGTTGACGAAAATGTCAATAGATTTTCGTCATAGTTTTTGTCATTCAAAACTAGTTTTTATTTAGTTATCGTCTCGTTTTCGTCTGTGAAAAAATGTCGTTGACGAAAATGATTCGTCTACGAAATTAACACTGACTCACAGACCTGTCTACTTTTAAACAGAACAATTCAAAACGAAAGAAAACAGACTGCTCTATGCTTATGTAATCCGTATGAAATGTGCATTTCTCTGGCGCGTTCACTACTGCGAAGATCATGAGACAGCATCGTCAACTTCATCTTTGCAGTCGACACGACACTGATACAGAAAACACTTGTGTATTAATAAACAATTAAAATGTCTACTTCTATATTTGAGATTAATCATAATCATTACTTTTGCCGGTTCTTTGTGACAGCTTTTAGGTGCGTTATTGGCAGCGCCACCCTTACATGTTAGCCTACATGAACGCGTGAACTGAACTGAGCTCGTCACAGCTGGACTGCCTGTTATGATGTCAAGGTCATTTTTAATGTTCATAAATTCAATTAGGCTAAAAATAGCCTAACTGTTACCTTTATCTTACATTAATCAGCACCTGGCCTGTCTAAAACCTTCTAGATTTCTAGCCATTCCACCACTTTTCTGCCAACTAATGGGAAGGATGGCGGGTGTGATTAGCTAGCCTATTGACACTATGAACGTTTTTTTTCTCATCATCCTTTTATTAAGTGTGCTTGCTGAAAGCAGCACACTTATTGTTCTTCTTAAGTTTTCTTATTATTATTATTATTCCCGGGAGAAAAATTTTGGCCAGCTCCTGCGCCTAGGCCCTTTGAGACAGAGACACCGTTCCAACTTTAAAACGTCCGGTCAGTACCGGTGTAAGTTGCTCGCAAAGATGACATCACGAGTCCACGTCGTTTGTCCGCCATAGTGGATTGAACAGAAAGCCAAACTAAAGTTTCACAGGTCACAAATTTGGTCCGAACTTCACGAAACTAGACATCCATGATCCTTGGACCAAGCCTCACAAAAGTTACTAGAAGGATTTTTGATTTTCGGAAGCGTTTGCCCGTCACAGCCAAACGAAATCGGCGGCGTAGTCGCCAAACAGGAAGTCGTCCATATCTCAGGAACTCTGTCACGTATCGAAACCAAACTTTGTACATGAACTCGGGACTCCAATGTGAGGAAGCACAAGATCTGAATTTTTTTTATTTATTTTTTATTTCAGGCTAATAGACAAACCCATTTACCTATGTCTATGCAAGTTTCACCTCACACTTTTAATGTTAATGCATTTAGACAGTAGGTGGCACTGTTGTATTACATTTCACAGAGCTGCCAAGTCAGTGTATAGACTGCATTCGTTTTTACTAGGTTTGTCTTAATAAATGCAGGCATGAATTTCGTTTTTTGCATTGGTCTAATTTAATCATCTTCATTTATTAATACATACAGATTTGTATGAATTGTGTATTTCCAGTTCTTAAAGCAGTTAATAACAAAAAAAAACAAAAAAAAAACTTTATACAAAATACATCATGCTCTTCTTCGCTAACCAAACAAACAATTCATTGTCTGTGGCTGTGTTTGTGCGCACGGGAAATATGCTGCGCATAACAATAGAAAACAAGGAGAAACGCACAGTCACATGCTCAAACAATCAACAACGTCGCTCTAGAGGTGCGTTGTGGACTGCGAAGTGGACTTCACAGAGTTTTCCGCCATCTTAAGTTAGATTCTAATCCGAAGGGAGCATGTTCAGTTCGAAGGGCACTGCGCACGGCATAGGGAATAAGGGAACATCGATACATCACTTCACAGGAAGTGGAGAGCGATGATCACCCAACTGTCATTTCGCGCACCACGTCATCACCAGTCAGAACGGTCATAACTAACGATGGAGGAGTTTACGTATGTGTGTAAGTATTCATACATTTCGCCATTGTTATACAAATGACAGTTTTTAACGATTATTGTTGTGAATATTACATACTACTTTTGATGATTATAATTTACCTCAGTGAATGCAGCCAGCTTAGCTAGTTTGTGAAGTAAAGTGATTTTATTTTAGGTAGTTGTAAAATAGTGCAATATAATTGTAAATATTTAATATAATAATAAAAATTAAAATATGAATGTAGTCCTATATTTATGTTATATCATAATCTGCGCGACTCCGTCGTTGACTTTCTTTGATGACGTTTGCAGGGCGTTTCAAATGAGCGGTTATTGTCAGTGAAGTCCACTTCAACTGATATACCGTGCTCAGGGAGTAGGGGAGCAGTGAACACTGCATATAGACCCTGTCGAATGGAACGTACATTAGATGTGTAAAAACAAGTGGAAAGCGCGAGCGCGCCGCTGTCTCCTTTCCACAAGCGCTTGTTCTCCTGTGGCGTCTGTCGTTGCTATGCAACCGTGAACTGCGCTCTCCATGATGACAAGAACTGTGTCTGAAATCGCTCCCTATCCACTATATAGTGCACTATTTAGGGTGTCGGCCATTTTGTAGTGGTGTCCGAATTCTGAGTGAACGACATCATTCCCTACATTCTTCACTACTTTTACCCACAATCCTCTCTGAATTCGAGTGCACATCAAAGAGTATAGAAGTAACAAGAGGCGAAACTCAATAGAACGTTCCATTGCAACAAACTCACCCCTGCGCAGAGCTGCAGCTCCGCCATCTTGGACTGAACGCAACACAGCTGTCATAGAATTGAACGATACCGGTTCAAATTCAAAAGCGGTTAAAATAACTAAAAAGTAGTTTCTAGTTTTTAATATCTCTAGAGCAAACATCCCATGTCTCCCGGAAGATCCGGGAGTCTCCCGCATATTGATAGCGGCTCCCTGATGCCCGCAAATTAGCTAAAATCACCCGGAATCTAGAGCGAGCTAGATTGAGCTCCAAACCGTGTAACGTTAGAGCGCACAGCAGAAAGGGTGAGGGAGCGAGATATCAACATATCAGTCTAAAATATGGAACACAACTTGTTCAGATTTTTTGCTTTCATTTTCTTGCAGTTCTAGAGTATGTAGCGTTTATGGTAACAATCGTAATTAGGTCATATATGAAATATTAGCTCGAGCAGTAAGGAAATTTGGGGAAATATTAAAAATCATAACTCATAGTCATAATTCATAAATTTCACATATGCTATTACATTACCTGCTAACTATCAAAAATATTTCGTTCTATAACTGGTCTCTTATCAGTCATTCGACCAGCGAATGCTTTGATTATACCAGTTAAGAAGGAATATTTATATTATCAAACCTCAGACAGATTCTCTCCTGGCCGTGGATACAAATTGCTGGGTTTATGAATTAAAATAAAGAGCTAGTAGCTAAATCTTATCGCAATTTCATTGACAATTACATTGGTGGGATTGTAACACAGAGTCAGTCAAAGTATAAAAGATTTATTTAATCAAAAATGACACACAAAGGATTATGCATATAGGAAGTAATATAGGCTAATCTACGTACGTAAAATTACACAAGACCCACGAACGTTTAGACAAACAAACATAAAACATGACTTGATCAAAATGAAACTAGGAAGAAAGTGAGGGAAAAAGTATGGTAATTTACAAACAGAACCTTTTAAGAGACAACTGTGAAAGCAGCTTCGAGAGAGATCATTTTATACGTTACTTGCGATTCTGTTCCTTTGTCTGCGTGAAGCTGGGTTTCTGGACCACGTGTGTACCTTGGCTGGACCGTGTCTCATCGATTTGTAGGCTTGCGTTTCGCGTGAAGTTCTTAAAAGCTTACTTGAAAGTAACATTACCGAGTAAAGAATTCTTTTCCCTGTACGGGAAAGGCGAGAAAACTTAGTTACAGGACGAAGCTGGATTTTTACATCCGCGGTTCGTTTGGATGAAGGCCCTGTGCCTTCTCCCGCTCCGCTGCTGGTGCAGGGAGAGGTCAGAGTTCGGAGTCACGAGGGTGAGAGGGTATGAGAGCAGAGAGCGAGCTAAGAGCGACGTCTGCTTGTGTTGTGGTTTTAAAGCAGCGCGGGGTAACGCCCTGTTTGATGACGTGACCCAATGGAATCTTTCGGTTCTGAGGCGGGAGCGTTTCATTGTTTGTGAAGGAACGCCTCTTCTGATCGTACACAGAAAAATGCATTAAAACTTTAATACCACATTATGTCTAGGATAAACATTCGCGCGGAATATAGTTTATATTTCCGTATAAAGAAGCTCATTACGATCCGTAGGATACCAAACCCGATATTAATATCAGTTAATGAAACAGATACATCTCAAATGTATCAACACACGTGTCCATTACATCTGCCGAAGGGCATAAATATCTCAATTTATCCCATCACATCCCATAGACAAGAAAACTACATAAAAACATTTTGATAATGATTCATGTGTGTGTGTAACTTGTGTTTTAGGAGTTTCAGAGTGGTTTGGTGTGTGTGTGATTCAGAGCAGGTTTTCTGTTTGAGATCGGAATGTCAGTAATGTCTTTGAAGCTCACTGTGGAAAGGGGGAAGTGAGTCATAAAAAGGGGTTCAGTTACAGACTTTGCCAAGTCTGTGGGAATTAGAAAGTGTCTTCACTTTTAATTAGTATATAAATTAAGAGTCCATTTTTACCCATCGAGCCATAGTCGCTACAAGTAAAATATATTTTGTAATATATATTTTATATAAAATATAAATAATTATATTTTAAAATTTGTACATTTTAATAAACCCAAACTTATATAACTTTTGTCTGTTTCACTTTCATAATTTATTTCACTTCAACAATAATCTGACCAATTAAAACAAGACCAATAGGTCTAAATTCCAAAGCATTCTTGAATTAACGTTACAACCATTTAAGTTTGGATAGTGATTTTCATGTTTATGCGAAAAAAAGGTGACAGTTAAAGGGTTAATTTAGTGATAACAATGAATTAATAAAGCGGTCATTTGCCAGGTTAGGTGTTCATATATCTCTGAAAGTATGCGATTTAAAAAGCCCATTTCGAGTCTTGACAATTTCGACCAAATACATAACATTAGCAAACTGTTACTGCGGTTATGGGATAGCTTACATTAACGTTACAGCACCTGTTATCGTTGACGTTAGCTCACTTAAAGTTAATAAAACCTTTTCTACTTTACCTCTCTGGATCTTTGGGGAATCTATGAAATGCTAGTTGATTGGTTGTACACTGGTAGTTGTTGCAGTTGATGGCAGAACACTGTTTTCTTTGTTTCCAATTATTTCCAGACATAATGTTAATGCTGTACAGTAGTTGTGCTAACGGTAAAGCCGTTGGTTCAGTCCAAAATGGCGGTCGCGCTACCGAAGCGCCACCTAGTGGCTGTTGTCAAAACTGCAACGGAGTTTCGCCTCTTGTTACTTCTATACTCTTTGTGCACATACGATGTACACTTGCTGAGACACTATTTCCCACAATCCAACACGATAAGGCGATAGAGCGCGAATGAAAAATAAACAAAAATGTCACCATGGCAACGGTGCACGCGAGTTAGAAAACAATCATTTAAACCAGACGCCTTATTTATATATACCGTTATATCTATATTTGAATAAACAAATGTGTTGTGTAGTGTTTTGTTCTCTTTTATTTTCACATATAAATGTAAAAAGTAAATAAATATGACAAGCAAGTGTTTTTATTATCTTTTTTTTAAATCAAATAACACAATAAACGTGAAAAATACATACATACAATTGTTACATACAATTCATACAGCCAAAAAAAGGAAATATTAAAGATGGGTAGGTAATGTTTATGACAAATTGTCCGAGCTCTCTGGGGCGTGATAATTATGTCAGCGTCCGAATTCTTTGCTGATGTAGTGCACTCAACTGCCATTCACTATGTAGGGATTAGTGAATGAGTGAACGAGTGAGCGGTTTCAGACACAGCTAAGGAAGTATCAGCAAAAGATTAATAGATTTCTAGCCCTTGCATTAGCTTTACTACTAGATATATTTATGGAGATGAAAAATAATAAGGCGCCCTGTACAGCTATGATCAGCTGTTTGGCATTCAATGTTGTTACGCTGCAAGCTGATGGTTCATTGCTGTCGCGCTCTATCACTCGCACACCATAAAGAGCAAATTGTTTTTTAATGTTTCAATTTCGTGATTAAAATGACATAATTTGGAAGTGGATAATTTCTTCACGAACAGCTCATTATGACTCAATGTTAGAATGCTGCACCTACACTCGATAGTGTGAATAAGATCAACGCAACGCAGACCACTGCATTGACAGGGTAAAACATATGATCTGTCTACGGCCAGGGCTCAGCGGAAGACAGAACATGCCGGTCCTGCGCTGATTGAGGAATTAAATTAGAAAATAAAAGACAGTTTGACATCTTTTTTCTCGCATTCTCGCATTTTTTCTCGCATCTCGCATCTCGCATCTATCCACTACCTGCTAACATTAGTGCACTGCACCCGAGCAAGCACACTTTGCAGTTCCTCCGGAAATGCATTTTTCTAGTTTTTTAATATAATTATGTTTCTGGGGATGAGGAGTATTTGTGTGTGAGACTGTGTTCGTTACCTGTTGCCCCTTGGTGACTGATGTCGACGTCCGTCTTGAAGACGGTGCAGAACGCATGATGAGGTAGCTTGGACAACTGGAGGCAAGGCCATCTCTCACAATAGCGCTCTAAACATCTTTGTGTTTTCCGAACCTTTTTTTGTGGCGGTTCAGCCATGGCATGAAAGCCTAGGTATCTTATCCGGCCAGTCTGGCTTGCTTGAGGCACTGAATTAAATTGAGCGCAAAGCTTGTGGATAGGAGGGGCAGGTGGGCGGCGGGTTAACATGCAGCGCTCTGATTGGCCAAAAGCTTTTCACTCCACTTACACGCTGTGGCTCAGCGGCAGAATCAGCGTCATAGATTGCATAGAAACTGAAACCGGCGAAATGCGAGAAGCAACAAAATGCGTTCCTAGAGAGCAGCGAATCGTACAAGCGTACTTAAGGGTCAAAATGCGTGCAGAGTACGAAAAATGCGTACATGTTGGCAGGTCTGTCAGAGGTGCCTCGCCATAGGGTGTATAGAACCGAGTACGTTCCTCTGAAATTCAACATCTTAAGATAATTTAACTTTCTTTTTTCTTTATTTATATTTGTAAATCAGTTGAGCCCCTTCTTGGAAAGTAGTCGGATGTCCCACACACTGTCAGAAAGTTTATATTAATTGCATGTATTCTTTAAAATTATTACAAATTGGACCCTGTCTGTTCATGTTCCAGTGATACATGATGTCTCTCCACACCTCATATGAACCTTCCTCTGTTTGCAAGAGTGGAAAAGCTCATTTGACTTGTCACATGACATCAGACACTCGATTATTTTGTCGTAATCCGATCAGAAATGCTGATAACTGTCCCGTTTGCATTTAAATCATGTTATTTTTAAACGAATTCACATGAATATTGTGTGCTATTAAAGACATACTTTTAATCATGCCCACGTATCAGTGAACTTATTACATAAATGCATTTAACATTTAATTATGCAACACTCTTATAGAAACACTATTTACAGAAAAATATCCCACAGTTATGGATAAACACACATCATCATCAAGTGCTGTACCGGGCACACTGGGCAACAAGTGTCCTCCAACGTATTCGATCCATGGCCAAGTTCTCCACATCTTCCCATGGGACACTGACATTCTTCAGGTCTTCAACATCTGTCTCCGTGTCTTCCTTGGTCTTCCCTGTCTCCTGCATCCTCCTGGTGGTGTCCACTTCATCACTGTGTTTGGGTGGTGTTGTTTGGGCATGTGTAGGATGTGTCCAGCGAGGTGCACCCTTTGCTCTGTCTCAGTTTCTGAAAGTCTTCATGTGGGGTCCCACTCCTCCTCGTGATCTCTTTGATATATGCAGAACCAATATTGAAAATAGTGATTTATCTTTGTCCATATTGTTAAAGCATTTTGTTTTCTCTTTTCAGCTTCATAAACTGTACTTGATGTCTGCCTAAAACCTTTATCAAAAAATTGTCAGTGCTCATCAGGAGTTTTGCTAAAGGACATATTCATTGCATAGTTACAATAAAAGTGACCAATAATCACAAGGATATAGAATGAAAGTTGAGAATGTAAAATGTTGTGCTTACGTTTTTGCCCATTTGTTCTTTAACCCTCTGAGGTCGGCAAACGCGACGGCACGTTTTGCTGGATTTTCTTCACATTGTAGCACTATAAACTTAAATTACTCCGTCATTTATGTTCATACAGAAAAAAGAAATATAAAAAAAGAATCTGTGATATTTTTACTTTTGTATGTGTCCACTTACAATCAAATCAAAACATTGTGCTTTTGTAAAATAAAGAAAATAAACAGGGTGTGCGTTCTGCAGAGGTGGACGAAGTACACAACTTCCTTGAGTGAAAGTACAGATACTACTGGTCAAATATTACTCCGTTACAAGTAAAAGTTGTAAAGACCTATTTTTACTTAAGTAAAAGTACAGAAGTACTCGTTTTTAAAAGTACTTAAGTATCAAAAGTAAAAAGTAAATGTCAATGCATTGTTTTGTTGCATTGTTGTATGTAAGTAGGCTACCGTATGCTGCTGAATCTATGCCTGCATACCTAACCTCATATCAATATCACATTTATTTCTAGAGCACAGTTCCAGTAGTGGGATTGAATGTGAGATTGAATAAGTGCACTCAGTAACGTCCACAATGGTTTTGGACACCCAAATGGCTGTTCCCTCAAATATTGCCCTATTTAAAGTTTTTTGGCTTTTAGTATGAATATGTTAACCTTACTGTTATCTATAAGCTAGTGTGCTCCAAAAAAGTGACAAAATTCGCAAACGAAAATGAAAATCAGATTTATGTCAGAATCCAATGTCAGATTGACGTTGATCTCTTGTATTGTGGTTGAAAATGAAAATTGGGTTATATGGTGAATATTATAGTACCCGTGTTTACTGTTACTGTGTTTGTGGATATCTGCTCAAATGTATATATGTATATGGTAACCATAATGTTTTATATTTGAGCGCGATCAAAGCGATCTAGCGATCTAGACTAAAAGCACCAAACGGCTTCATGTTATTACTATTATCTCATTTCATATCATCATAACGAATGGAAACATTTTAAGTAACATGATAATCAATATATTTTTCTCTAGCTTAGTTGTTACTGAAATATTTTGGAAGATTTATAAAAACTGCTATTGTTATTATTATTTTATGCAGCACTGCGCATAGCCTATGCCTACAAGGTACAACAATGGTGTTTATTATATTATATATTGTTGGAAACATTTATGTGTGTGTGTGTGTGTGTATTCTGTGAATTTTAAAAAGCAATTTTAACCAGAAAAATCTAAAATTTATTCCCAAAATCGTGCAGGCCGTTCTCTTGATATCAGTATGTTCACTTTTTTTTTTTCTTTCAGGGCCCAGATGCCACTGAGTCCTGCTGACTTCAACATTCACATGAGTCTCTGTACATGAACATGGTAAAGTGAAAATCAAACACCTTGGAAATGAAAGGTATGTACAATGTTTTTAGGAATGGCACAAAGGTCTCTGTCTTTGGATAATTGTTTTCAATGAGTGCTTTTTTGTCATTTGTTGTGTATCTTTGGATTATGTTGTGTTGTAAATAAATCCAAAAAATCTAAAAGCCATTATTTTTTAAATCTCCTCATTTACAGTATTGTGCAAGGTTGCCCAGAATGATAGGACCTGATAGCTCCTAATAGGGCCGTTAGGGGAGGGTCTTTGTCTTTCTCAGGTGTGAAAAGCTTACATATTAATGAGCTCCCGCATAAAGCTTTTTCACACAAAACACGTCGTAAAATTTTTAAATCAATATATTGTCTTATCTGAATGAGCAGTCAGGGTGATTTTCACATAGTTTTAGAGCAAATATTCTAGGCTACGTGATACAATTTTCAAAAGTCTTGTGAAGAAATAATCAGTATGGGTTTCATGACCTTATTTCAGTGAGAATTTTTTTTTTGTATTTTCACAAACCACGCATAAATGTCATTATCTCAAAACAATAAACTTTTACACACATGCTGCTGATATATTATTGTAGCAGAGTTTGTGCTGAAGACAGTGTAATTAGACTTTAGCCATGAAAATGTCACAAGTAACAGAAATAAGCACAAATGTCAGAGCATGTCAGAACACCTCCAGGGCCCAGAAAACAGCTCAGACCCCAGAGGGTTAAAGCGAAGAAACAAATATATTTTCACATAACAAAGTTGAATCTCATCTCTTGGTTTGTAAAAATATAACTTCATCATAGAGATTTTTAAACTTTACTGTATGTGTCACTATAATAGATTATTTATAATAGATTAATTAGATATATATATATAATTAATTAATTAATTAACTGATTGTTATACTGTTGTGCAGTAGTTTTGGCGCTACATTTGTCTTTAAACAGTTTGACATTAAATGTTGGAATATGCTCTCAAAACTGTGTGCATTAATTGTGCTTTTGTTACATTTATTTGAATATAATTGATATATCTTTGATATACTATACATACACTGTAAATGTTAGAAGCACTTTAGTACATGTCATTATCTTTAATAAAAATACTGCAAAACTACCCCTGCTGTAGGACAATGCTTAGAAAAAAGTTTCTGTAAAATCTGTAAAAAAACAGATGTAATTGTTTTTAAATTATGAACTAAACTAAAGAAATAAGAAATTATTTTTTTTTTCAAATAAAATGTTCTATTTACTGTACCAAACACCACTTTCAATACACAATATTCACCATACTTTATTACACAACACTTTATTGGAGGACACAGCATAAAGTTGATAAAGTAGCATAAAGACAAATAAGATTCAAGATAAATAAAAATGTGTCTTCAAAAATACATTAACATCATAATAATCCATTCACAGCTGCTGAAGCCACAAAACGAGTGCCAGATAATCATATTCAGTCACCTATGATACAGAAAACAGATTTGATATTGTGTTGGAAAATAATGATTCATTATCACAGCTAAACTGGTGTCTTGCTCTTCCCTGTACATGTCTCTATCGTGTTCATGTTCTTCTTCCTCGTCTAAACAGTTTGTTCAGTTGAAGAACAGAAGAACAGAAGAACAGAAGATGTGATCACTGATGTGGTGGAGCTTTTCCTCAACCAGAGGAAGAAGTCTCAACATCCCATCATCAGGCGTTCTCCAGTCCTGGTCTGAAAGTAAAACAGAAAACACAAACCATTCAAATGAAGTTGTTTAATGGACAGTCGGGTCAGCTTATGTTCTGCGTTATTTAAAGCAGTGATGGTTTACTCTGGCCCTCAGCGTCCACTGTCCTGCAGATTTAGCTCCGACATCAAACCCTCCTGCCTGTTGTCTAGAAGTAAACCTGAAGACTAGTTAAATTTCCAGATGTGCTCGATTAGGGTTGGAGGATAACTCTCCACCTCAAACAGGAGAACGCAAAAGGCCAGAGTTGCACGTTCCTGATTTAAATTTACAAAGCAGCCGTCAGTACATTATATAATATACACATTGAAGTATTGTCTATATAATATTGCAGCACATAATATAAGCTAAGTACTGAACAAAAACAGTTCTCTTACGAGAGGTTCTCTCGTATTGCGTAAGGAACTTACGCTACGGGAAAAGTCATCTTTTCTCGAGATACTGAAGCCAAAAAATTATCCTTAATTTTTCACATTTTGTCAACGCAGTGCAGCAGGCGGCACAGCAGAGCTAGAGCGGGCAATACTGCGTGCTCATTGGCTGCCGCGCGGCAACTGCTTAAGCCTACCAGTGAGCCCCGCGTGACGTCACGCCCAATCAGGGCGCGCGCGCCCTCGCGCGTCACAGCCCGCCAGAAGGGGCGGCGTCAGAGCGTATATAAACAGGGCTCGGAGGCTTAACTCTCTGATTTCTGTCTCTTCAGCGAAGCTCTTCGCATCGCTGCACTCTGAGAGATGCCGTCGCCGTCGAAACCAGCAACGAGCCAGCCTAGGACAGCCTGAGGAAGCCGGTCGAATCTTCGCCGCCTTCAGCCTGCCGTGCCAGCTCAGCTATCCGGCGATATATCCTTTCTCGCTTGCCTTGTGTGTGTTTTTCTTGCAGCACTCACTAAAAGAGCAAGGCGTTTGTTTCAAAATGCCTCGAGTTTCATGCGGTTCATGCCGCTCTCCGCTCAGCGACAGAGACCGCCACGTGATCTGCGCTCTCTGCCTGGGGCGTGACCATGCAGCCGTTGCCTTGTCTACGGGCGGCTGCGAATTCTGCGAGGAACTGCCGATGTCGACCCTGCGGGCTCGACTCGCCTTGTTCAATGCAGAACCCGCTCCAACTGTCTCCGGGCCGCGTAAGAAGAAACGCCGCTCGCAGAGACCACCGGAGCCGGAGATTCGAGTCAGGCCCTCGCCGGAGCACCTCCCGCGAGCCTCGCTCTCTCCCTCGCCTCCCCCGCTTCCCGACGCGCAGCCGCCGGCTAAGGCCCGCGATGCCGTCGCCTCTGAGAATGAAGCGGAAGTGGACGCGCTTCTGGACAGCTGCTCTCTTCTGGCGTCAGACAGCGAAGAGTGGTCCGGTTCACTCCGCTCCGCCTCGTCTTCCAGAGTGTCTGGCAGGACCCATACCGGTGTGGACGCCGAGCTTCTCCGCCTCCTCACGACGGCAGTCGAGCGCTTAGGCCTCGAGTGGTCCCCGCCTGCGGTGCCTCCACCGAACAGGCTCGATGGATGCTTCCTGCCCAACCGCCGCCAGTCTACAGCGTCCAGGCCAGCGCCTTTTCTGCCCGAGCTCCACGAGGAACTCTCCAAAGCGTGGAACGCTCCGGTTTCGGCCAGGCTCCGCTTTTCAGCTTCAGCTGCTCTCTCCCAGGTGGACAGAGCCGCGGAGAAGGGATACAACAACATCCCTCCGGTCGAACAGGCGGTCGCAGCGCACCTTTGTCCCCCATCCGCGAGATGGCGCTCAAAGTCTGCCCTCCCGTCCAAGGCCTGCAGGACTACTTCGGCGTTCGTCCACCGCGCCTTCTCGGCTAACGGACAGGCCGCTTCAGCCCTGCACACGATGGCGGTCCTTCAGGTCCTTCAGGCCGACCTCCTCCGCCAGCTGGACGAAAAGGGCCCCGACCAGACCACCTTGACCGACCTACGAAGCGCGACAGATCTCTCTCTCCGCGCTACCAAGGTAGCTGCACAAGCTATCGGTCGCTCAATGGCCTCGCTCACCGTCACAGAGCGCCACCTGTGGCTGACGCTAGCCGATATGGGAGAATCAGAGCGGTCCGTCTTCCTCAACGCCCCGCTCTCCCCCACCGGCCTCTTCGGACCAGCAGTGAGTGGCCTCGTGGACCGGTTTACAGAGGTGCAGAAGGCATCACAGGCTATGAGCCTCTTCCTGCTTCGCCGCTCGAGCTCCGCTGCAGGCCGCTCTAGCACAGAGCCTCCTGCACGCAGCTCTGCCCAGCGCTCTTCCCGCCCTCCGACCACACAGCAGCGCCAGCGCGGCCGCCCTAGGTCCCGCTCAACCAGCCAGCGCAGGCCGCCGCCCCCGCGAGGGCCTCGGCCTCGAGTCTCGCTGAAGCCCGAGCCTGCGAAGTCCTCCTAGCACTCGTCGGGAGGAAAAGACGGCCGGGTCCCGCTGCGGCCGGACCGCCGTCAAAACTCATCTGTCTTCCTCTGCCAGTCCCCTTAAGAAAGGCTACTGCAGTAGTGTTTTCAGCAGCCAACGAGCCAGTCTGTCGACTCACTCGCCTGCACTCAAACGCCGTTTTTACGGCGACCCAGATAAATCACAAGATGAGCATAATATCTGGCCATTCGGCTCAGGCCGACAGTGTTATGAGTGTAGTGAATATGCCCACAACCCAGTGTTCATTTCTACACACAAGCACAAATCCCCCTGTGTACCCTACAGAGCACACTCGCATAAAGCGCGCTCTTGCCGCTCGAGCGATAAGTGTAGGAAATGTGCCCGCTCACGAGTGCTCACAACTACACACTGCTCGCTCTGTCTCACACATTCGGGGTTCAAATATCGCCACCGCCACCGGCCGTGTTTTAATAAAGAGTCCTGTGCCTGCTCCCCCGCGTTCACACTCTGCTGTAAACACTCACGCGCGCTCTCCCAGCGCAGTTCGGCCGGTCACTGCTATCAGCGAGTCCCCGTCTCGCAACACTGTCTCAGCGCGCAGTGCGCGCCCGCCACTGCAGATTCCTCGTCCCGCGCTATGCGACGGACGGAACTCAGAGGCCATTCGACCCCTAGCTATGAGTGCGAATGCATGGAAGGCTATTCCGGGTGTGTCGACATGGGTGCTGGACACGGTAATACAGGGCTATTCGCTACAGTTCAGTCGTCGGCCTCCGCGCTTTCTAGCCCGGACCGAAACGAAAGTGAACGCAGAAGCGGCCCATCTGCTGCATGCAGAGATAGCGAAGCTGCTGCGAAAAAAGGCGATAGAGAGAGTTCCTCCTTCTCTGACCGAGGCGGGCTTTTACAGCCGTTATTTCCTCGTGCCCAAGAAGGACGGCGGGCTCAGGCCCATATTAGATCTGAGACATTTGAACAGAGCCCTCATGAGACGGCCGTTCAAAATGCTTACGACCAGGCAGATCCTCGCGCTAATTCGCCCGAGGGACTGGTTTATATCTCTCGATCTGAAAGACGCGTATTTTCAAATCCAGATTATACCCCGTCACAGGCCATTCTTGAGATTCGCCTTCGACGGCCAGGTGTATCAATATACCGTTCTGCCGTTCGGCCTGTCCATAGCACCCCGCACATTTACGAAGTGCATGGACTCAGCTCTCGCTCCCCTGAGAAAACAGGGCATGCGAATCCTGAACTATCTGGACGATTGGCTCATTCTAGCGCAGTCAAAAGAGGAACTCATCTCTCACAAGATAGCGCTTCTCAGTCATCTGGAAAGCCTGGGGCTTTCGGTGAACTGGGACAAGAGCTCACTTATCCCCAGTCAGTTTATTTCCTTCCTGGGAATAGAACTGGACTCGGTGGCGATGACTGCCAGGCTGTCAGAACAGCGCGCGCGCTGTGTTCGACACCTCGCCGCATCCGTCCAAAAGGGCAGATACCTCCCTCTGAAACGCTTCCAAAGGCTGTTAGGCCATATGGCATCAGCCGCAGCGGTCCTACGGCTGGGTTTACTTCGTATGCGCCCGCTACAATGCTGGCTGAAATCGAAAGTACCCCGCGGAGCGTGGGTTTCGGGCAGCGCTCGAATCAGCGTGACTCAGGGCTGTGTCTCAGCCCTGCAGCCCTGGCTAGCGCCCGAATGGTACCGTCAGGGAGTGACAATGGGAGCCATCTCACACCGCAAAGTGGTCTCGACAGACGCGTCCAACATGGGTTGGGGAGCGCTTTACGAGGGCAGACCAATCTGCGGCCCCTGGTCGGGCCCAGAGCGGAACCTCCATATAAACTGTCTGGAGATGTTAGCGGTCGAGAAAGCTTTGAAGAATTTTCTCCCATACTTGCGGGGACACCACGTGTTAGTTCGCTCAGACAACATGTCAGTGGTGTCCTACGTGAACCGCCAGGGCGGACTCAGATCCAGAGCCCTGCGTGCTCTAACAGAACGCGTTTTGGTCTGGGCTCAGGGCTCGCTGCGCTCGCTGAGAGCCGCGCACGTGCCCGGGCACCTGAACGACGGCCCGGACAAACTGTCCAGGGACAATGTTCCCCCAGGGGAATGGGCGTTACACAGCCAGACGATACAGACGTTGTGGCTCCGCTTCGGCGAAGCGAAATTGGACCTTTTTGCCACAAGCGAGAACGCTCAGTGCAAAAGGTTCTTTTCGAAGAGCGAGGACGCGCTGGCCCAGGCCTGGCCCAGTGTCCCGTTGTACGCTTTCCCCCCGATCTCTATGCTGCCTCAGGTATTAGCGAAGATCAGGGAAACGCGCTGCGCAGTGCTCCTCATAGCCCCGCACTGGGAGAACCAACCCTGGTTCCCGGAGCTGGTGAACATGTCAGACACAGCCCCGTGGCCGATTCCGGTGAGGAGAGACCTTCTCTCTCAAGCCCGAGGATCAATTCTGCATCCCCATCCACAGCACTGGTCTCTGCATGCGTGGGTAATCAACGAGTATTCGTTGATCTGCCAGAAGGGGTAGTTAACACGATCTCGCAGTCCAGAGCCCCCTCGACGAGGCGGCTCTATGCGTCTAAATGGTCAGTGTTTAATAAATGGTGTACAGGGAAGAGTTTGAACTCTCAGTCCTGTGAGGTTCCTCAGGTTCTGAACTTCCTCCAAGAGCTCTTGGACGCGGGCAGGTCCCCCTCCACGCTCAAGGTGTATGTTGCGGCGATTGCTGCGTTCGCCAACTCGGCGCGCGGCCGCGCACTTGGAAGAAACGAACTCGTTACCCGTTTCCTGCGAGGCGCCAGGAGGCTGAACCCTCCGCGCCCGCCTTCGGTTCCGATATGGGATCTGTCTTTGGTCCTGGAGGCCCTTAAAGCTTTTCCCTTCGAGCCGCTAGACTCTGTGAGTCTCAAATACCTCACTTTCAAAACCGTTTTTCTGCTGGCCCTCGCCTCAGTAAAACGCGTGGGTGACTTACATGCGCTATCAGTTAGCGCGTCGTGTCTCGAGTTTGGACCTAACGACTCGTTAGTCATTCTCAAACCCAGACATGGCTATGTCCCTAAAGTGTTGGGTACTCCTTTCAGAGCACAGGTTATTTCCCTCTCAGCCCTGCCGCCGGCAGCCAACGAGGTCGATAATAATCTCCTTTGCCCTGTCAGGGCGTTAAGGCTTTATATTACGCGCTCTGCAGCCTTCAGGCTCTCAGAGCAGCTCTTTGTTTCGTTTGGTGGGCGCACCAAGGGTCTCGCCGCCTCGAAACAGACGTTATCCAGATGGATAGTGGATGCTATCGCGACAGCATATGCGTCCAAAGACCTGCAGTGCCCTCTGGGCATACGGGCTCATTCCACCAGAGGCGTTGCCTCATCGTGGGCATGGTCCAGTGGGATTTCCATTCATGACATTTGTACGGCAGCGGGCTGGGCCTCCCCGTCTACATTTGTTAGGTTTTATAACCTGGAAGTTCCCGCCCTGCAGGCTAAACTTCTTGCAGTCTAAAATCATGTTCATGCACTGCTCTTCGCAGGCTGGATATTAGATTTGACTCTTCTGGTCGAGCCGCACTTTCAGGGAAAGCTCTTATACACAGACCGGCTGTGCCGCTCTGTTTCTCCCTATGGGTGCTTATGTACATGTGTTGGCCCGCATTGCTGGCCACCTCTCTCCCCACTCTTCACTCCCCGGGTCCCCTCCCCCTGGAGTTGTGTGTGGATGCATGGCGCGCACGGCGTTGACAAAGGGTTCCCGTAGCGTAAGTTCATTACGCAATACGAGAGAACCTCTCGTAAGAGAACGATACTCGGTTACTCACGTAACCTCGGTTCTCTCTAGAGAGGGAACGAGTATTGCGTTCCCTGCCGTGCTTGCGCCCCGAGCTCATGTCGCTTCATTCGACAGAAACCAGAGAGTTAAGCCTCCGAGCCCTGTTTATATACGCTCTGACGCCGCCCCTTCTGGCGGGCTGTGACGCGCGAGGGCGCGCGCGCCCTGATTGGGCGTGACGTCACGCGGGGCTCACTGGTAGGCTTAAGCAGTTGCCGCGCGGCAGCCAATGAGCACGCAGTATTGCCCGCTCTAGCTCTGCTGTGCCGCCTGCTGCACTGCGTTGACAAAATATGAAAAATTAAGGATAATTTTTTGGCTTCAGTATCTCGAGAAAAGATGACTTTTCCCGTAGCGTAAGTTCCTTACGCAATACTCGTTCCCTCTCTAGAGAGAACCGAGGTTACGTGAGTAACCAAGTATCGTTTTACCCATATCAACAGCAGACCTATTTTAAAAGATCTTTAAGAAAGGCATGGACTCTTTTTAGCCTTTGCCAGTGATGCTTAATTTCTTTCCAGACAACATACTCTTCTGTCACTTGTTTCAAGAGCTTCACATGGTCAAAAACCTGTACAATGTAAAATTGTCAACATCAGATTATGTACTACATATTACAGTATTACAGTACAAGACATACCAATGGACTCGCGCAGCTTTCTGTCTTTGGGCACCAGATGTTCCTTCCTCACCGAAACAAAGGACTTATTCGATTAGCTTGCGTTGATATAAGGACTGGTCTTCCTTCTCTGCTGTAAAACAAGAAAGTCTCGACTTACTCTATGTGCAGTTACTATTGTTCTTGAAACATATAAATTAAGACGGTTATAATTAAGGTAATTTACCATACGATTATGAATTTGTCCATAGAGTGACGCCGGGGCGCTTGACCATGCTTCAGTTTTTGACGCCTTGGGAGTGAGAATGGGTTGAATATCAGCGCTAACTCTTATATCATATCAAATAAATTACTATTGATAAATGTATATTTTTACAGTCTTTAGAAACTTTGAACTAAACATTGATATTGTGTAGTTTGTGATCCTCCATCAGCAGCTGCAGTTTCTCTCAGCTGTATCAGTGCAGTCACTGTGACGTCTGACTGACAGAGGTTTTTGTACGACTCTTTATCACTGTGTGAACACATAGCTACTGTGATAACTCTGACAGTAATAATCTCCTGTATCTTCAGTCTGGACTCCACTGATGGTCAGAGTAAAATCTCGTCCAGTACTTGCTGTTCCACTGCCACTGAATCTAGATGGCGTTCCAGTATAAAGGCTGTTTATATATTTAATCAGGAGTTTAGGAGCTTCTCCAGGTTTCTGCTGATACCAGTGTAACTCGCTGCTTTGTATTCCTACATCTATATTACACTCTATTGTTGCTGTTTGACTCAGTTGGACAGTTTTAACTTCAGGTTGAGTCAGAGTCACTCCTCTGGATTCTGAAGAAGAGAAAAGAAAAAAAAACTATTAGTGTTTAAAACTATTATCATCATATACTTTTACAAAAACACCAAAACCAGAGTCAGTTTTTACATCTTACCTTGAATAAACAGTGCAATGGTCCAGATGAAGATGTTGATTGTGTTCATTGCTGTAGTTTAGTCTTGTGTGATGATGAAGAGTGTGTTGTGTTCTGCTCTCAGTCATGAAGTGTTAAACTCACAGCACTATAAACACTCTCAGAGCACTGAAGCATGTGCTGACAATGCAAAGAAGTGGGCAGGATTTACAACAGCTTGTGCTGATAACAAACTCATAAACTCGGTAACACTTTACGGTAAGGGTACATGAATTATCATGAATTCATGTATAAATTCATGCATGAAATATGCATTCATACATGCATTAATATATCATGAATCATCAGGAACTAACACAAGTTCAACGTTTTTCATTCATGACTTCATGGATGAACAACACCTTAATTAAAACATTAACTAAGATGAGTACATCATCATGAATTATGATTTATTACGCATGATCATGATGTTTTCTTTGTTCACACAAAAAATTGGTCTTTACCACCCATTGTGGATAAAGCTATGGTTATGGTACATGAATCATCATGAATTCATGCATAAAAAAGTATTAATTCATGCATGCAAGACTGCTCTTCGAATTATTAAAGGAATGTACAAAAATCCACATTATCTAATGCATGCATACAGGCTAGAACAGTATATCAATTAATGTGAGAACTTTTTTTCTGAATTATGATCTGAGTTTCTAAGCATGTTCATGTCTTCTTCATAGCCTGCAGGTAAATGGACAGAGCCCAAAATTGGCCAATCACAGCACATATTATACGAATTCTGTTGGCGTTCAAATACTAGTCATCATTAACTAAGCATTATTTATCAATGACTTCATCATGTGTGTGGCCCCTCAACTAAAGTGGTGACTTGGTGCTTTGAAACACTGATGAACAATGTGTTTTCATTATGATCTGAGTTATCCAGCATGTTCATGTCTTCTTCATAGCCAGCAGGTAAATGGACAGACCCCCAAATTGGCCAATCACAGCACATAACATACGAATTCTGTTGGCGTTCAAATACAGTAGTCATCATTAACTACAGATGTGGCCTTTAAAAATGCGCGTCTCAGAGAAAAGAATGCCACAAGCACTTCCGAAATTCTACGGGATCGTGCAGAAGGGGGATTAGGTGTTGGACGCAGGAAATACTAAAACCTGTAGATGGCAGTCGTGTTTCATGTGGCCATACTGAGTTGACGAAGTATGACGAATACAATGTTTTCTTTTGCCAGTTACATAAACAGTCACATATTCTTCATAAAAATCCGACTCAAACGCGCATCATTTGTCTTATTTTTTTTTTTTCTGTGTACTTACAGTAGAAGAGACGTGATGTAGGCTATGATAACTGAGTCTTATAACACAATAATTTGCGAAGACCTTTAAAGAGACCGAGATCATTTGCGCAATATCATTATCTAATTTTACATTTAGTTCATTTTTGCATCTTAACGTTTTAAATAGTTTTAACATGGTTGTAATGCGCTTTTCTGCATTACACACAGTACTTTTTATCATGTTTCCCTTATAGGCGTCGATTTCGGTGGGGACGGTGGGTACGCACCCACCTGATTTCGTCATTAGTCATTTTGTACCCACCACTTTTAACTTCAGTCCATATTAATTTGACTTTTGGTTCGATTTTTTTTTTTACCGTTTTCAGTGGTTATGAGGAGCTTAATTAATTTAACCTGAGATGTGCGTTATATCGCTTTTTGATCATTCTTTGTGTTGTCGAATTTTGACACAGTTTCATTATTTGTTCATAATAATTTGATTCATAATTATGTCATTTTTTTCTAAAAGTAAAAAAAACAAAGTTTTTTCTAAAAGCAATATTCTAAAGAGATACAAAGACATTGTACGTGTACCCACCAGATTTCGTCATGAGTCATTTTGTATCCACCACTTTTAACTTCCGTTGACCGTTTTCAGTGGTTATGAGGAGCAATATGAGAGAAAAATTTTGTAATCATTGTCTGACACAACAAAAAAATATATAATATTCATTTTATTTTAATTTTCGTGTTCGCATTTATGAGGGAAAAAACAACGTGTCAGTTTACGGTTATGGACGTGAGCGCTCTAAAAGCGGCAATAAAAGTCTGCTTTAAAACTTTCACAGAGACCTCAAACAGAACAGCTGCCTTTCTTTAAATTGAATTTCGTTTTGTATTAATTA
This sequence comes from Squalius cephalus, assembly GCA_022829025.1. NCBI lineage: Eukaryota > Metazoa > Chordata > Actinopteri > Cypriniformes > Leuciscidae > Squalius > Squalius cephalus. Next base: position 5,876,294 of record CM040809.1, on the reverse strand, counting down.
TATCTTAATTTTAATCAGTGTTTCGTGAACCAATTGCCTGGATTTAAGAAGTAAATATAGCAGACAATCACGACATTGGAGGCGCCGGGCGATATCTCATAAATGAACCGAAACTCAGCGTGAAATGCACATTCACATTTACAGTGTATTTAGACACATTTAGACGCATTCATAATCATTACTTTTACCGGTTCTTTGTGGCAAGCTTTATGCGTGCGGTCGTGCGATTGAGTGCGGCTATATTACGTAAATGCTCATGATCCATAAGTAGGCTAATTAAATTAATATAAAGGGGCGATTTGTCCACGAATTACTTAAACGAACAACTAGCCTAGTATACTAGTCGACTACAAAAAAAAAAACTTTTAGTCGAAAGCAGCCCGTATTCCACATATTTTCGAACCAGGCAACAGGACATCTGTGTTGAGCGAGGCCGTGGACCCTGAGCGGAATGAACGAGCGGAGCGGAATATTCAGAAATGCGCTCTCCACTCACGAGCTCTGATCGGAACAAACCCGAACCTCACTGTCTGCTGAACTTGCAGAATCATCAAAATATAATATTTTCTAAAGAAGAATTTTAAAACTTTATTGGTGGTAGTTGAGAAGAATTCCTCTTTCCATATCTAAATCATTTCGAGTGCAATATAAATGTATCATATTGTTATTCTTATTATATAAGAATAATACGTATTTTTTACAACATTTTTAACATAATAGAGAATACAAGTTTAGCGTGTTGTGTGTATTTCCTAATTATAAGCTTTTGGTGAAATTGCAACAAAACTAAAAGAGTAAAAGTGCATAAAAACATAAAAACATGGCGTCGTCTCAAGAAATATCTGCGTACACACTAAACCACTGAAACCGACTCAAAACTATGTAGCCTAGTATACATACCAGACCAGGCACTGTAATTCTGCCACAGACATAAAAACGAAGACTTAAAGCATGCGCATAAACCTTGCGCGCTATACAACAATAATATTAGGCACAGTAGCTTCTTTTTTTTTCTTTTCTTTTTTTATCAAGAACTTTGTTGAACAATATGAACAACCATAAATGGTCTGGTACAAAATATGAGTCACGATATTCGATAGTTAACGGATGCATAAAGCTTGCCACAAAGAACTGGCAAAAGTAATCATGTGTCAAATATAGCAAGGAGACATTTTAATTGTTTACTAATCAACTAGTGTTTTATGTGTCAGTCAAAGATGTTGACAATGCTGACTCGTCATCTTCGCAGATATTGTGAACGTGCCTATAGAGAGAAATGCACACTTACATAAGAGAGTTGTCTGTTTCTTTTCGTTTTGAATTGTTTTGTTTAAAAGTGGACATTTCAAGTTTTCTAGATACATTTCTGAGTTTCGGTTCATTTATGAGACGAGCTCAGTTCACGAGCAATGCAAGTTATATCGCGCCGGTGCCTCCATTTCCTGATTAAATCGTCTTAAATGTGTCTCCGTGTGGACAGAAACCAATGTAATCTTCCTGATTTAATCACGTAAAACACAAGTCTAAACACAAGCACCACTCTTCTGAATGATGGTAACCACAAACCTCCAAGAGTTTGTAAACCAATTGTTTGTAAAACATATTTAATATTTACAAATTAAAAAAAAAAAAAAAAAAAAAATGTTTTACAGTGTATAAATAAAACGACATGAAGAAAGTTATTTCCAAAATGTAATTAATTGCACAGTCTTTGTTTTAGCTGCTTGTTTTAGCTGCTACCAATTGCACAGAGTCAAGAAATTACAACCACCCACCCCCCAGGTCTGCCGATTCAACCCCCAATGCTAATCGATCTCCTCTCAGGGAATCAAAAGAAAACTGGTTTTTCCAGTTTTCACCAGCGTGTGGGCGGGGTTTTAATCCCTTGCAGTTCCTTTGTTTAAATGCTATTTAAGCAAATATACTATACATATGCTTTAAGTTATTTCAAATTAATGTTTATAGCTTAATTTGTTGATATCGCGTAACTTAATTTGACATATGTTGATATAACCAACTGACATTGTAGATTCCATTGCATGCCAGGAAGAGGCTTATGCTTTGTTTTAAGTAATGAGCATTTACTATAATATAGCCGCACTCAATCGCACGACCGCACGCATAAAGCTTGCCACAAAGAACCGGTAAAAGTAATGATTATGAATGCGTCTAAATGTGTCTAAATACACTGTAAATGTGAATGTGCATTACACGCTGAGTTTCGGTTCATTTATGAGATATCGCCGGCGCCGGTGTCGTGATTGTCTGCTATATTTACTTCTTAAATCCAGGCAATTGGTTCACGAAACATTGATTAAAATTAAGACATAATTAATACAAAACGAAATTCGATTTAAAGAAAGGCAGCTGTTCTGTTTGAGGTCTCTGTGAAAGTTTTAAAGCAGTCTTTTAGTGCCGCTTTTAGAGCGCTCACGTCCATAACCGTAAACTGACACGTTGTTTTTTCCCTCATAAATGCGAACACGAAAATTAAAATAAAATGAATATTATAATTTTTTTTTGTTGTGTCAGACAATGATTACAAAAATTTTCTCTCATATTGCTCCTCATAACCACTGAAAACGGTCAACGGAAGTTAAAAGTGGTGGGTACAAAATGACTCATGGCGAAATCTGGTGGGTACACGTACACTGTCTTTGTATCTCTTTAGAATATTGCTTTTAGAAAAACTTTTAGTTTTTTTACTTTTACTTTTAGAAAAAAACGACATAATTATGAATCAAATTATTATGAACAATTTGAAACTGTGTCAAAATTCGACAACACAAATAATGATCAAAAAGCGATATAACGCACATCTCAGATTAAATTAATTATATAAAAAACAGGGAACATTTTGTAAAAGCAAAACTGAACAAAATGCATACTTAAAATAATTGTATTAGGCTATGTGTTACCGAATATTTAATACCACTTCCCCATAATGTTGTAATTATTTTTTTAAAACAACATCTGTCAAACTGTCAATCAGATACCTCTTATCTGGTCATTTTTATTTTATTTTAGAAGTCATAACTGTTGATCACCCTTTGTATGGAATTTGTGAATATGAATATTTAGAAGATTTACAAACTGTCGGCAAGACCTCAAACCAACCCCGGACATTCTGAGACTAACGTGGAAAAATCTTTATGCTTAATGCATTAAGACAGTTCAATTAAAATATTTATTAATAATGTAATGGCAAATCAGATGCGCCCAAAATATAAATGCTACGCCTTGAGCTGCAACATTACCTCACAAGAAATATCTGCACAAGAACAATCACACAAGAAATATCTTCACGAATTAAGAATCTGGGTAAGTCGCATTATTTAATTGCATTATGTTAGGATGATTTTGTGTATATATATAAAAAATACTGCTGGGTTTTTACAGGCAGAGTCACGTGTATTATGCTCACACTAAAAATTCTCTGTTGCACTTATATAAATGCGCATTGCATGCACAATCATCTTAATAGTTGTACAAAAAAGTTATGCGCTACTGGCAAGAACGTCACTTTGCTGTTTTAATAAAAGCAATGTTAAATATTCTGCATGCACTCATCTCCTGGAAACCACAGCAATGACAAAGCATATAAAAATTCGTAAACGTTGTCCAATACCCCTTCTTGTCTTAATGAACCTTTTGCATTTACAAATATTTTCAAATGTCTGTATAATACAGTAGCCTACTGTAAATATTTGTGTCTATTACTATTTATAATTTATATTTTATTGTGGATGTTTTCTCACAATCGTGACGTAATGAAGTAAAAGAAAAAATCTAATGTAAAGTTGTTTTTTATGCGCCACCTGGTGGATATTCTGTGAAGCGAAACACATTGAGGGAATTTGTAAGTAGCGCCCCCCGAAAGCACTTGCAGAATTCTGCGAGACTCTACGAGACGAATTGCCGAATGCCGCGGGAGAAAACGCACGTTTTTAAAGGCCAGATCTGTAAGCATTATTTATCAATGACTTCCTCATGTATGTGGCCCCTCAACTAAAGTGGTGACTTGGTGCTTTGAAACACTGATGAACAATGTGGCATAACTGTGAAATGACATGAATATGAACATGAAAGTTCAAGCCTTTGCAAACAATGTACTGTGGACACAAATGGACTTTGATCTTAACTTGCAACGTGATCTCATGAGAATACGTGTGTATTTTTACGTAAAGTGTAGTTCTACCATACACACATTTATTTACGTTTTATACACACAGAAACGTATAATACTGACAGTGGACAGCACAAAAACGTAATTTATTTACTTATAAACAACTTATACAAACAACGACGTACAAATTTGGGCGTATTCCTATTTAACTTATGCATATTCAAATCGTGGCATTAATGTTTTGACTCATAATACACTAAAACACAGCATAAATTCACAAAAGAAATCAATTTTATTAGCTTATTGTGATCAAATCTTTATAATCCATACGTTGTTTGCAAGAAACAGATCCAAATGCAGCCCTTTATCCAGTGATCTTCATCTCCATTTCTCTCAGAGACCAACGTCAAATCGCGCGCTCGTGGTGAATTCAAATTCAAAAATTGCGCCCGAAGCGTTACGACATGTTTTACGGCAGTGATATCAAACGCTCATTGGCTCTTGCATGCTTCGTCACAGATTGCGACATGCCGTGTTTAAGTTGTGTAGGGGTCCCCCCACGCCCCAGAGTAAGGAGCCCCAACTCGGCTTATTTTTGGAGTGACACCCGGGTCAAAGTTGAAACTTCGAGCGGGTGTATCTCTGGGACCATGCCGAGTTGGGGCTCCATACTCTGGGCACATGGGGGGGACCCCTACTACATTTGAAATGGAGAAGCGCGCGCGCCTTCACAGAGCGAACAGCAAACCGAACCGGATTAACATTTTCATGGATTAATAACTTAAATTCTGCTCTGTAACGTTACCTCATACAAAACTATTATATAACGTTACTACCAGAGAGGACTGCGACACATCGTCATGTGAACGACTTTTGGTACCGGTTTTGACATTTTCTCAATAAATAAATGATTGTGATTGTCTGTCTGTTGTTTTAATTTATAATTGTAGTTACGTATTTTTAAGAAATGGTTAGGTTTAGGGGTAGGGGTAGGGGTAGGACTAGTTGCTCAAACTATCTTTTAATGCTACATTGTTAATAAAACTGCCATTTCCCTACACATATCTGTCCATTACGTTTTATCCTTTTAATATTGTCTATAAAATGGGTATGTTTAGGTGTGGGAGTAGGTTTAAGGGATCTTACATTTATAATCTATAAAATGGTAAAAGGGAAATTATACAGATATCTTTATAATATGAAATATTCGTAAATAGTTTAACGTACATTTTTTAGCTGTAAAATCGTAATAATGTTATGTAACTTTACTGCTTTATTCTGAAACCAAACGGTATAAACCAGTTAAATCAACAGCTGGAAAGAGCTGAGAAGGAATTCAGTACATACACCATGAACTTTATTTTAAGTGCCTGTAGGCTATATCTGAAAACTCTTTACAAAACCATAAAGCTGTTTTACAATTTCATGATATGGAGGAGTCACATCAGTAGCTTAAAGGTGACTCTTTACCCAAAAAGAGATCAAGCTGTTTGTGAAACATTTTTTTTTTAAACAGCTTTATGGTTTCCAACTGGTTTATACCGTTTATGAATAAAGCAGTAAAGTTAAGATCAAAGTCCATTTGTGTCCACAGTACATTGTTTGCAAAGGCTTGAACTTTCATGTTCATATTCATGTCATTTCACAGTTATGCCACATTGTTCATCAGTGTTTCAAAGCACCAAGTCACCACTTTAGTTGAGGGGCCACACACATGATGAAGTCATTGATAAATAATGCTTAGTTAATGATGACTACTGTATTTGAATGCCAACAGAATTCGTATGTTATGTGCTGTGATTGGCCAATTTTGGGGTCTGTCCACTTACCTGCAGGCTATGAAGAAGACATGAACATGCTGGATAACTCAGATCATAATGAAAACACATTGTTCATCAGTGTTTCAAAGCACCAAGTCACCACTTTAGTTGAGGGGCCACACACATGATGAAATCATTGATAAATAATGCTTAGTTAATGATGACTAGTATTTGAACGCCAACATAATTCGTATGTTATGTGCTGTGATTGGCCAGTTTTGGGGTCTGTCCACTTACCTGTAGGCTATGAGAAGACATGAACATGCTTGGAAATTCAGATCATAATTCAGAAAAAAAGTTCTCACATTAATTGATATACTGTTCTAGCCTGTATGCATGCATTAGATAATGTGGATTTTTGTACATTCCTTTAATAATTCGAAGAGTAGTCTTGCATGCATGAATTAATACTTTTTTATGCATGAATTCATGATGATTCATGTACCATAACCATAGCTTTGTCCACAACGGGTGGTAAAGACCAATTTTTTGTGAACAAAGAAAACATCATGATCATGCGTAATAAATCATAATTCATGATGATGTACTCATCTTAGTTAATGTTTTAATTAAGGTGTTGTTCATCCATGAAGTCATGAATGAAAAACGTTGAACTCATGTTAGTTCCTGATTATTCATGAGATATTAATGCATGAATGAATGCATATTTCATGCATGAATTTATACATGAATTCATGATAATTCATGTACCCTTACCGTAAAGTGTTACCAATTAATTTTTAATTACCTTTAACAAAATATGAACAAGCCTTTGACTCAAAATATCACATTTTCACCTGCATCGTGAAACACGGATGTTTAGGAAAGAGCAGCAGAATGGTTTTGTGGTTTAGGAATATCAGCACTAACTCTTATTTCATATCAAATAAATTACTATCGATAAATGTATATTTTGAAAGTCTTTAGAAACTTTGAACTAACCGTTGATATTGTGTAGTTTGTGATCCTCCATCAGCAGCTGCAGTTTCTCTCAGCTGTATCAGTGCAGTCACTGTGACGTCTGACTGACAGAGGTTTTTGTACGACTCTTTATCACTGTGTGAACACTGTGCCACTGATATAGTGATCACTCTGACAGTAATAATCTCCTGTATCTTCAGTCTGGACTCCACTGATGGTCAGAGTAAAATCACTGCCAGATCCACTGCCACTGAATCTAGATGGAGTTCCAGTATTACGGGTTGTTGCATAATATATGAGGAGTTTAGGAGCTTCTCCAGGTTTCTGTGAGTACCAGGCTAAGAAATGATTACCACTAGACACAAACACATTACTGCTGGTTTTACAGTTTATTCTGACTTCTTCTCCTGGTTGAACTGCTGTTATTGATGGACTCTGAGTTACAGTGATCTGTCCTCTACACTCTGAAAGAAAACACAAACAAAAATGAAAATGATATATATGATGATATACAGTAAATGATAAACATATATATTTCACATTTTAGGAGAACTAATAATCATTGTACAATCTGTATTACACAAACCTTGAATAAACAGTGCAATGGTCCAGATGAAGATGTTGATTGTGTTCATTGCTGTAGTTTAGTCTTGTGTGATGATGAAGAGTGTGTTCTGTTCTGCTCTCAGTCATGAAGTGTTAAACTCACAGCACTATAAACACTCTCAGAGCACTGAAGCATGTGCTGACAATGCAAAGAAGTGGGCAGGATTTACAACAGCTTGTGCTGATAACAAACTCATATACACTAGAGTTACAAAATCATGACTTTATTTAGTATTTTTATTGTGACTCCTGAGACACTGAGGATATGCAGATGAACGTCCATCTCTGTGTCCATATTCAGTCATGTGACCATCATCACTGCTACACTTCCACTAGATGAAGCGCCATCACTAAAGTAAGATCATGAATCATGAGTCTGTTCAGAAAGTATCAGGACTGATTGTGAATCTCTAATCAGAGTTCATGGTGTCACTCCATCTATCATGAAGCCTCATGTGTGTCTGAAATCATCAAATGGAGAAGAAACAGGCTGTTAAAGATGGAGACATATTAGAGCTTGTTCACGTTTCATGATCTTGTGTGGAGATTCATAACCAGTCCAGATACTTTTAGAACAGACCTTGAATATGAAAACATGCTTGACTGTGGAGAACATGCAAAATACCTTTTATATTTTCACTGAAGATTGAAGTCTGAAGCTGCAGGTTTTTCTGTGAATCATGATGATTGATCTGCATATGAAGAACAGAAGCATCATTATGAGAAACTCCACAACATCATCCATGATCAAAGAGGTCAAAGGTCACCTCAGAGGTCACAGCTCATCAAATATATTTCTTTAAACAGTGTTATATCAGAAAGCATTTAGTCAAATCTGAATGAGTGAGTGTTGAGAAGAGCTGAGGATCTTATAATATCAGTGTGTTGAAGTGTTGTTTCTCTCTCTCTGCTGGAGTGTGTGTTCACTCGAGTGGAATAGAGGTTTTTGTACGAGCGTTTCATTAGATTGTATCACTGTGGTACACATTCGGTGGAGGAACTAAACTGGTGATCGGTAAGTCTGTCTATTTAATCACCTAATAAAAAAAATACAATTTAGATTTCAGAAAGTGTTTTACAGTGGAAACAAGAACAACATTTATCAATAATGATGAATATTAGATATTGTGGTGAAACTTTACTTAAAGCCTGTAATGCATTATAAAGGTATCAATAGCGTATGTTATAATGTCATATATGTTTTCATAAATAACTGTAACCAAAGTTAAAATGTTTTATAATATTTGCAAATTCCTTGTTACATCTAGAATTGGTTGTTTGTCATGAGTTTTAGTGTATTATAATTTTTAGGAGGTGTAACAATGAATAGATAATATTATAATGTGTTAAAACCTTGGTTACAATTATTGATGAGATCATACATGCATTATAATGTGTAAAACAATATATAATTAATGCATTAAAAATACTTTTTATAATGCAATTTGTATAAAGGGTTAAATCAAATCATAGTCTCTGCTGCACCAAATTAACTGATATAAATAGTGTAGAACATTGCATAGAAACTGTGTCTATTCCTCGTTTAGTGAGATCAAATAATAAATCTACTGCAGGATCTAGAAAAAATCTAATTGTTATTAAACCAGAAAATGTTGCTATTAGTAACCAAAAACAATTTCTAAAGCTAGGTCTTCTAAACATTAGATCACTCACACCTAAGGCAGTTATTGTAAATGAAATAGTCACGGATAATAGCTTCGATGTACAGATGTGGCCTTTAAAAATGCGCGTCTCAGAGAAAAGAATGCCACAAGCACTTCCGAAATTCTGCGGGATCGTGCAGAAGGGGGATTAGGTGTTGGACGCAGGAAATACTAAAACCTGTAGATGGCAGTAGTGTTTCATGTGGCCATACTGAGTTGACGAAGTATGACGAATACAATGTTTTCTTTTGCCAGTTACATAAACAGTCACATATTCTTCATAAAAATCCGACTCAAACGCGCATCATTTGTCTTATTTTTTTTTTCCTGTGTACTTACAGTAGAAGAGACGTGATGTAGGCTATGATAACTGAGTCTTATAACACAATAATTTGCGAAGACCTTTAAAGAGACCGAGATCATTTGCGCAATATCATTATCTAATTTTACATTTAGTTCATTTTTGCATCTTAACGTTTTAAATAGTTTTAACATGGTTGTAATGCGCTTTTCTGCATTACACACAGTACTTTTTATACTATCATGTTTCCCTTATAGGCGTCGATTTCGGTGGGGACGGTGGGTACGCACCCACCAGATTTCGTCATGAGTCATTTTGTACCCACCACTTTTAACTTCAGTCCATATTAATTTGACTTTTGGTTCGATTTTTTTTTTTACCGTTTTCAGTGGTTATGAGGAGCTTAATTAATTTAACCTGAGATGTGCGTTATATCGCTTTTTGATCATTCTTTGTGTTGTCGAATTTTGACACAGTTTCATTATTTGTTCATAATAATTTGATTCATAATTATGTCATTTTTTTCTAAAAGTAAAAAAAACAAAGTTTTTTCTAAAAGCAATATTCTAAAGAGATACAAAGACATTGTACGTGTACCCACCAGATTTCATCATGAGTCATTTTGTACCCACCACTTTTAACTTCCGTTGACCGTTTTCAGTGGTTATGAGGAGCAATATGAGAGAAAAATTGTGTAATCATTGTCTGACACAACAAAAAAATATATAATATTCATTTTATTTTAATTTTCGTGTTCGCATTTATGAGGGAAAAAACAACGTGTCAGTTTACGGTTATGGACGTGAGCGCTCTAAAAGCGGCAATAAAAGTCTGCTTTAAAACTTTCACAGAGACCTCAAACAGAACAGCTGCCTTTCTTTAAATTGAATTTCGTTTTGTATTAATTATATCTTAATTTTAATCAATGTTTCGTGAACCAATTGCCTGGATTTAAGAAGTAAATATAGCAGACAATCACGACATTGGAGGCGCCGGGCGATATCTCATAAATGAACCGAAACTCAGCGTGTAATGCACATTCACATTTACAGTGTATTTAGACACATTTAGACGCATTCATAATCATTACTTTTACCGGTTCTTTGTGGCAAGCTTTATGCGTGCGGTCGTGCGCTTGAGTGCGGCTATATTACGTAAACGCTCATGATCCATAAGTAGGCTAATTAAATTAATATAAAGGGGCGATTTGTCCACGAATTACTTAAATGAACAACTAGCCTAGTATACTAGTCGACTACAAAAAAAAAAAAACTTTTAGTCGAAAGCAGCCCGTATTCCACATATTTTCGAACCAGGCAACAGGACATCTGTGTTGAGCGAGGCCGTGGACCCTGAGCGGAATGAACGAGCGGAGCGGAATATTCAGAAATGCGCTCTCCACTCACGAGCTCTGATCGGAACAAACCCGAACCTCACTGTCTGCTGAACTTGCAGAATCATCAAAATATAATATTTTCTAAAGAAGAATTTTAAAACTTTATTGGTGGTAGTTGAGAAGAATTCCTCTTTCCATATCTAAATCATTTCGAGTGCAATATAAATGTATCATATTGTTATTCTTATTATATAAGAATAATACGTATTTTTTACAACATTTTTAACATATAGAGAATACAAGTTTAGCGTGTTGTGTGTATTTCCTAATTATAAGCTTTTGGTGAAATTGCAACAAAACTAAAAGAGTAAAAGTGCATAAAAACATAAAAACATGGCGTCGTCTCAAGAAATATCTGCGTACACACTAAACCACTGAAACCGACTCAAAACGATGTAGCCTAGTATACATACCAGACCAGGCACTGCAATTCTGCCACAGACATACACTAAAAACGGAGAAGACTTAAAGCATGCGCATAAACCTTGCGCGCTATACAACAATAATATTAGGCACAGTAGCTTCTTTTTTTTCTTTTCTTTTTTTATCAAGAACTTTGTTGAACAATATGAACAACCATAAATGGTCTGGTACAAAATATGAGTCACGATATTCGATAGTTAACGGATGCATAAAGCTTGCCACAAAGAACTGACAAAAGTAATCATGTGTCAAATATAGCAAGGAGACATTTTAATTGTTTACTAATCAACTAGTGTTTTATGTGTCAGTCAAAGATGTTGACAATGCTGACTCGTCATCTTCGCAGATATTGTGAACGTGCCTATAGAGAGAAATGCACACTTACAAAAGAGAGTTGTCTGTTTCTTTTCGTTTTGAATTGTTTTGTTTAAAAGTGGACATTTCAAGCTTTCTAGATACATTTCTGAGTTTCGGTTCATTTATGAGACGAGCTCAGTTCACGAGCAATGCAAGTTATATCGCGCCGGTGCCTCCATTTCCTGATTAAATCGTCTTAAATGCGTCTCCGTGTGGACAGAAACCAATGTAATCTTCCTGATTTAATCACGTAAAACACAAGTCTAAACACAAGCACCACTCTTCTGAATGATGGTAACCACAAACCTCCAAGAGTTTGTAAACCAATTGTTTGTAAAACATATTTAATATTTACAAATTCAAAAAAAAAAAAAAAAAAATGTTTTACAGTGTATAAATAAAACGACATGAAGAAAGTTATTTCCAAAATGTAATTAATTGCACAGTCTTTGTTTTAGCTGCTTGTTTTAGCTGCTACCAATTGCACAGAGTCAAGAAATTACAACCACCCACCCCCCAGGTCTGCCGATTCAACCCCCAATGCTAATCGATCTCCTCTCAGGGAATCAAAAGAAAACCGGTTTTTCCAGTTTTCACCAGCGTGTGGGCGGGGTTTTAATCCCTTGCAGTTCCTTTGTTTAAATGCTATTTAAGCAAATATACTATACATACGCTTTAAGTTATTTCAAATTAATGTTTATAGCTTAATTTGTTGATATCGCGTAACTTAATTTGACATATGTTGATATAACCAACTGACATTGTAGATTCCATTGCATGCCAGGAAGAGGCTTATGCTTTGTTTTAAGTAATGAGCATTTACTATAATATAGCCGCACTCAAGCGCACGACCGCACGCATAAAGCTTGCCACAAAGAACCGGTAAAAGTAATGATTATGAATGCGTCTAAATGTGTCTAAATACACTGTAAATGTGAATGTGCATTACACGCTGAGTTTCGGTTCATTTATGAGATATCGCCGGCGCCGGTGTCGTGATTGTCTGCTATATTTACTTCTTAAATCCAGGCAATTGGTTCACGAAACATTGATTAAAATTAAGACATAATTAATACAAAACGAAATTCGATTTAAAGAAAGGCAGCTGTTCTGTTTAAGGTCTCTGTGAAAGTTTTAAAGCAGACTTTTATTGCCGCTTTTAGAGCGCTCACGTCCATAACCGTAAACTGACACGTTGTTTTTTCCCTCATAAATGCGAACACGAAAATTAAAATAAAATGAATATTATAATTTTTTTTTTGTTGTGTCAGACAATGATTACAAAAATTTTCTCTCATATTGCTCCTCATAACCACTGAAAACGGTCAACGGAAGTTAAAAGTGGTGGGTACAAAATGACTCATGGCGAAATCTGGTGGGTACACGTACACTGTCTTTGTATCTCTTTAGAATATTGCTTTTAGAAAAACTTTTAGTTTTTTTACTTTTACTTTTAGAAAAAAACGACATAATTATGAATCAAATTATTATGAACAAGTAATGAAACTGTGTCAAAATTCGACAACACAAATAATGATCAAAAAGCGATATAACGCACATCTCAGATTAAATTAATTATATAAAAAACAGGGAACATTTTGTAAAAGCAAAACTGAACAAAATGCATACTTAAAATAATTGTATTAGGCTATGTGTTACCGAATATTTAATACCACTTCCCCATAATGTTGTAATTATTTTTTTAAAACAACATCTGTCAAACTGTCAATCAGATACCTCTTATCTGGTCATTTTTATTTTATTTTAGAAGTCATAACTGTTGATCACCCTTTGTATGGAATTTGTGAATATGAATATTTAGAAGATTTACAAACTGTCGGCAAGACCTCAAACCAACCCCGGACATTCTGAGACTAACGTGGAAAAATCTTTATGCTTAATGCATTAAGACAGTTCAATTAAAATATTTATTAATAATGTAATGGCAAATCAGATGCGCCCAAAATATAAATGCTACGCGTTGAGCTGCAACATTACCTCACAAGAAATATCTGCACAAGAACAATCACACAAGAAATATTTTCACGAATTAAGAATCTGGGTAAGTCGCATTATTTAATTGCATTATGTTAGGATGATTTTGTGTTTATATATAAAAAATACTGCTGGGTTTTTACAGGCAGAGTCACGTGTATTATGCTCACACTAAATTCTCTGTTGCACTTATATAAATGCGCATTGCATGCACAATCATCTTAATAGTTGTACAAAAAAGTTATGCGCTACTGGCAAGAACGTCACTTTGCTGTTTTAATAAAAGCAATGTTAAATATTCTGCATGCACTCATCTCCTGGAAACCACAGCAATGACAAAGCATATAAAAATTCGTAAACGTTGTCCAATACCCCTTCTTGTCTTAATGAACCTTTTGCATTTACAAATATTTTCAAATGTCTGTATAATACAGTAGCCTACTGTAAATATTTGTGTCTATTACTATTTATAATTTATATTTTATTGTGGATGTTTTCTCACAATCGTGACGTAATGAAGTAAAAGAAAAAATCTAACGTAAAGTTGTTTTTTATGCGCCACCTGGTGGATATTCTGTGAAGCGAAACACATTGAGGGAATTTGTAAGTAGCGCCCCCCGAAAGCACTTGCAGAATTCTGCGAGACTCTACGAGACGAATTGCCGAATGCCGCGGGAGAAAACGCGCGTTTTTAAAGGCCAGATCTGTACTTTGCCTTACTGAAACTTGGCTTAAACCTAATGATTATTTCGGTCTAAATGAGTCTACTCCATTAGGATACTCCTATAAGCACGAACCCCGTCTGATTGGTCGTGGCGGCGGTGTTGCAGCGGTCTATAGAGATATTCTCAATGTTACTCAGAAAACGGGTTATAAGTTTATTTCGTTTGAAATACTTGTACTAAATGTTACGCTCTTAGATGTTAGAAAAAAATCCATATTATCTCTAGCCTTGGCTACCGTATATAGACCGCCTGGGCCTTACGCTGATTTCCTAAAAGAGTTTGCAGATTTTCTCTCAGATCTATTGGTCAATGTAGATAAAGCATTAATTGCTGGAGATTTTAACATACACGTAGATAATCCAAATGATGCGTTAGGGGCTGCGTTTATAGATTTATTAAATTCCTTTGGGGTCAAACAAAACGTCACCGGACCAACTCATCGTCTTAATCACACACTCGATTTAATTATATCATATGGAACCGATCCAACCGATATAGATATCATTCCACAAAGTGATGATGTCACTGACCATTACTTGGTAACTTGCATATTACGTACTGCTGTAATATGTCATGCGGCGCCGCGTTTTCGACCAGGCAGAACAATCCTTCCATCCACCATAGATAATTTCTCGAGTTGCTTGTCTGATCTGTCTCAGCTGCTGCCTGAACCCAAACAAACAGATGAACTAGAAGAACTAACTAGCACTATGAGCACCATTCTCTCTAGAACATTGGATGTTGTTGCACCTGTTAGATTAAAAAAGGTCACAGAGAAAATTAAAGCACCATGGTACAATAATACTACGCATGTTCTAAAGAGAGAAACCCGTAATTTAGAGCGTAAATGGAAACAAACTAATTTAGAGGTCTTTAGAATCGCGTGGAAAGACAGTATGTCACGTTATAAAAAGGCCCTAAAAGCGGCCAGGGCTGAGCATCTCCGCAAACTAATAGAAAACAACCAAAACAATCCTAGGTTTTTATTTAACACCGTGGCTAGACTAACAAATAAACAGACGTCACCCGAACAAAATATCCCGTTACAGTTTAGTAGTAATGATTTCATGAACTTCTTCACTGAGAAAATAGAAAACATCAGAACCACAATTGTAAACGTTCAATCCTCAATCGCACCTTATAATTCAGCCTCAATTTTCCCCCCGCAAGAACAATTACAGTGCTTTACAACTATAGAACAAAAAGAGTTAAATAAACTTATCACTTCATCTAAAACAACAACATGTTTATTAGATCCTATACCAACTAAACTACTGAAGGAAGTGTTACCTGTAGTGGAAGAGCCTCTCCTCAATATTATTAACTTGTCTTTATCTTTAGGTCATGTTCCAAGAACATTTAAACTGGCAGTGATAAAACCTCTCATTAAGAAACCACAATTAGACCCGCTTAATCTAGCAAATTATAGACCCATTTCAAATCTACCTTTTATGTCTAAAATACTAGAAAAAGTTGTGTCCACTCAACTGGGCTCTTTCTTGCAAGAAAATGATATCTATGAAAAGTTTCAGTCAGGATTCAGGCCGCATCATAGCACTGAAACTGCACTCGTTAAAATCACAAATGATTTACTCTTAGCTTCTGACCAAGGCTGCATCTCAATACTAGTTTTACTTGATCTAAGTGCTGCGTTCGATACTATAGATCATACAATACTCTTAGATCGACTACAAAATTATACTGGTGTTCAAGGACAAGCATTAAGCTGGTTTAGATCATACTTATCAGACCGCTACCATTTTGTCTATTTAAATGGAGAAAAATCGATCATAATTCCAGTAAACTATGGAGTGCTGCAGGGATCTGTGTTGGGCCCTCTGTTATTCTCAATATATATGCTGCCACTTGGAAATATTATAAGGAAACATGGAATTAGTTTCCATTGTTATGCTGATGACACTCAAATATATATTTCATCACGGCCGGATGAAAACGCTAAATTATCCAAATTGACAGAGTGTGTTAAAGATATAAAAGATTGGATGACGCGTAATTTTCTATTATTAAATCCAGACAAGACAGAGGTAATACTTATCGGTTCAAAAAACCGCCCACAGAACCTCTCACAATACAACTTTAACATCGTAGGATGTCCTGTTACTTTATCCTCTACAGTAAAAGACCTGGGTGTTATACTCGATTGTAACCTGTCTTTTGAAAATCATATTTCGTATGTTACAAAAACAGCCTTTTTCCACCTTAGAAACATTGCTAAGCTACGTAATATGCTATCAGTTTCTGATGCAGAAAAGTTAGTTCATGCATTCATGACCTCGAGACTAGATTACTGTAATGCTTTATTAGCCGGTTGTCCTGCATCCTCAATAAACAAGCTACAGTTAGTCCAAAATGCAGCCGCTAGAGTTCTTACTAGATCAAGAAAATATGATCATATAACACCGATTTTATCATCACTACATTGGCTTCCTATAAAGTTCCGTATTAATTATAAGGTATTGCTACTGACTTATAAAGCCCTAAACGGCTTAGCTCCAGTCTATTTAGCGGATCTTCTATCACCCTATAATCCATCGCGCTCTTTAAGATCAATAAATTCAAGGCTTTTGGTCATACCTAGGATATCCAGATCCACCAAAGGAGGGAGAGCATTTTCACATTTGGCTCCAAAACTCTGGAATAGCCTTCCTGATACTGTTCGTTGCTCGGACTCACTCTCCCAGTTTAAAACTAGATTAAAGACGCATCTTTTCAGCCAGGCATTCATATAATATTGTTAATCTCACAGTTTCAAACTACAATCCGGCCTCTAGTTCATAAATGCCAGAGGAGAACTGGCCCCCGACTGAGCCTGGGTTCTCCCAAGGTTTTTTTTTTTTTTCTCCATTAGGTCACCTGATGGAGTTTTAGGACACCATTAGGCCGCTTGATGGAGTTTTTTCGGTTCCTTGCCACTGTTGCCTTTGGCTTGCTCAGTTGGGGATATTTTGGGGATATTTAATTTTATTCTATCAATCAATAAATTCCACTAGAAACAAACTTTGTTGTATTATTTTATTTTAATACTGTGAAGCTGCTTTGATACAATCTGTATTGTGAAAAGCGCTATACAAATATACTTGATTTGATTTTGATTTGATTTGATTAAATTAAAGTATTACTGATATTTTTGTACAATTATTTAATCTAAAACAGTGATATTATTATATTCCTTTCAAAAAAAAAAAAAATATATATATATAAATGAAATAAAATTCTAAACATATTTCCACACTGTGTCTCACTATGAGTTTAATCAGTTTATTACAGGTTTGTTTTTGAGTTCATATTTAGTTCATCTTTTATTGTAGAAATCATACATGGAAAAAAGAGATTTGACATCAGAATGTAAATGTTGCTACTTTCTGTAGTTCAGTCAATGATACTGAATCTCTTTTGCTCATGTTGTGCTTATAATTCAGTGTTTTGTTCATTCTGTATGATTCAATTGTGTTTTAAATCAAGCATCGCGTTAGTTCAGGCAGGCCACGTCAGCCAAGCCCGCATCAGCTGGTAGCCAGCTGTTCATGACGCGGTCCAATCCGGTGTCGACATCTATCTCAGCGGCACACATAAATCTCACGCTCATTCAGCATTCCCACATAGCTTGCTGCTCGCATCTAAACTTGCATGGCTGCAAATTAAAATAAAAACTTCAGCAATGAGGAAACTGCTATTTCTAGCATTTGTATTTACTTTACTCACCATGTCCGATTTGGATTCAGACGAAGAACAAGTTTTCTTAGAAAACGCCGGCGAGGATTTAGATCCGGACAACGCCCCGAGTATAAGGAGAAGTTCGCGTCTGGCCAACAAAACTACTCCTCTGCTCGTTATAGCCGACTGGCCTGTTGAGAAAATTCTCGCGACGCTGTATAACCACAACATTCAGTCTCCTCTCGGAATCAGTCACGAAGAACTCTTCCAATTCTTCCTGGAAAACATTCCAGAAGCGCCCGCAACCCCATCGACTCCAACACCTTCGGGATTCAGGAAAGCTACTGCCAAACGAAAGCACCCCTCTCGCTCCACCAACCCACCGGCACAGAAGAAAAGAATGGATCAGAGTTCCGGCAACACCGCATCTACAGGGGATCCCGTGCTTTCAGCGCTTCAGAACATTCAATTTTCCCTCACTAGCTTAGACACTAGGATCCAAGCCTTGGAAAATCAGCCTTCAACTTCTTCAATGCCTGCTGCTCCCGTGGCTCCCGTTGCTGCGGCAGATGCAGCTCCCTTAGCATCATTCACGGGACCTGCTGACCTCCTACTACCGCGCAGATCCCTAGCCACGGCTCTTCCAGCATCCACCACCGGAGCCCCGTTTTTTCCACCAGCTGCTGCTATCTCTTCCCAGCTGCGCACCCAGATCCTCGCAGGTAACGATATCAATCTGGTCAAAATCCTGCTGTGTTCAGAGAGCCAAGATAAGCGAATTGTAGACTGCGGAGATGTATATGTCATGTTAAAAGATAATGACCAACGGCTGTCTAATTGTCTAACCATGCCTGAGTTTAACGTGGCTTTCGGAGTTTTCAGAGACATTATATGTGAAGTTAATCCAGAGCGCAGATTAGAACTAGACACTTATTTAGCCATTATCTCAGACCTCGCTATGAACTATGGTGGGACCCTTTTCTACGAGTACCACAAATCTTTCTCTGCTAAGGCAGCAATGTACATTCAAAGGTTCAACCAAAGATTAGACTGGTCGGTAGTAGATTTGGCTTTAATAAGCAGGCATTTTACAGGTCACCGCGCTTTATCATGTTCATTGTGCGGCTCCTTAGCGCATACCTCTTCTCTGTGCCCGAGAAGTGCTAAAACTCCGACAGGCCGTGTTCCCAAAGACGAAGCAGCCGAAAAGGTTACCCCAATGATTCATACCCCTATGTGTTATAACTTCAATGAAAATGTGTGTAGATTTTCTAATTGTAAGTTTATTCACGCTTGCAGTTACTGCGGAGACGGACATCCCAAGTCCGTGTGTCCTCGGAGAATGCATATATTAAAAAAGAAAAAATAAAGCCTTCAACACCTGTCAACGTTCCAGAACTTGACAAAGCTTTAAAAAAGCATCCCAATCGCTGTTTTGTGCATTATTTAATAACTGGACTCATTCAAGGTTTTTTGGCAGGTTTAACATTTCTCCCAACAACCTCATTTCATTGCAATAATCTGCAATCAGCCATCAAAGAACCTGAAGTAGTCGACAGTTTATTGGCAAAAGAGGTTAAGAAAGGTTATCTGATCGGCCCTTTCGATAGCTCCCCCTTTCCAGTGTTTCGCATCAATCCTTTAGGTATAGCCACAAGGAAATATTCAGGAAAAAAGCGTTTAATAATAGATCTGTCAGCTCCTCACGACAATATTCACGTACCTAGCATTAACAGTGTGATTCCTCTTCCTAATTTTTCTCTTTTTTATGCTTCAGTAGATCATGCCATCCAGTTCATTAAATCAGCTGGTAAGGGCGCTTGGCTGGGCAAAGCCGACATTGTCGACGCATTTAAAATCATGCCACTTCACCCATCCCAGTGGCACCTCTTCGGAGTTCAATGGCGTAATAAAATGTTTTATTCCGTTAGACTTACTTTCGGCTACCGCAGCAGTCCTCGTATATTCGATACTTTATCGGAAGCGCTGTGTTGGATTCTTTTAAATGAAAATAAGCTGCCTTTCGTGCTTCATTTGTTAGACGATTTCTTGGTCGTGGACTACCCAAAATCTAAACCCGATCGATGTATTAATATTTTGAAAGAAACCTTTAATACATTGGGTATACCTCTTTCGGAAGAAAAAACAGTGGGACCAGTTAATTCAATCGAATTTCTCGGCATCGTCCTAGATAGCAATCTCATGCAAGCTTCTTTACCTCTAAATAAATTAGATCGAATCAGAGAAGTTATTAAATATTTTTTAAACCACGATTCCATCACTAAGAGAGAATTACTATCTATGTTAGGACATTTAAATTTTGCGATGCAAATCATTCCACAAGGTTGCTCCTTCATTTCTAGGCTCATTGATTTATCAAAAACAGTCGAAAAATTGCACGATTCCATCAATATAGATTCAAGCTGCAAATCCGAGTTGCATTTTTGGTCTCTTTTATGTGAAGGGTGGAACGGAATTTCTTTTTTTTATAACGATTTAATAGAAACTTCTATCAGCCTCAAGTTCTTTACTGACGCCGCTCCTTCTATCGGATACGGAGGTTTTTTCAATAATCATTGGTTCGCTAGTGCTTGGCCAAAAGAATTATCGAATCTTCCGGCTAACACGTTGTCAACAGCACTGTTGGAATTATATCCCGTCATCGTCGCGTGTATTCTCTGGGGCAATCAGTGGTCCAGAAAACAAATTCTCGTTTACTGCGACAATGAAGCAACGGTTTTTATTATTAATAAAGGGCGCTCCTCAGTTCCCTTCATTAATAAATTTTTGAGGCGTCTCATGTGGACAAGCATTATCTGCAATTTTACTCTCCGTGCTGCTCACATACCCGGCCTCGACAATAAAATAGCTGACTGTCTGTCTCGTTTTAAATTTCAGGAGTTCAAAACTATGTGCCCAGATGCCTCTTCTTCGAGCCTGCCTTGCCCAGCATTCGCCCTGACTGTTCTCGACTAAACGCCACACTGCAGTCTTATCTTTCCGCAGCTTCTCTGTACATGAGATCCGGTTTAGCTAATTCTACATTAAAAGTGTATGACTCTGCTTGGGTTCGATTTTCAACCTTTTGCTTAACATTGTCTGTTTCTGTCTTGCCTGTCAACATTGCTATTGTATGTTCTTATATAATGCATTGTCATTTAGCTCAAAAAATGCAGCCCTCCTCCATTAAAAGTCAGATTTCAGGCATTCAGTTTCATCTAAGATGCTTGGATCCATCAGTCTGCAGTCTTTTGGGGCATCCATCTATCCGTCTGCTGCTTGATGGCATCAAAAAAGAAGCGCCAAAAGGCAAAGACAAACGCCTCCCTCTTACATTATTTCTTGTTAAAAAAATGGTTGTTAAACTGAGACAGGGTTGCTTCACTCCTTTTGTGGATTCACTTTTGGAAGTAGCTTTTCTATGTGCTTTTTATGGTTTTCTCAGTGTGGGTGAATTCACTACACGTAACAACCTTTTTGATCCATCTCACGATCTCACGTTGTCTGATATCACTTTTGACGATAATTTCTTTTCCATTTTTCTTAAACATTCAAAGTCTGATAAAGAATCTAAAGGTATTTCAATTGCCATTGCTCGTACTAACACAGATTTCTGCCCTTTTAATTCCATGTCCCGGTATCTGAGTTGTCGCCCTCATGCTCATCCCGATGAACCTCTATTCATCACTGAGGCGGGGAAAGCCATGTCCAGGACTTGGTTCGCCGCCCGTCTTCGCTTGGTCTGCCAATCCTGCGGCCTTTCACCTGAGCTATACACGTCGCACTCCTTTCGCATCGGAGCAGCTACATCAGCGGCCTCTGTCACAACGGTTCATACACTGAAAGCTCTGGGAAGATGGTCTTCTGGCGCATACGATAGGCTTGTTGCGATAGTCGGTGTTACCGGTGATACACGGTGTTTAACCCACCTACCGGTCATAGCACTTGACCACCGGCACCGTCCCCATCGTGTTGAAGTTTTAGCCTATAGTAATAAAGCACTTAATTCAGTTAGTGACTACTAGGGCCCTATGATTTCCGTGATGCAGAAAACGCGGACGGAATCACGGAATGTACACATGAAAACGGAATTCTCTTATACGCACGGAATTTGCATATGTTTTGTTGACATATTAAATAAAAAATGTTTTACTTCCTTCTCATTTTTGCAGTTTAAAACAACAAACGTAGAAAGGTCTCTACCTAAACCCAGAGCCATATAGAGAGACATCTGTCAATACAGTTAATACAGGGATGCAAACAGCGTGCTTTTCAGTATGAGTGCAAGCGTGAACCTTTTGCGCGCTCAAGTTCGTTATTTCAAATGTAGGCGCGCGGCAAGCGCGCTCATAAGTGAAGCGCCGACTGGCTCATTTTTTCCAGGCGCAGCGAGATGAAAACACCTCAACTTTTCAGACTGCCGCAAGCGCACCGCAGTTCATGAGACAAGAACCAACATATCAACTTCACCCTTTCCGTAACAACATTGAAAGCTCAGTCAACATAAAGAATGAGGGTAGCACACCACAAACACTACGGGTGTTTTTCTCTTCTCCGTAAATAAATCTTGTAGCAGAGCTACAGCAAGCGTTTTTCGGTGGTGGAAATCTATTAGCTACTAAAACTTCTTTGTCGTTGTGGAGAGCGCGGTGCATGGTTGCATTAACGCCACGGGAAAATCGGACCGAATTTTACTATTAATAATAAAAGATTGCCTAAGCTAATATGCATTTGTATTTGTACACGCACATCTTCAAGCACACCACAAAAATGAAGGACACTGGAAGTTATTGATGTTCGTTCGTTTCATATTCGATGGTTGTGCGGTGTTTTTTTGTTTTTTTTTGCTGAAAAAGGCAAGCACTTTATTTAACGAATAGTGATTTTTTTATATATAATTTCTTTTTTGATACTTGCACGATGTGTGCAGTGGTTCGTTTTGTTAATAAATGCACTTTAAAGGTGTTTCATAAGTGCTTTTGTTTAGTTTTTACATGGTGTGTTAAGTTATTATTCATTTTGCAATAAAGATGTGTGTAATACAAGCGAGTATCTTATTGTTTTGTGTATTTTTATTAAGAATAAAATAAATTAACCCATGATTAATTCAAACAAATGCTACTGAATTGCCGCTAATTAAAGTGAAAGTAAATTGAGACGTGTGCACGTCCGCATTTTCGGCCACCCGAAATCCCCGACACGCAACCCCGGTGACACCGGGATTACCGGTTTTTTTACACGTCGATTAACCGGTGGAAAAAATCCGTCACCGCAACATCCCTAGCATACGAATGTTACGTTCGTCCTGGACTGAAGGATATTTTAGATGCTCAAAAATCTATGGAATCTGTCTAATCTATGGGGTTTTTTTTTTTCTCCCATTCTCCCCCCTCACCATTTAACGTTCGTGTTGTAATTCTATTACGTTGTATTTTACCGACGCAGTTATATATATAAAATTATATATATAAAAAAAAAATAAAAATGAAAAAAAAAAAAAAAAAAAAAAGGGTGTATGCTTCCCCTGCCGGATGGCCATTCGTATTATGCTATGCATAGGCCTACAAGCTTGTAGTAATTGGCCGCTGCTAGGGGTGTATGCTTCCCCCTTTTAAGCTTGCATAATTCACATCAATCAGCTCAAGAGACACGCTTGCGCATCTCCGTTACCAGAAGCGATGCTTCACAGTTCAATCATTCACTGGCTATACATTAACCATATATAGGTTAACTCGTACGCACTCGCCTAAGCAGCACGCTTGTTGCATCCTAAATTACTCAGCCAGGGGTGATGCTTCCCCCTTAAGGTAAGTATGTCACACAATTTGGAAATATAGAATTGCAGCCGCTAGGGGTGTATGCTTCCCCCTTTTACAAAAAAAAAAAAAAAAAAAAAAAAAAAACTCTAAGCAGCTAAGCAACTCGCTGTTGCCCGTCTTCGCTCGCTGAGCCTCGGACGTCGCTTCCCATGTTAAATTAAAATAATTACGTACGCCAACATTCACGTTATGGTCCATTCAAATGCTTCAGTTGTGTTGGGGGGTATCGGCTATATGGTTTGTTTTGGGGGGTTTGCCTTGCTGCTCTCCCGCTCTGTCCAGGCATAGCTGCATGGACAGGCGTGGGAGTTTTGCCCAGAACAGTTCCATACCGCCAACACTAACTGTATGCTATATTATCGCAATAAATCTATTTATCCATACTTGGCGAAGTGGTCCTGACTGAAATCAAGCATCGCGTTAGTTCAGGCAGGCCACGTCAGCCAAGCCCGCATCAGCTGGTAGCCAGCTGTTCATGACGCGGTCCAATCCGGTGTCGACATCTATCTCAGCGGCACACATAAATCTCACGCTCATTCAGCATTCCCACATAGCTTGCTGCTCGCATCTAAACAACCCTCCTCCAACCCCAACTCCTCCTAACCAACCTTCATCTTTCTGATCACTTGTTTCCTTTAAAGTGTAATCTTGGCAAATTTATTATATATTGTATTTCACATGTAATTGCTCATTTCAACAATGAAATTGAGAATTGTAATCATGCATATACTGGTTCTGTTCTGTACCCCATGGGGGGTTTGCCTTGCTGCTCTCCCGCTCTGTCCAGGCATAGCTGCATGGACAGGCGTGGGAGTTTTGCCCAGAACAGTTCCATACCGCCAACACTAACTGTATGCTATATTATCGCAATAAATCTATTTATCCATACTTGGCGAAGTGGTCCTGACTGAACTCTGTTTGAAATTGAGTTACATTTTCAGTTCAGGTGAATATCTCAAAATTTAAGATATTTATGTTCAGAGTGAATAATTGCTGGAATTAAAGCAGTCAGATCGGCCTGATAATAGATAATATGTGTTATAACTGCTGTTACACTTATTGATGAGATCATACATGCATTTTAATGTATATAGCAGTGCATAATTAATGGATTAAAAATACTTTTATAATGCAATATGTATAAAAGCTTTAAATAAAGTGTTACTGATATTGTTTTATAATTACTTAATCTAAAACTAGAGCAGCATTACTCCTCTGCTGTGAATGTGCAGTGCAGTGTGTTGTGTGTGTGTGTGTGTGTGTGTGAATGTGTTGTGTTTGTCTCCTGCAGCTGGTCCCACAGTGAAGCCCTCAGTGTCTCTGCTGCCGCCCTCTTCTCTGCAGATCTCTGGAGACTCAGCCGCACTGCTCTGCCTGCTCAGCTCTTACTCTCCACAGGGGGCGCTGGTGAGCTGGACACTGGATGGGTCAGAGGTCACCGAGGGGGTTCTGACCAGCGCAGAGAGCCAGCAGGACGGCCGCTACAGCCGCAGTAGCGTCCTGACCCTCAGCAAAGCACGCTGGGAAGAGGGAGAGCTGTACGTCTGCAGAGTAACACATGATGGAGCTCCTCATGAGGTCTCGTTCCACAAGAGCTCTGAGTGCTGATGTTTCTCTCCTGAAGATGAGCCGTATCTGAGTGTCCTGTGTCAGGCAGGATTCACATGAGTCTAGTGCTGCGGCTATAGTGATTTACAACTCAATACTGAAACTGAGTGTGTGTGTGTGTGTGTGTGTGTGTGTGTGTGTGTGTGTGTGTGTGTGTGATCTTTCAATCTGCTGTGTTTGCTGCAACATTCAATAAAGCTTCTCAACAAGTTCACTTTGTGTCTGACAACATCATTCAACTAACAGATGAAGATGCAGGTGCTTTTCAGAAGGTTGATGTAGCAGTAAATGTCAAATAAAGCTCTTGGGGTTTGAACATGGTCTCTGGAGACAGAGCTGCTCTATTCTGAGAGGATCACAATCACTCCACCCTGACAATGCAAATGGGCTTTTCAGTCTCACTCTTTGATTGGTTACATGATCTGGACAGGAACACTTTCACTTCTGCTGAAAAGATAATGATGAAAATACCCTTATGAAAAAGAAGTTTATTCAACTGTGATATTAATAAACTTCTTTTAAACTGAAAATAACAAAGTATACTTTCAGTCTAATTGTTATGTACTTCTCAGAAATACACTTAAAATTGTTCTTAAGTATTCTTGACTTATACTGACAGAAAGGTCAAGAGTATACTTAAAGTATTCTAAGTACACTTGACTTGTAGTTGTGTTTAGTCTTTTGATTGAGTAGCCTATTAAATATTTTTTTCCCACATAGTTTTACATACCGCCTTATAAACTTACATTGTTTTAAAATATTGATTTATAAAGATAATAGATTTGTTCCTAATTCTGAGTATCTGAACTCTTGAGTAGAATGGTAACACTGGTATTGTACGCAGGAATATACTTTACAGTGCTTTTCTAAACCCTTCACACAACAACACACCTACATCACACAATTGGCCACATAGTTCATTTTCTGGCCAAAACCACATTTTGTAAAATAAACTCTACATTTCAAAATGCTAAAAACCCTTTTCTACATATACTATCAAAACCATAGACTGTAAAAAAAATGGACGTAGTGTCCGTGACATCACCCATAGGTTTCTGAAGAGCATTTTTGAAGCCTAAAGTGGGCGGAGCCATCTTGGCCTGGCGTCACTCAGGATAACAGAAAATGGGCAAAGAGGCGGGGCGTGAGTGGAGCTGAGGTGATCGAGTTAGCTCAGGCTTGGGAGGTAATGCTATATGCTACTGACAGTATCAAGTCTGCGACTGCACACAGGGCCTCGCGCTAAAGTGACAGTTGATGATGTAAAGCCAATTAAAAGTTCCTGTTTTTGCCCTTCGAAATATTATAATAGTTAAAAGACATGGCTACATGTGAGACTGTCTGTGTGATTCTGTACTATTCTGCTAGTTGAAAATGTATTATGCAGTAACTTAATATTACTCTGACATGTCAGTCACTCTTTTTTTATAGTCTATGGTCCGTCAGCGCGGCATCGCTCGTCAAGTTCGTAGAGAGCTAATTCAGTCCATTTTAAATTCTGATTTTGGCCGCCTCTCAAATGGGTTAAACCATAGATATATTGCCTATGAAGTTCAAGTAAATGCGCTAGAAAATCCACGCTCATTCAAAGATGTGCATTTATTTCATGGATGGAGAAAGCGCCGACACCTGCAGGATTTCACCTGACTGACGGTACATAAGTGTCACAGGTCGGGGCGGGCCAATCAGGCTGCACCCACCCCTCGGACCCGTTACCACCCTTGGGGAGTCGGACAGAGGTCAGGCAAGGATGACAGACAACAAGACTTCAAGTAAACAGTATTTTATTGAGTATAAAAATGGATAAGGAGATTTAAAATGGTGAGTCTTCTGGGCAGGGTCGTTCCGTCCTACGGACCCGCCGAAGGCCCACAGAGTGCAGTGTAGGGGGGTGCTCTGGTGAGTGGCTTCACTGTCACTGTAGTCACTGTAGTCTTCTTCCACAGGTGACAGACAGAGAACTTACGGCTGGGGAGCTTCACTGCAAAGCAGTCAGGTGAGTGTACAGGCACGTAACCCTCTTCTTCTACGGGTAACAGACAGAGAACTTGCGGCTGGAGGGCTTCACTGCAAAGCAGTCAGGTGAGTGTACAGGCACGTAATCCTCTTCTTCCACGGGTAACAGACAGAACTTGTGGCTGGAGGGCTTCACTGCAGAGCAGTCAGGTGAGTGTACAGGCACGTAATCTTCTTCTTCTACAAGTGACAGACAGAGAACTTACGGCTGGGGGCTTCACTGCAACGCAGTCAGGTGAGTGTACAGGCACGTAGTCTTCCACAGGTGACAGACAGAGAACTTACGGCTGGGGAGCTTCACTGCAAAGCAGTCAGGTGAGTGTACAGGCACGTAACCCTCTTCTTCAGAAATGACAGACAGAGAACTTACGGCTGGAGGGCTTTACTGCAAAGCAGTCGGTGAGTCTTCAGGTATGAAATCCTCTTGAAGGGCTGGCAGACACAGAGCTTACAGCGGGAGAAGTTCGCTGTAAAGCAGACAGGTGAATATACAAGCACGTAATTTTCTTCAGCAATGACAGACAGAGAACTTACGGCTGGAGGAATTTACTGCAAAGCAGTCGGTTAAGCATTCACCTATGTGTCCCTCTTCACAATGGACTGTCAGATAGTACACTCAAGTATCTGTGGAGTACAACAGTGTTAGCCTCTTCTTACGTCTTAGAACGTGATAGAAAACTCAGGTAAGTAATGGACATCCAGCGGGTTTAAGTTCACACTTCACACATCAAGACAGTGCATCACATCACTTCACTGCAATTCAGCACTCAGTGGGAAATACATATATAGATGGCCGTCGCCCATTTTCTGACCTGGCATTCACATCAGGGAGTCCCATAGACAAGAGAGAGAAGATGGAGATCAATTGGACTACTCACAGTCTCTCACAAACGATCTTACTGTACAGCGATTTCCTTCCTCCGGTTGAGTCAGCGTGCTCTTTCTCCCAAACTCACAGTCCCGCACCCGTTTGCCAGCCCCACTTCCTCTTCTCCACCGCTCACGCTTCCTCCAAGATACACAGTCCCCAAAAACTACACCCCCTTTGGTCTGTACCCTCTCCTTTTATCCTCCCCTAATGGCAACGTGTCCCAATCGCGGGGCTTCAATCCCCTCGTGCACAGCTGCCGGCGATTTTGGCTAATCACCCCATTCGCGGGGATTTTGCGCTAACCCGGAACTAGCCCGGTGTTCCGTTGTTATGGGTCCGGAGGGTGGCAATCTCGGCGAACATTAGTTCCGCCTTGCAAGGGAAAAAGTTGGAATTTCGTCACCTCGTGACATAAGCATATTATAATCTATCTGTTCTGTGAGAACAGAACAAACAAGCCTTTATATCTATTGACGTTTTTAAATCTGAAAACTTAAAAAAGCAACGAAATTGTCAGACATCCATTAGTGAATGTTCACAGAGGAAAACAAATACAGCGCTGGTTGTTCCCTCGAACGATACTCGACGACAACGACGGAATCCTAAGCCGTGGGCGAAGTAATGGGTGTATTAAATTGTATGAAATAATCCCGAAAAAAGCACAAACACTGCAGAGATGGCAAGTTCAGCAGCTAACAGTTGCTGAGGTGAAGTGACGGCTAGTAACAGCAGACAAACGGCTAGCATAGATGTCAGATGGGGAAATGTAAAGTGGGTTGAGGAATAGTATGGCTCCTTTGTAATGTATGAGTTTGATTTCGATTGCAGTGAGATCCTGCGTGCAGTGTCTGTGTGTAAAGATATTGAGCACGTGTGATGTGTGTTTATAATGTAGGATTATCCTTGAACAGTCCATTTCATATGAACCCAACACCGCATTCCACAGTTTGGAACGATTCCCCAGTGAACCATTAGTAAGTCATAAAACAGTCATGGTGCCGAGATGGCTAAAGGAGATGTCACCCCCCTTCCCCTTTGTGGTGCGTGTCTAATCTCATACCAGCGATGCCAGGACAGCAGGAAAAGATTGCTCTTTGTTCCCCAAACTTAAGACCAAATGGCCAAGAAACCCTATGGTGACCCCAATGCATAAATCCACAGCCTTATCAGGAAACGAAGGATGCTAAAGCATTCCTATGGCCCAGAATCACCACAAACCCTAAACCAGGGGACACCTCCTTTCTATAGTTGTAAATTCCAGAGACTTTTGTCTCCAAAACCAATAGACTGAAATTAACCCACTTGTGGTTTAATACAAACAACGGTCTCAAAATTGCTTCCAATAAGCTGAATTGATCACCAGTATTTACCTCACATATATCTTAAGTATTATGTATGTTTTATATAACCTGTGGAGTTCTTTCTGTGTGTTTAACTTTCATTACAGCCTATTTGTAGGGTTTTCTACCTCAGTTATAGGAACTAATCACCAGAAGTTGCCTCATACATGTGTATTCTCTGTATTATGTATGCTTTATATTACTCAAGTTAATTTTGTGTGTTAAACACTTATCACAGCTAAATCCTTATTTACTTCCACCTCAACTATGGGAAGTATATGTATTTTGGTACCTACTTGATGGGTAAATGATTTCTAGAATTTTGATATAAAGTAGATGTGTGTAGGATGCACCATATTTAAACTATTAAGTTTGCTTATTAAAGCGTTTAACTAAACTCTCAGGAGTTTGGGGACGCGTGATCACGTAGACATTACGCTAATTACATGCAAGAACCGGAGAACGGGGCGTAGGTCCCGCCCAAGACAATATCTGATTGGCTGTCGCACTAGGAAGGACGGGTCAGATGGACACGCTTATAACCCAATGACAAGCACCTATGCGTGGCTTTTTGCTTTTTGCCTGCTTTATGCCCTGCTCTTGCAGTGACTTTTGCTCTTGCCTTTGTTTGTGCTGACCTTTCCATCGTCCAGCGTGTATGCTTACATACTCTTCAAACCACCAAGAGCTCACTCAAATCTCATCAACTCTTCCGTAAGATCCTTCGTTGAACTTCGTCAAAGGAAACCCTCTCAGAGTCGCTCCAGACTCAGAGGAAACTCCGTTGCATAGCAACCCGCAATCCAGGAAATCCCGCGAACGAAGCGCCACCCGGCAAAGCCAACCAACCACTCACCATCGAGTGCTGTCCCTCAGAACGCATCATCGACCGACTGCCAGCCAATCAGCGCCAGAGATTCCCTCTCCAGCAACCTCGCAACAGAAGGGAACGCACGCGCCCACAGGAGCAACCAAACGCAAGTACACAATATCTCCTAATTCTAGCTGAACTGGTGCTAATCTTATTAAGAAAACGAACTAAGATTAAAGTGCTAGTAGATTGATTCTCTCAGGTTGCGGTCAAGAAATAGTGTCTAACGCTAGACATTCGGGACCCCATTCACCCTCCGTTAATAACATCACTTTTCTCTGTCACTGTTTGAATGAATGTTTGTGTGTTTTCGTTAGTTTAGTTTGTGTGTATTAGAGTAGTTCAATAAAGTCTTGGTTGATTTTACATATACAAGCGTCTTGTGCTGTGTGCTTACAAGTTACTGCCTTAAACTGTAGATTCTGTTACCTTGCTCATAATCAGTTATCATAATTGTATGATATTATTACCGTAGGCCACGGGATAATATTCTGTCCAGAATTTATAAAATACCCTAATCTCAACTTATCGGAGGACGAATAGTTGATAAAGTGTTAAATATTAATTCTGAATAATTTGCATATTAATTCGGTATATTCACTGTAATTCAATTCCCTTTGAGTTATATTGATCCTAATTCCCTTATTAATCTTACAATAATGAGCATGTGTGTTTGTTGACATTGTCCCATCGGAAGCCTACTGTGGGTCGTGGTATGTAATGGACTACTACAGGTGGTCCCCATTGATTGAATAGCTGCCACACCTCCCAATCATCATACTCATAAACTCATAGCTCTATAAAAGGTGACTGAAACTTACCATGGGCGCGCTGTCCGGACGCCGATCTCCTTTTCCCTATGCGGGTGCTCCTCGGCTGGTAAACAGCATGATCGATCGAAGACACGAGTATACAACGCACGCAAGTATCCCTAGAAAGGGACGTTCTTTTTTTTCTCTCGTAATCCATTGATGCTGATGGTCTAGCGCTCACTGTAGCAGCTTTTGCTGAGGATTTGTTGCTGATTCCTTCTAGGGCGGAAAGCTGCCAAGCCACGCCGGAGCCAGGCCGCTTGCCAGACAACTCGAGAGAGTGGGAGAGAAAGGCGTCATCCCCATCCTGGACAGGAAAGTAGTTTTTCTGCACTGGTCCATGAATGAGAGTTTAAGCTCTGCTGCTGTTTTGTCGTGCATTGATTGCCACAATATTTCCTGTTTGGGTCGGAGGAGTTACGTTGCGGGTGGCGAAGACGTTACTTCCGGGATCCCCCGCTCTGACACGTCTGGACTCGGCCACGCCTACAGGGAACCCCAGTGCCTTGCGATCGTCACGCCCCCTGCCTGGTCTGACTTAAACGGCCAGCGTAAAGAGCAATTTGGACAGCTGTTGTTTTGTTGTTTGAGAACAGATTTTATTCTATTGTAAAAATTGTACAATTTTTTTAATTGTGTGTAGAGGGGTACCTCTGACACACAAACAAACACACACAGACACACATACACACACACAGACACACATATACACTCACAGACACACATACACACACAGACACATATATACACACACATACACACTTGCAGATGTAGTACCTCTGAAGAAGAAGTACAAAAAGGTTAACGAAGAATAAAGAAGAAAATAAAAGAGAGCGCTGCAGTGATTGCTTCTTTAACAGTGTATTGAATCTGAATGGGATAATAACAAAAAAATACATGTATAACAGATGCTCAGTACATTACATTAGCAGTGCATATAATACTTCTCTTACAAAGTAATGACTAGCTGTAAATATAAGTAACTTCAGTCATGTCTCATCACACAGAAACTGGCACAGTGACACTTGTTCTTTACAAAGAGAAAACACATTTTCAGACTAAATATTTACCCAAACCCACTAAATGACAGTATGAAATTGATGACAACAATGCAGCTGAGATATATTACATGCTCATGTCTGACCAATAATTACTCCATTGTCCAATGTATTTCCTACAATAAAATCACTTACAAGATTGATAAAAACTATTAAATGCATATCTCAATTCACAGACATGAAGGAGTTGTAACTTAGTCCACTGAAGCAAGCGTATGTTGAACCCATATGCAGTTTAATGAAAATCAGAATCAGACATAGAAACAAAAAACATGGCAAGGCATGGCGAACACAAACTCAGGAACATGAACTTACTAAGTGGTTACATCAGCAATACAAGACACCGACACACGGCAAACATGAGGGCTAAATACACACAAGACTAATGACTAAACAAGGGACACCTGTGAACAATGATCAAACAATCAGACAATAAACTCATGACAAGACACATGGCAGGATCACATGACTACAAGGGATCACATGACAGACAAGGAAGCAAACATGACAAGAACAAAACCAGACCAAAACCGTGACAGGAGTAAATTACCCAAATGTGCACATTTCAAATAACTCATAAAACTGAAACAACATAATAAACTCTTATATTCAAACAATGTTGACATAAATGACTCTCTCTCATGTATAGCGGGCTAACGCGCTAATCGCGAGGCATCCATGCTAACCATGTGCTCAGAAATGCTAACACATGACACACTATCACTACACTAAAATAAACTGCTTTCAATCCGTACAACTCATCAGTATTGCACTAAACAGTGTTACTACTCAAGACCGAAGTGTTTTTAAGTTACCTGAAGAAGAAGTACAAAAAGGTTAACGAAGAATAAAGAAAAAAAATAAAAGAGAGCGCTGCAGTGATTGCTTCTTTAACAGTGTATTGAATCTGAATGGAGCGTATCACGGGCGCGCGCCACATACCGAAGTGTGCGATGACGTCATCACGCTGGTATGCCAAATGAAAATAATTAAATGGATTAATGCACATAACGCTCTTACTCATTTCGTTTACCTAAAGCACAAATAACCATTCTATAAATATTAGCAATATCAAGAAAATAACAATGAACAATTTTATAATGCATTTGAAAATAACATTGAACGATTCTATAATGCATTTGAAGAAATTAATAAACATAAAAATCACTATATCACACACTCCCCCACAGGATAAGATGTCGTCCCGACATCTACCAATGTCCTTATAACTTTCCATTGCTATTCATACACGACATAACATCTTTTTTTTTTTTTTTTTTACATCACGTTTCCTCTATAATGACATTTTAAGTTCACATTTGTCAATAATCCTTGTCAACTGATTAAGTCTTTCAGTACTCAAATTTAATAGATCGTACCCCATCTCAAAATAATTTAAAGTTCAGGGATTTAATCCAGTGTCCAAAAGGAAAACAAAACACAAAAGTCCATTTCAGTGCACAAAAATACTTTGAAGTCCCAGGCCGAATGCCATGTAGAGAATTGCAAAATAATGATTCAAAGTCTGTGCAAAAATGTTTCAAAATCTTTTTCCAAAGTGTTCACTCAATGTTTTTATAGGCCTTGCAAAACAGTCTATGTCCCTTTGGCCTAGAAACAGTCCCGTTTATGTGTACGTGCATATGTGGGCAACAGTTCTTTGTTTTTTCAAAAGTTCTTTCACTGTCCATATGAACAATTAGTGTGTGCACTAGTTGGTAAGAACAATTAGTGTGTTTTTTCAATTTCTGTTTCAGTTTCAGTTCAAGTTTAGTACACAGATGGTGGTCTCGGGTAGGGAAACATTGTTGGCACCCAAGGCGTAAATGTAGGTGTCCACATGTTAGGAAAGTGTGGATCATATCCAGAACCAGTTACTTGCACTTTGTAACAGGTAGGAGTCCCTAAACTATCATAGGTGAACTTCTTTGGTGGACGTCGTTGCCTCCCTGAGTACTGGTATTCTCTTTGCACCTCGACAGG
Source organism: Squalius cephalus (assembly GCA_022829025.1). NCBI lineage: Eukaryota > Metazoa > Chordata > Actinopteri > Cypriniformes > Leuciscidae > Squalius > Squalius cephalus. Next base: position 5,841,907 of record CM040809.1, on the reverse strand, counting down.
TCTGTCACTTGACTCAATTTCCTCTGGTTCTTTCGCAGGTAAGTTTTCATGTGCACTCGCTGACTCATTTTCAATTTGTCTTCCAAGCAGTTCAAATCTGTTCTCTTTCACAGGTACATGAGCAGGTGTGGGAACATCTTGTTCCACTTCAGCTGTAGGTAACGGTTCTAGTTCAAGCTGATTCAGTTGAGAACTATCTGATGCACTCTGATGAGCAGGTAACTCAGGAGGTGAAAACTGTATTAGTGCTTCCTCTCGTCTCTGATCATGACCACTAGGCTGCTTTCTCACTTGGCAAGGCTCAACTGGTATATAATACTCAGAGTCACTTTCACTTTCCAACTCACTTTCTTCCATTCGGTTTACAGGTATGCTGGAGTTCCCCTGTGGCTGTCTCCGCTGTGATTTGGGTTGCGGCGTTGGATCGACTTCAAGAGGTAAGTAATCACATGGCATCAGCAAGTTTCGGTGTAATACTCGTGACCTCCCTTTTCCTCGCTCAGGCTTTATCTCATAAATCGGCACATCCTCACCAACTCGGCGTACAACAACATGAACTTGTTCTTCCCAGTAGTTCCGAAGTTTACCCGGTCCTCCCCTCGGAGTCAGATTTCTTACAAGGACTCGACTTCCTGAGTCAAGGTCTGTGTATCTCACTTTTTGATCATAATTTCTTTTATTACGCTCGCTTGCCTTTTTTGCATGTTCTCTAGCGATCTCTTGTGCTTCTTGCATCCCTTGTTTCCAAGTCTCCAGGTACTCACTTTTGTTTGTGGGCAGGCTGTCTGCATTAAGTCCAAAGAGAACATCAATGGGCAGTCTCGGGGAACGACCAAACAAGAGGTGAAACGGGGAGAAACCAGTCACTTCACTTTTTGTGCAATTGTAGGCATAGATCAACTTGTTCAATGAGTCTTTCCAACTTGATTTCTGTTTATCAGTGAGAGTTTTCAACATTTGCAACAACGTCCGATTAAATCTCTCAACTTGCCCATTTCCTTGGGGGTGATAGGGAGTAGTTCTTGAACCAGTGATCCCACTATACTTTTGCAATTGTCCAAACAGCTGATTTTCAAATTCTCCCCCCTGATCATGGTGTATTCTCAACGGAAATCCAAACTTGAGAGCGAAATCGTTAAAGAGTCTGTCTGCCACAGTCTTGCCAGATTTTGACGTTGTCGCATATGCCTGTGCGAATCGTGTGAAATGATCGACGATGACAAGGATATATTCATATCCTCCTCTGCATTTTTCTAAGTGAAGGAAGTCCACTGACACAAGTTCGAATGGGCAAGTCGTCGTGATGGGTTTCAGGGGTGCTCTTATTTCTCTGCACGGTTTCTTTTGCTTAATGCAGGAGCAGGTCCTCAACACATAATGCTCAATGTCACGCTGCATGTGGGGCCAAAAGAAGCGGTCTCTCATTAAACTTGTGGTCCGATCGACGCCTTGGTGTCCCATTTTGTCATGCAATTCCTCCAGTGCAATTTTCCTGAATCCCGTTGGCAATACAAGCTGAGTTCTCTGTGCTGTTTTTCTTTGCAGAATGCCATCCTCATCCAGCATCAACTTATCCCACCCTCTCATCAAACTTTTCGCTGCTGAACCCGCAGACCTCCACTGCTTAGAAGAAGGCTTTACTCCTGACTGTAAGTGACGAATTACCAACTCTATGTCGTTGTCTTCCCTCTGAGCTCTTCTGATCTCTTCTTTTGATAGGGGTCCTGCTGATGTTGTACTGGTCTCTGCAGATGTTGGTGAACTCTGGCAAGCTATAGCAAAGGACCATGGTATCCCTGATTCAGACTGGACTTCCACCGCCTGTATCATGGCTCCTATTGAATCAGATGAAAGCTCCTCTGTGTATTCTGGGACATTTTTTTCTGAGAGTGTTGTCAACCTGGATAATGCGTCAGCATCAATGTTTTCCTTTCCAGGCCGATACCGGATAATGAAGTGGAAATCAGCAAGCTCTGCGACCCATCGGCATCCCGTTGCGTTCAACTTGGCGGACGTCAAAACGTAGGTGAGGGGATTATTGTCACTGTACGCTGTAAATGTGGGCGCATAGTAAAGATAATCTCTGAATTTTTCAGTGATGGCCCATTTGAGAGCCAAGAACTCCAATTTACCACTGTGCAAATGGTAATTCTGTTCTGCTGTCGTTAATGTCCTTGATCCATAAGCAATCACTCTTAATTTCTCTTCCTGGTGTTGATACAGGACAGCTCCCAGTCCCTGATTTGACGCATCGGTGTGCAGTACAAACGGCTTTGTAAAGTCTGGGAACCCCAGCACAGGCGGCTTAACTAGACAATCAATCAGTTTTTCGAGTGTTTCCTGATGTTGCTCCGTCCATTCAACCAACTGACTTGATGGAACCACATGACTCTTGAGGTAAGTCCCTCTTTTCCCTTTACCTTTTGTTTGTACCTTGTTATTGTCACTTTTCAGCAGGCCATACAGGGGGCAAGCAATCCTCGAGAAGTCTTTAATGTAAGGCCGGTAGTAACTTAACAAGCCTAAAACCTTCCTCAATTCTCCAACTGTGGTGGGTCTCTTTTCCTTCAGTGCTGTCACTGCTACAGTATCTGCTGGATCCATCCTGCTCCCTTCTTTCGAAACTATCCTTCCCAAGTAGCGGACCTCATCTTTGAACAACTCACATTTTTTTGGCTTCAATTTCACCCCATGCGACCGCAGCTGCTGTAAGACTTTTCTTATCGCCTCAACGTGCTCATCAAAGGATTTAGTGAAGACTAAGATGTCGTCGAGGTAAGGTACACAAATGTCATCTCGTAGTCCTTCCAGGCATCCTTCCATGAACTGCTGGAATGCAGCAGGAGCATTCATGAGCCCGAAGGGAATACGGACCCATTCATATAACCCCCACGGTGTACAAAAGGCCGTCAACGGTCTACTTGCTGGTGTCATAAAACCTTGATGGTACGCCTTTCCTTGGTCCAGTAAAGAGAAACACCTATTTCCTCCCAAGCCATCCAGTATGTCCTGTACTCTGGGAATCGGTTGTCGGTCAGGCACTGTTTTCCGGTTGAGGTCCCTGTAATCAATACACAACCTCAGACTGCCATCTTTTTTTCTGACGCATACAATTGGAGATGAATAAGGCGAATGAGATTTTTCAATCCAACCCTGGGCGATCAAATCATGAAGATAGTCTTTCATTTCTTGGTACAGCGGTTTTGGAACAGATGTATACATTCGCACAACAGGTGTCTGATCTGTTACACTGATGCTCAATTGTAGGTCTTTGACACACCCGATGTCCTCATCTGACTTTGAGAAGGAATGACATTCCTCTCGCAACATTTGTCTGACTTTCTGTTGCTGCTCCAGAGACAAATAACTCACATCCACAGGTGGGTCCCACACACCTTCACCATTAGTCTCACACTCACTTGTTGGCTTCGCACTTTCATTAACACCGGCTGTTGTTAGACAGGATGATGCTGTTGTTGGTAACACTGACTTTATTGTTTGTACTGTCCCAAGCTCAGTCTTTCCTACCAGAAGGATATCGTGTTCGGTCACATTCTGGACACTGATTTGGATCACAGGTCGGCTCCCCTTTTTCAGAGTCAAGAGTGTTTCAATGGGTTCCAGTCCATCAGGGTACTGTAGATTGACAGATGGTTCAAACAACATGACACTATCCTGCTTCATACATGGTGCTTTTACTTGACACTTGACCTGCATGATAGCATGTTTTGGCACAGTCACATGGTCTCTTGTCGTCTTCACTAAATACTCACTTGACCTTTCAGCTGTCACAAGGTTAATGAATGTTTGGACTTTACTTCTCCTCAAACTCGGAAAGGCACATCTAACAGTCTTATTCAACAGTCCTTTGCTCACATCACACTGCCCACTTGCTTCACTCTGTTTCATGACCTGCTCAATTACGTTGTAACCAATGATTGGTTTGGACAACTGCTGGCCTCTTAAGACGAGTACAGGGATGACTAATTCTTTCATTTTGTTTGTAGGGGGAGCCAAGTTGAATGTGATTTCTACCCATCCTTCATAGGGCATGATGGAACCATTGGCTGCGACAAGATGCAAGTTGTCTGTGGCCTCTGTCGCTTCGGAAACTTCTCGTATCTTTACTCCAGGTATGTACTGATCCTTCCACTGTCGATCTACAATGCACACTTGGGATCCTGTGTCCCACAATGCCTCTATTTTGTGTCCATTCAGATAACATGTCACTAAGCATTGTTTACCAACCAAGAAAGTCACAGGCGAATGTTTGTTGACTTGACACTCAGAAATTAGATTGCACTCATAAGGGATGATCTCTGGCTCCAATCCCACTCTTTCCACTTGCTGCTTTGGATACAAAGGGGACAATTTCAATTGATGGGTCACTCCCTGTCCCGCGGTGGTAACCCGTCCTCGTTTAACTGAACCCTACGCTGTGTTCGGGTACCTCTCTCTTTGCAGCCCGCCAGGAAATGTTCATTGCTGCCACAGCGGTAACAATGGGTGCACAGTTCCGCCGATCTCGCTTGCTGACAATGAAAACACTGTCTTGGCCTCGAGGGGCGTGACTGTCGGTACGGCTGGAAATACTGTGATTGTGGAGTTGCGACGTATGACTGTGACTCTGCGTGAAACTGCTGTGGATTGAACCCTTGAGCTGCATACTGAGATGAACGAGTTGGTTGGAAATACTGCACTGGCATTGGACTCATCTGCCGTTGATATGGTTGTGGTGTGAAATGAGAAACTTGAAATGGGTACTGCTGTTGTTGCTCACCTCCATTTTGACTCTGCCTCCAGGCCTGGCTCTGCGGCACCTGATTCTCCTCTGAGATGGATTGATGAACTGTTCTTGAAGTTGAGACATCATTGTTGACAGTGCAGCATTGTTGCGGCAGAGGTGAGGGTTGCTGCATCGATTCCTTGATCTGCTTAACTTCTTCACTTAAACTTTTCAACTGTGACATCAAATCAGATTTTGGCTGCTTTTGTTTGCTTTTTAAATGCAGAGTTGGTTCACTTAACTGAGTAACATTCACAGTGGCACTGCGTTCACTTTTCCGTTTACTCTGTCTCTCAGCCTCGTGGGAGCATGCAACATTCAACTTTTCCAGCAGTGTCTCGTCTGTGACTGTGGTGTCTGTCAGGTACGGTTGGAGATCACTCTGGATACGGTCGTTTTGTAGACCTGTTAACACAGTGTGAAGAAACATATTTTGCACAAGTGCTGGGTCATATTTCAACCCCGACTCGTCTTCTTGTGACGCAAAGAGAATTTTCTGCCTCAAGTCAAGCACACGTATGAGGAAACTTTGGGGTGTTTCTTTTGCACGTTGTGATTCTGCAGTAAGTTGCTTGTACAATTCAGTGGCGTTTTTCTCTTGGTAATGGGACCGAAGAATTCGTCTCAACATTGGTAAGGTCAAATCAGTTTTCCCTTCTAAGTAGCTACGTAATTGAAGGCCTGGTGTAATGGCTCGAATAACTGAATCAACAATCTCGTGCTCCGGGTAGCCCTTATTTAGTCCGCTTTCAATTTGACGTGCCAAACTCGAAAAGGTTAATCTGTCTCTTTGGCCAGGCTCTCCGATAAAACCAGAAATCTTAAACTCCCTGTGCCATACAGTTGGTATCATTTGTCCCTGTGGAGGCAGCGAAGAGTTAACTGCTACACTGTCTGCTGATGCTGGCCTCAGCCTCGTGCTCTGTGAAACGGTTGGATGTGTTTGCACAGCAGGAAGCAGATCAGTTGTGTGCTTAATTTCTCCTGGTTGTCTGTGTACTACATTTTCTCTTTCCTCTACCTGTACCGGCTCTGGGCTTGGTTCACTAACATTCACATCAGTTAGCATTATTTCGCTCAATTTATCATTTATGCTTAACAGTTCAGCCATGCCTCCATCCTCAAGTTCATCCAACTCACTTCGTAGCAGATGATTACTGAGACGACTAACGAGAGAAAGGCGTGTTACATTTGCTTCTAACTGAATTTCAAGGAACTGACTCAGTTCAATTAATTTTCCTCTTGGCAATGTACACAGCCTCTCACCGATTTCTTCCTGAATACTTTGCAAGTCATCCATCGTTGCTGCAGTGTTTCACAGTTTCGCACGTGAACTTTGACTTATCTGTTTTAACTCAGCTGCCTCTGTACCTCCAGTGCATGCTCCGTTCAATCAGTTCTGCCTTGTCACTTTACTCAACTGGTATACATCTGGGTAGTTAAAGGATGAATGTCGCTAGGCGGTTCCCTGCCGATCAAGGTGGATAAACCGTCTGACATCTATCCCAGCGGTGCCTCCAAAATTGTAGTACCTCTGAAGAAGAAGTACAAAAAGGTTAACGAAGAATAAAGAAGAAAATAAAAGAGAGCGCTGCAGTGATTGCTTCTTTAACAGTGTATTGAATCTGAATGGGATAATAACAAAAAAATACATGTATAACAGATGCTCAGTACATTACATTAGCAGTGCATATAATACTTCTCTTACAAAGTAATGACTAGCTGTAAATATAAGTAACTTCAGTCATGTCTCATCACACAGAAACTGGCACAGTGACACTTGTTCTTTACAAAGAGAAAACACATTTTCAGACTAAATATTTACCCAAACCCACTAAATGACAGTATGAAATTGATGACAACAATGCAGCTGAGATATATTACATGCTCATGTCTGACCAATGTTTACTCCATTGTCCAATGTATTTCCTACAATAAAATCACTTACAAGATTGATAAAAACTATTAAATGCATATCTCAATTCACAGACATGAAGGAGTAAATTACCCAAATGTGCACATTTCAAATAACTCATAAAACTGAAACAACATAATAAACTCTTATATTCAAACAATGTTGACATAAATGACTCTCTCTCATGTATAGCGGGCTAACGCGCTAATCGCGAGGCATCCATGCTAACCATGTGCTCAGAAATGCTAACACATGACACACTATCACTACACTAAAATAAACTGCTTTCAATCCGTACAACTCATCAGTATTGCACTAAACAGTGTTACTACTCAAGACCGAAGTGTTTTTAAGTTACCTGAAGAAGAAGTACAAAAAGGTTAACGAAGAATAAAGAAGAAAATAAAAGAGAGCGCTGCAGTGATTGCTTCTTTAACAGTGTATTGAATCTGAATGGAGCGTATCACGGGCGCGCGCCACATACCGAAGTGTGCGATGACGTCATCACGCTGGTATGCCAAATGAAAATAATTAAATGGATTAATGCACATAACGCTCTTACTCATTTCGTTTACCTAAAGCACAAATAACCATTCTATAAATATTAGCAATATCAAGAAAATAACAATGAACAATTTTATAATGCATTTGAAAATAACATTGAACGATTCTATAATGCATTTGAAGAAATTAATAAACATAAAAATCACTATATCACACAGATACACACAGACACACATATACACTCACAGACACACATACACACTTGCAGATACACACATACACACTCACAGACACACATACACTCACAGACACACACAGACACACACACACACACACACTCACTTTTTTAATGACACCTTTTTAATGTTTTTCAGGATGCGGAGTGGGTGGGCCGAATTAAGCACGGCAACAGAGTGCTGTTACGGACTCACCGTCCGAACTCAGAGGGTATGAGCGTTGCCTTAAGCCAGGCAGAAGAAGATGTAAGTTTCAGACACAAGACACAAACAGTAGATTGCTTACCATTATTGTTTTACATTTAATAACTTTTTCAATTTTGCAGCAGTATTTTACCATGATCCGGCCTTATAATCTCCAGTGTGAACAAGTTTGCAACAATTTCTTTGTGTCCTGTTCTGGTTCACAAGTCCACAGTGTGTCCCAGGACATGAATCATCTGCACTCAATGTACATACCTACACAGATCAATGTGCATGTGTGTGAATGGATAGATCTTGCTAGTCACAGTCATTCCACAATTAACATTTACTTTTCTATTTTGTTTCTACAGATATAGGTTGGACGTGTGTAGTAGTCAGATGGTGAGGAGGGCAGTTATGGTGGCTGCAAACAATCTGACAGCCCAACAAAAGAACTGTAATCAGCCTCTACAAGCTTGTAGAGGGAGCTGATTTTTTGGACTCCTTGGCTGTGTATGTATCAAAGACATAACAAACTATTTGAACAGCAGATTAGCAAGTTGTCTACATTTATCGTATATTACTATAAACTTTATGTTCCTCACTTATACAGGACATGTTCAGATGAAGAGCAAACAGCTGATCAAAAACCCACGAGGTGTTCTTTTGCTAATTTTCTGGAACTATTTCCTGATCCGTTGACGGCCAGCCTCCAAATAAGAAGCAGCGTACTGACCGGGGTTTTCCGGGGGACAGGCTGTATTATGACAAGTGGCGTCTAACACAGTATGGCCAAAGGAAAGTCTTTCTACTTGGTAAGTCTCCAAATCCATCAATACAGTATTGGCACCCATTCATTTGACATTAATTCACACTGACAAATGACTTGCATGAGTAAATTCTTGTCATTCTGTCTTACAGGTTATTTCCGTCTCCGTAGGCCTTCAGCTGCAAAAGTGGCAAGGCTGATTGGTCAGCATGGGTGGACGACCAATTGTCCCAAAACAGAGGAGATTGTTAAGCTCTGGAAGCCATCCAACAAAAAGAGTGTTGAGACTGACCCCTTTATCAAGAACTGTGTGGCTGAGCAGGCCTGGACAGGCCTTGCTCTTAAAGACTTTGGTCCTTCAAAAGGTCTCGGTAAGAAAACCTTTCAGTTATTTTTAATGCCAGAGAATACACAAATCTAAATTGTACCTTTTAACAGCCATTAACAGCACCAAGAACTAGAATTAATTCCTGAAACATTTATCTACATGCAAAGAATATTCATTAACTCCAAATGTATTGTTTTCCTAATTACAGGAGTGGTTGCAACCAGAACATTTCACAAACAAGATATTGTCTGTGATTACCATGGAAGGGTAATCACAGCTTCTGAAGGGAGAGCCATTATTGAGGACCTTCATGATGAGGCAGGGTACCTGTTTTTTTTTTAAAATCAGGGCAGAAAAGCCTCTGTGTGGATGCACAGACCTTCCCATGCATCTGTCACCCACAAGCAGACACGTTTGGCCGCCGGATTAATCACTCTTCAAAGTCAGCAAATGTTAAACCATTCTGCTGCTCTTTGAATTTTGATGGTGAACAAAAGGAAGTGGTATTGTTCAAGGCAATGGTTGATATACCAGTTGACTGTGAACTGAAATTTGATTATGGAGTAAACCGAAAATCATTCCGTGGGGAAGGGTTAGACCTGGAATGGCTGGATGATTAGGCCCCAGTCAAACCGGTCTAACGTATTTACATTTTTTACACACATTTAATTTTTTTGATCTATAGTTAGCCCATTTTTTATAGTGTTTTTTTTTTAGTGGTAGGTATTACTTCTTTTTTTTTTTTCTTCTTTTTTTTTACAGATTTAATTTTTTCTGTTTTATTGAATAAAAACACACTTTACTGATGGGCTCGTATTAAAAAACACTAAAAAATCAAAAAAATCAAAAAAAAAAAAAAAAAAAAAATCCATCCAAAAAAACTAAAAAATAACAAAAACCAAAAAAATATATATATTTTTAACCCAGCCTCTGGCTTTACAAAAAGCAGTGCAATGTCAGTGCCGGTCCCCAGCCCGGATAAATGGGAGGGTTTTTACTCAATTTGTCACGTTCACCAGCTAGTCACCAACTACTCATTCACTTACTGACTCCTTACCTGCACAATACCTACCTGAACGACTTGTTTTCACTCATCTGCTTCCTTCATCTGTCTTCAATCATTGCCTTTATCTGCATATCAAAACAGACATCTATCCTGAACATTGTATAAATCAGTTGCTCATCTGCTTCCATCATTGCAATCACATACTGTACTTCTGCAAATAAACCTGTTTATTACTTAACCTTGTGTGAATCCTTTACCTGTGTGAAAAAATCAATAATTATTTATAACATTTATAATAAGTTTAATAAGTAAAAGTAATTTCTTCATATATTTATTATAAATGATATAAATATTTATAAACATATATGTATAAATGTTCTAACATTTAATAATCCATAATCATTTCAGATATTATATGAACACTAATTGTTTAAAACAATTCTGTCAATACACCTTCATTTATAAAAATGAACTAGATCAATGCGATTAATAATGATCTAGTTCATTCTTAAGAATGTTGTGTCTCCCTCTAGTGGGCAAGCACAATTTATTTATTATACGTTTTAAACATATATAGATATATGTTTAAAATGTATAATAAATAAATTGTGCTTGCCCACTAGAGGGAGACACAACATTCTTAAGAATGAACTCAGGTGTGAACCTGTAAAACAGTAAAACACTACACACATATATGGGCCATTCTACAGAATTGGTGCAAAGTCAGAGTTGGAAACATCTTGAAATTTTTTTGTTTTTTCCCACAAATTTTGCATGTATGCAAATTGTATAATATCCAAGGTATGCTTTTCTAGTAATTGTGCAGTTAATTCTCATATTGTATTTTCAGAAAATGCTGGAATATTTTCCTTCTCCCCAAATTTGTCACTACCGAAACACAATATTAAATAATTTATTAAGAAGGCTTATAATGACCTATTAAGATTTTGTTTACATCTACCTTATAAATATATATTTTTTCTATTTTTAAAAAATATTTTTACTGGTTAAATCAATAAAGATTATAATTTTAATAATATTTTAAGTGTGATTTATGAGATTTGTTGTATTTTGAACCCAATCTTTCTTTGTAGAAGGCATAAAGTTTATCGTACTGATTTCAAAGTTAAGGATTCATTAGTATTAATATGCATTGAACCAAACACTATCATAACATCTTAGTTGATAATTCAATATACTTTATTTTTGACAAAACATCCCATGTTACGGTAGTGACTGCACATTTTTGGTAGTGACAGTAATGTTTTGGTAGTGACCACAATAATTAGTTTGCCATGGCTGAATCAGACTGTCCACATTTTATGTTAATATAAATAAATAACTATGATGCACATATGCAGTCAGTACATATAGCAGACACACATCTGACAGTAAATATCTTATAAGAACACCTCGAGCTATTCTATACTTTGGTCTTGAGGTGCAAGTGAGAAGAGGTATGCTCATAGATTTTTCTTCCTAAAAAAACAACAACTTACAATGTAGACTCAGAACCACTTTGTTTTATTTTCACATTTTCAACATTTTGTTTATGAGTCATTCAGATAAATCTCCAGAACCACTGAACTCTGTGTGTGTGTGTGTGTGTGTGTGTACTGGTGTCTGATCACCCTCACTGGAAGTGCTAGGTGGTGTGGAAGCCCTGCAAAATGTCTCCATCTCTTTTTGTCTTTTCACCATCATCCTGTGTCTTTTCTGTCTTTTCCTCCATGCTTTTCTGACATGTCTTTGCTCCCTGTCAGATAATTCACTGATACTCTTCAACTTTCCTTCTTCCCTTCGTTTCTTATTTCTTTCATTTTCTTTCCTTAAGTATTCCTCGTACTTCACTGGGTCTTCCCTCAACCTTTGTTTGTATTCTCTCTGTCTCTCTGTTGTAGTTTTTCTATTTTTTTTAGGCATGTTGGTGTTTTATGTCATTCTCCTTGCCAAGTTAATCATAGAAATTAACATTACTGACAACAACCTTACACCTAAGCTAGTATCATGGACTGCAACCTTAAGTAATTGTAACCTCATCACATTACAGAATTTTAACAGAATATTGCATACTAAAACACTACTAAAACATACTACAGTAGTAATTATTTGCATAACTGTACTAAAATGTAGTTTATTCCTCCAAATAAAGGATTATGTGTTCCCTTTTGTCACTACCAAAACAATGTCACAACCGAAACTTCAAGAAAATGTTTCGGTTGTGACTGTTTTGGTAGTGACAATTTTAGATAACTTTTGAGCCTAGCTCGAAGATGCTAATCAGCACATGGTTAGCCATCACTGGTCAGAACAGTTGAACACATATAACAACTAAATTTTATGGAATAACATCCCAAAAAAAATACTCAATAGCAGAAAAAATGAGTTTGGTAGTGACATTCCTTAAAGTTACACACAGATTTTTAGACTTTAGAACACATTTACCTCAAAATGATGGGATCAATCTACTCACCATATAGCACATGAGAGAGAGGGACACAGGAATATTTCCTGATCAAAAATGTAGGAGTGTGGTTAAAATCAGTCTCAGCCAATGGACTACAACATTCACTGTTTTGGTAGTGACATGAAAATGCGGGACATGTTTTTTTAGATAAAGTTTCATGATTTAAAAATAAAATATAAAATAAATATTTTTTTTAACTTCATTTTTTTTAAAAAAACAAAAATATTTTTTTTAAAACAAGAATGGAAAAATTTGCAAAAAATTATTCAATATCATTTTCACAAGTTGAAATTTAGGGGTTAGGGTTTGGGACAGCCACCTCCTAATTGAAAGTAGCCCATAAATTATGATTTTATATATATAAAGCTTACTGATATCTTAAATATTATTGTGGGTTTCAATAGATAATTGAAGGATCTTAGTAAACATCTAAGATTTTAATAATTAAATGCTTTTCAAATGTGTTTTTTGGATGAGGGACAGCAGTTTGCACCAATTCTGTAGAATGGCCCATATATATATATATGTGTGTGTGGGGGGGGGGGGGGACCAAACCAGAGTTCTCTTCTCTTCAAACCAGAGAACTGAGATTTTACCTTAACAATACATAAAATCATCCCAGAACAATTCTCGATGGACTTATAATCAAACATCATGCAACTACATAATTCTATTTTGTTTCTACAATATATGTGTGTGTCTAATATGCTTAGATTCCATATAATTCATGTAATTGTTATAACTATTAGATGCTTGAATGAAAGTGTGTCGTGCTTCCTATCAGTACGATCGTATGTTCTTAACCCTCTGGGGTCTAAGGTGTTTTTGGGGTCCTTGAGATGTTCTGACATGCCCTGACATTTGTGCTTTTTTCAGTTGCTTATAAACATATTAATGGCAAAGGTGTAATTACACTCTATATAGCACATAATATGTGAGCAGCATGAATGTACATGTTTGTATTTTTGAGAGAATAATGTTTATGCATGGTTATTGAAAAAACTAAAAACTAAAGTTTCTGAAATAAGGCCACAAAACACATACTAAATATGTTTCAATAAGACTTTTGACTAATGGATGTTGTCGCCTAGAGTTTTTTCTTCAAAATTATGTCAAGTCAAGTCAAGTCAAGTATATTTGTATAGCGCTTTTCACAATACAGATTGTATCAAAGCAGCTTCACAGTATTAAATTAAAATAAAATAATACAACAAGGTTTGTTTCTAGTGGAATTTATTGATTGATAAAATAAAATTAAATATCCCCAAAATATCCCCAACTGAGCAAGCCAAAGGCAAAATGCCAAAGCCAAAGGATGTGAAAATCATCCTGCCTAATCATTCACATTACACAATACATTGATTTAAATTTTGCAAAACACTTTCTGTTTGGAAAGGCAATATGCGGAGTGGGCGTCAACGATCCAATGACACCATCATGCATATTTAGTGGTTCACACCTGAGGAGACAATGGGGCCCGCATACTTAATGAGCCATTCATTCAGGTGTGTCACTGAGCCACAAGAAAGAATGCAAGAGCAACAGTTGGAAGCATCTCAATTCTTTTTCTTTTTTTTTCACAAATTGTGCTTGCAAATTGGCCTATAATATCCAAGGAAAACATGTCTAGTAATTGTGCAGTTAATTCTCATACTGTATTTTCAGTTTTGGAATATTTATCCTCTCCCCAAATTTGTCACTAATAAAACACAATAAAAATTATTTAAAGAAAGGGCTTATATTTTCCTTTTAATAGTTTGTTTACATCTACCTTGTAAATATATATTTTTTTATTAAAAAGGTCACAATTACAACAACAATTCAAGTGTAATCTTTCTTTGTAAAAACTAAAGTATTAATGAGGATAGGAGCAGGCTTCACTCAATTTTTGATAATACACTTTTTAGAGTGCTGGCCTAAAAATATAATACATAAGAATAGGACAGAGGCCGCACTATGCATAGACGTTTTTTATTCGTTGCACAAACGCGTTTCGGCGTGTGCCTTCTTCAGTGCCACTGAAGAAGGCACACGCCGAAACGCGTTTGTGCAACGAATAAAAAACGTCTATGCATAGTGTGGCCTCTGTCCTATTCTTAAAAACTAAAGTATACATTTTATCATACATATTTCAAAGTTAAAGGTATAGCGGAGGATTTTTTACTTCCGGGTGGATCACCTATACTATTGGTCCTCCTAATTGTCAATCATTCTGGTGAATCAATCAAACTTATTCAAAAAGTGGAGAGGGCGGGTCTTATCTAAAATTCGGAAAGATCCTCCACTATACCTTTAACCCTCAGGGGTCTGAGATCACGCCGGCGTGATCTGCTCGATTTTTTTCCTTATGAGTTGATTGAGACCCGAAATTCTCTTTTGACTTTGATTTTACAAAACAAGTTTCATACATCAATCGATTCTGTTAAATGTGTATTATTTTTGTGTATACTCAAAATAAAAACAAAGTGTTGTGCTTTTTGCCAAATAAAGAAAAATAAACACGAAGCGAGTTCTGCCTTCTCTCTGTCCGTGTAGTCCATTCTGAAACGCGTCCGAAAATGAACTGTAGCTTAGCGAATACTCAGTCAAACAGGCATTCAGACACACAGGCATGAAGCTTGAATTCTCTACTTTTTAATGAAGTAATTTATATAAAAAACAAATATTCTCATCTTGTGAAATCTGTATTAAAAGAGAGCGATTCCAGTTGACCTCATTAGAGCTAATTCAAATGTAATGTGACTCCGCCCACAGAGAGCGCACGCTATTCAAACGCAAATGGCTGAGGTAATCCACGCAATCCTGTGAACGCCCCTATCATCAGCACAAGAAAACCAAAACACCAGTTTATTCAGAACATTACTTGTTTACAACGCAGCGCTGTGAGGAATAATGACGAATACGAGGAATACGAGCTGAGGAATACTAGTAAGTTTTTCCTTCTCAGGTTTCTGTTTATGAATGAATGAACGGCATAGATGCGCGCTGTTTACCACAGCTGGCAAAAAACAATATTACGTGACAGTTGACTTTCAAACATTCACAGATACCTCAAAACAGAAAGTACAAATCCTTTCTTTAAAACGAATTTCGTTTTGTATCAATTGTATCTTAATTTTAATAATTTTTTCATTAACAAATTTCCTGGATTTAAAGTAAATATAGGCTAGCAATCACAACATAAGGTGCTTGAACTGGAGATCATCAACCAGACCGTAGCCTACTCGCCTCACATGTCTAAAAAATGTGAAATATATTTACATTTACAGCTGGTTCTAAACAAAACCATCCAAAACAAAAAAACTATGTAGCCTAATAAATGTGCGTTTCTCCGGTGCGTTCACTAGCCTACTGCGAAGATCGCGAGTCAATAGCCTATCGTATTTTTTTTATTTTTTTATTTATTTATTGCACAAGTCATACATAAATTCATTCATTCATTCATTCATTCATTATTACATCCATGAACGAATAAAAGAATAGAAAAAAAGGAACATGGAGAAGAAAATCTTATGATACCTGTCGCTTATTTGTGCACATCAGAAAAATAAATAAAAAACAGCTACTTTATAAATGGATCAACCCCAATCCTCACCCCAAACACCAAATATTTTCAGTAATACCTATCTTTACACTTAATTATCATCATTTTAAGCGTGTGTAAGCGTATTTCATGAAAACAACGTTACAGTCAGGTGAAATATGAAAGACAACATTTTGTTTAGTAGATTTGGGTACAGTTTTTACTGTAGAATATACTGCCTCGTCAAATAAGCTTTTGTTTAGCAATTTCTATATATAAAATAGCCTACTATTTTTGTCAAAAATAAAGTCATCAACTAAGATGTTAGCTGTTCCAATGTTGGCTATATTCAAAGTAATGAATACATAGATAAAATGTAGGCCTATAATCTTTTTTTTACAAAGAAAGAGTACACTTGAAATATTGTTGAAATTGTAATTATTGTTGTAATTGTAACCTTTTTAATAAAATAGCAAAACATATTTACAAGATAGATGTAAGCAAAATCTTAAATGGTCCTTGCATTGTGGCTCAGTCAGTTGTCACACCTGAGTGAATGGCTCATCATTATGCAGAGTGGGTGGTAATTCAGGTGAAAACCACTCCTCGTTCACGCCCCCCTCGCATATTGGCTTTCCAAGCAAAACCTGTTTTACATCAATTTAAATCAATGTATGGTTTTATGTGAACGATAAAGCAAGACTATTTTCACATAATTTTGAAGAAAAAACTATAGGCGATGATATCCTTTAGTCAAAAGTCTTATTGCCACATATTTAGTATGTGTTTTGTGGCCTTATTTCTGCAACTTTCATTTTTATGTTTTCCAATAACCACGCATAAACATTATTCTCTTAAAAATTCAAACATATACATGCATGTTGATCAGATATTTTGGTAGCCCTGTTTGTGCTATATAGAGTGAATTTACACCTTTGCCATTAACATGTTTATAAATAACTGAAAAAAGCACAAATGTCAGAGCATGTCAGAACACCTCCAGGGCCCAGAAAACAGCTCAGACTCCAGAGGGTTAAATATAGCCTAGGCTACATTGAAACAAACACTATAACATATTATTTGATTACTTTATTTTTGACAAAACATACTATATTTAACATATGAGCAAAAATTGGCAAACAAAAGCTTATTTGAGGTGGCAGATATTTTACAGTAAAAATGTATAATCT